>OY770107.1:7128982-7728982 GCA_963669365.1 Verbascum thapsus | reverse complement strand
TTCAAAATCATCAACCTCTTTATAATATGCTCTCTGCTTTTCAATAAAATCTAGTGGCAATTCACCGCTACTCTGATTTCTCGACCCCCTCTTCTGCAAAATCATTTCAGGCATTTAGAACTGATAATAAATTTATAACTGTTAAGGGGTTTCAAACAAAAACTCAAGAAATACAGCATTTAAGAACAAAATAGAATCCAATGCCTGCCCTCGAAATGGTTAATCCCATACGTCTGTTTATTCCATATTTCGCTAGAATATAAACCTAAAAGAATGAGTGGATAAATGAGAGCCAAGGTGGTCTAACTTCAATATGTCGCTCTTATGTTTTTCGAACTGTATGTATATATATCACATTGAACAGATAGTTAAATTGACATCAGGACATAGGATAATAATATTACTAAGTAAATGCAAATTGTCATATTTTCCTGAAAGATCAGAATGGGAAATTCACACAAACCTTTCTACATTTTAGGTGTGGATCAGTCCATGACTTTGAAAATTTAATATCTTCGGCTTCATCGAGATCATTCCTGAATAGAATAAGAGTAAATATTGGCAATAGTAAGTGGCTATTGGAAGGAAATGAGAGAAATATACCTTCACAGATGGTTAAAACTAGAAAAATGTTATATTCTAGACTCGTGTGTAGTTAACTTAAAACATTTAGTCTTGTAACAAAATAAAAGGATGCACAAACACAAATTCCATGCATCAGATCACGATCCCACATAAAATAGCTCCTTAAAAATCAATTACCCTTTCAGAGACGAAGTTTTGTTTGTCAAGATTCAGAAAATCAGTGGCTTAATTTGCATCGATAGAACTGTTAAATATAGCATAATACGTCGATGATATGTGATCTAAAAGAACTGTAACATAGCGCATAAGGAGATATTTACTGTATATTTTTGTTCCTCATCATCCGTGGGCAACTAGAAGCCCCAGCATCATTCTTCCTCTTTTCACTTTTTCTCGTGCGTGGATAATTGGCAGCAGATGACCCTTGATGTTTTGTTATTTCCACTATCTCAGAAGGATTGAGAACAGCCTTTCCTTTATCCCTTGCTTTCTCATGCAAAGAGCTCAAAACACTTGGACCCTTTTCTTTTTCTTTTGTCCTCTCAACTAAGAAGCTTGAAGGACTCGGAATTTCTTTCCTTATCACTTTTGTCTCAGCAATGGAGGAGTTAGAAGGATTAAGAATCACTTTCTTTCCATCTTTTGTTTTTTCACTTGAACAATCAAAAGAATTGCAAATTTCATTTTCGTTATTTGGTATTTTAGATGGGGCATCAATGGTCTTCCCCTTGTGTTTCCTCTTCTCAAGTGGTGTAGGACTAACAATCACAGCAGCAGCCGCTCTTGATTTATTAGATTTCTCAATAACCTCTCTTCGAATGTATGCTGTATCCTTATTTCTCGAATTACGTACTGTAAAAGGCAAAGTATAAATCAACCGTTTGCAACCCATTAAAACAAACTTCAAATACTGATAACTAAAACAAAGATGGAAGCACCACACCCATTTATCATATTATATCTCACACAAACATCGAATATCAACCAAGAGCAAAAGGGAAAAAACCTCTGGTGTGAGCTTCAAAATCTAGTGTCGGGAGGACCCTATATTTGTTTGAACTTCCAACGACGATCAAATTTTCTATACTGAGAACAGTAAAATATTCTCACAAATACCCAAATCCACCTCCCTCTGCGCCCTTAACCCCACCAATACACACACATCAGGGAGGGAGGGAATAGATTAAAACAATTTACTACAATATTATCTACAGTTCTGCTACCAGAAACGCATCAGAAACACACTTCCAACTCATGAAATTAGCAAGTAAAACTTCCAATATAAATGACAAAAATCTAAAAACCATATTAATATTCATATCCTCCACTCAAAATAAACACACCCATAACCCGAACACCAGGACCCTAAAACATTTAACATATAACACTTCCGTTAACTGAATTACTTCAAAACCTTTGGCTCCAAAATTCCTAATCTAATCATTACATAAGTAACAAACCTACATACATTAACATATACCACTTCCGTAACTGAATTACCTCAAAACCCTTGGCTCCAAAATTTCTAATATAATCATCATATAAGCAACAAACCTACATACCTATAAAGTAAACATACACATTCACGAAATCAAAACCCAAAAACATCAAATTACCTGGCGAGGTAATCTCACGATTTGCACGTTTAGGGGTCCCAAACCGAACGGTTCTCGAATCCCGCAAGGCGCTAACATTAGACGAACCAATGCTGGTCTCAGAAATGGATTCCAGTCTATTCGACGAATCGGAGCACAATTTCAACTTCTGGTTCGAATTAGGATTGTTGGGCTTCAAAATCGAAATAGGGGGCTTCAAAATCGAACTCGAATTGGACGCAGATGCAACTAGCTTGCGCAGAGTGGAAGTCGGGATGAGATTATAAGTGTTTGTGAGGTCTGATAAGGGTTTTCGTTTCCGAGTCTCCATGTTATCTAACTTCAAATTCGAATCAAATGCTTGCTGTGTACGCGAAGTGGGATTGTAGAGGAAGGGTTCTATGATGCAGAGATGGCGGGAAAAATGATGGGGTGCGATTGAAATGGACACGCTGTGTGTGTGTGTGTGTGTGAAAATGGCGTGGATTGAGAGGGAAAACAGTTATATTGAAACGATGATGAGCTGCTTTGCAACGTTTTTTTGGCTTCGAAGTGGAGTATTTGAGAAGATGCGGGTCCGGGTCAGGAAACGGATCCTTAAATCAATCAAACCCGACCCTATTTGGTTTCTTAAAGCCCGCGTATATGAGTAATTTAGGTTAATGAGTATATACGTACAATGTACATATATATATTTGGCCTCAATATTTCCATTTTATTATTATACCTTTATACTTGTAAAAAAATTATATTTGGTCTCAACTCTCAACCTTTGATTTGCATTCCGTATCACTGCCCACAACCTATGTTAATTTTTTTACGAAATCTCGTTTTAAATCAAATATGAAATTCTTAAAAAAAAAATACTAGATGCAGTATGAGACAAATCAAAATATTGGGATCAAAATGTATTTTTTTTCTCCATCATTTAAGAAATCCTAATGCACATTTAAACCATCTAACCATATTTCTATGTTATAAAAAGAAAAGAACGATGATGATTAATATATTTTAAATAATTAAAATATTTACTTATATATGTCTACTGTAATTTCTCAAAATGAAAACCAAATTAAGTATTTCACAGTAATAATTCCAAATCAATTTTTTTTTGAATCATTAGAGGCTTGATCAATCCACATGTGCATGCACATATATATCCTTTAAATTCAGAATCCTAAGATTCTTTTTATTATACTATATATTAGTTGATTAATAATTGATTAAAAAATACAATATGTTACAGTCATATATGCATGCATCTTTTTATTCGACAGATAACAAAATCAAGAAAATCCTTGTGTTGCTGCTCAGTTAACAATATTTTAAAGAAACATAAACATTATTATTTACTCATGAAGAGACTAAAAACTATATATATATATAACAATGATAACTTTTTTAAATGTACCTTAATTATGATATACCATATTAATATTGTGCATATTTAATTAGGGAAAAATTCCCACTTTTCTGGAGTTTTAGGAATTTTTTCCCCATGGTTAAATTGGCTAGCTTGATATCACAAGTGTACGTATTATTGTGGTTGAGTCTATGTATTGTTAAATACTTCAATTCCATTCAAACTAAAATTTTATGTTATATGTGTAAGTTTATTATTACTATATTTATCTTATTTTGAGAAAATGAGATTAACATCAGCATCAAGTGTCGATTTTCTATTCTAATTTGTTGTTTGTTTTCTATTTTATTTTACATTTATGTTTATAAAATTCACGTCACGGGTATGCTTGAAAAAAGGGTTTACACTCGATGTGCACATAATAATAGTATATTTGGTAAAAAATATATATAATTTTTTCAAATAGATAAATCTAACAGAACTTTGGAAGCCTCTCGATTCTATTATACACAACATGAAACATTATATAAGTACGATAGTATTTAGTAAGATCTGAATAATTCATGCTACATCAAAATCAATGGTTTTGATAAGATGTCACAACAATGTTTTGAAACCCAACCCGGCCATCGACCCGGAAAATTGACCGGGTCACGGGTCACTGGTTCAACCGTTGGGTCAATACCGATCGAACCAGTGATGTCATAATTACGCAATAAATATTAAATAAAATATTAATATTTATTATAAAATTTTAAAACATAAAAATTTGATATTTCCTATTATCAAAATCATTTTTAGTTCATATATTTATATCAAAATTATAAAAAAAAATTGAGAGTTTTTTAAATAAATAAGCAAAATTATGTTCAATTGATATAATTTTCAAATTTATGGAACAAAAATCAAATGTACATCACAAATGACATAATTGCTACATCATTATATAATAAACCAACAATTTTAAAGAAAAAAACTTAAAAAGTTTTAATAGTTTACAAACCAACAAAAACTAAAACGAGAAAGACTAGAATTTTACAAATAATATTTTGATTTGATTTGATTTGTTCGAATGAAAGATTTTCTTGAGAAATTTTCTTTGAATCATGTTGGATGAGTAAAATAATAGAAGTTTGGTGGTTTTTTGCGAAAAAAATTAAGTTTTAAGCTTGAATTTTGGTATTTATAAAAACCGAACGGTTCGATTGACCCAGGACCGGGTTTACCGGGTCACCGGTTCGACCGGTGGGTCGAACGGTTTTTGACCAAATTGACCGGTTTTTGACCAAAAACGGGTTTGTGGGTCTGACCGGTTCGTTTTAAGGGCCGGGTCCGGGTCAAACCGGTTGAACCGGGCGGGCCGGGCTGGGTTTTAAAACATTGTGTCACAATCGAATATTTAATTTTGGTGTAACACATATAGAATTTTTCATAAGAACTTTATATATGATTTGATTGTGTGACTATTTGCCATTGAACAAGTGGCATGGACGAGTATTTTCTGAATTGTGACTACTTTGTCGTTGTAAAAATAAGGATTATGTTCTATATTACTTTATGATATATATAAATGGAAATATATCATAATACCTATCTAATTAATTAATAATTAAAAACGCGAAATTCTTTGGAGTATATATCTCCAATTAAATTTTGATGGAATTGGAACTTTCATGCACCAAAAACGATCTTTGATCACCTATGATATCATATAGTAACTTAAATAATTAACTTAATTATCAACCTAGCTAATCACAATGAGAATGGAAATATATAATTGCCATTTCAAACACAATTAAAGAGAAAAAAAAAAAAACATTTATTTTTTATATCACTCTTATGGATCATTAATTTCACTCGAATTCTTGATAGCATTTGAAATTGCTCGTTTAATCACCTGGGCATTGATGCTCTGTCCATCTTCTTCATTCTGCAAAAAACAAAATTATATATACCATGATCAATACATTAATAACTTCTTCATTCAATACAAAAATTTGAATAAATTATATTTTTGGCCTATAATAAGTTATCGAAATTCAAAATCTTGCCTTGCCAAAAACAAAAAATATCAAACTTTTTTCGATCATTTTCTTTGTATTCGTTCATCAAACCCATAGTATCATTTTCTTAAAAATATATATTTGTGATTTTACTGAGAATTCGAGCCGAAAATCCTAAAAAATCACTAATATCAATTGTCGATAATTGAATTTATACGAATAAATAGAGATTTTTTACCTCTCCTCCAAATGCTTGTAGATGAAAAGTATCTGAACAAGAAACCCTAGCTTCAAGAACATTGAGCCCCAATTCCTCAAATGTTTCCAACAAGATAACAAGCAATCCAGGGCAATTTTGACTTGAATGTACATTCACTAAGAAACCCTTTTCTAGGGTTTTTACAGTTACTTTCTGTAAGTACAACAAAATAAGGGTAATTAAAATTACTGTCATAATTAAATATATATATATATATATATATATATATGTTTACATATATAATATATATAGTGTCGATTAATATTACTGGGTTCTGATTGGTTGGTGATTCTGTAGTTGCAATGTCTTCATTCAGTATTTTTACTTTCAGTTTTAACTCTTTGATGTAGTTTGATGCATCTGCTACGATTGAGGTTTCATTCATCTGCAAATTGCCATGCAAACAATTAACTGGATAGTTAGCAAAATTAGTTATGCATATATATATATATATATATATATATACACACATATACAGACAGTACTATATCAAGAAGACGCTATAAAATTAATTCAGCAGACTCATCCGATACATTATATATATGGTAATCTACAAACTGCTAAGAAAATAAAAACTTTGATATTCGAAGTTATATATGTGCTGGCGGATTTAGTATATCTTCTCTTGTGTATAAGTAATGAAAATTCAAGATTTTGTAGATTTCAAAGAAGAAGAAAATGATAAAAGTATGAATTTCAGGGCATAGAATTATATATAATCAGGGCTCGTGATGATATATATATATATAATAAACTCGTTTAATCCTTTAATCAACTCACTTTATATTTGAGTGATATACAGAAGCTGAACAATATTATCAGAAAGGAAAGTAAAACACTAAAAATTTATTTAAAATATATATACAACACTAAAGTTATTTCATAAACTCAAGCATATATATATATATATATATATATATATATATATACAGAATATAGAAATATATATATAGTTTTACCAATAAAAAAGCAATAATATTGGGAAAAAGGGTGAATATATATAGAATTACTGCATGAGAGTTAGTGATTGAACGAAGAAGTTGCAGCTGCTTATCATGAAGTCCTTCTCTGTTGTGCCCCCTAGAAACCATTATCGTTGATCTCTCTCTCTCTCTCTCTCTCTCTCTCTCTCTCTCTATATATATATATATATATATATATATATATATATATATATATATTTCCTATTTGTTTCTGTATATAATTTTGTGAAGATGATGAGAGCAATATAGAGCCATTTTAAAGGGGGAAAATGGCCTCTCAAATCAATATCAATATTTTGTTTGCACCCTCCACATGACCTGCGTCAGTTTCTCTCTTATCAAATTATGTAGACAAGAATACTATGGTAATTCTATGTGAAACTACAATCTTGCCCTTTTATTTGATCATTTAGAAATTATATTCTTTTTCTAGTTTCTGTTAAAATAATATGGATGTATATATATATTATATATATATATATGTCAGTTTACAAATTCTGATACACATGACTCACATATATTGATAATATGTAGTGTAGAAAAAAATCATATAAATATGTATGTTCTTTATCATAACGTAAATTAGGGCCATGAATTAGAGAATATGATATGTGCCCGTGTTTTATATTTGAGATATTTAACATTAATATTTTTATCGATGCATTAATTAATCTTTCTTTTGTTCCACATTTAATTTTTTATGATTTAGTTTTTTATGTTCTAGTTGCACGGATATATTTATATATTGATTTTATATTCAAAGTTAAAATTATTAGGCCTTGTTTATTTATGTTTCTGAATTTTTTTACAAATTTAATAAATGAATGCTATGAAAGTCATGTGAAAATTAATTGTATATATTGTCTTTGTTTATGCTTTTAAAAGTTATTGAAATTTATAAAATATGTCAAATTAATAATTATATATAATTTATTGAATAATTAAATTAGTTATTTATATAATGATTGTGTAAATGAAAAAAGTTGAAATCTATAATGTATCAAAGATATAAAAAAAAATCAAACTAAATAATTTTGATGGATAGAGTTTGAAAAATATTAATTTAAAAGAAAACAGTTTGTGTTAGAGTTATTTAGGATGATCCAAAATTTCGAAACTAAATTTAAAAACTTAAAGCAAAATAGTAAATGTATATTTTGTACATATTAAAATAAATATTATAATTGGACAAATTATTAGAAAACAAAATAGATAGATGTTGGATAAATTGGTAAAAACAATATAAAATATATGTACTGATCATAATGTAGGTGAATAATGAGGAAGATAGGAATCATGAGCTCGTGATCATGGCTTGGATTGGGAGGATGAAGCATATGAACTATTTATGGCTGCATATATATTTGTTTTATATAAAAAATTATCGAAAAATGTGAAAGAAAGAAATTAATTTTTTTAAATTTTTTTTGATGTTTTTAATTATTTGTGAATTTTGGATGGCTCCAAAGGCTCCTCACGGGGAATTTGGAGCTCCCTTTCAAAAAACAGCCGTCATCTTTGTCTTCTCCCCCTTCTCTCTTTCTACACGTGCCATCATATATATATATATATACATATATTATATATTACATATTATAATTTTAATTAATTATATTCCAACAACAATTTCCCAAAACTTCAAAAAATAATATATCTTCTAACATATAATTGCCCAATTTTAATTAATTCTATACACGCAGGCTGTCAAAAGCCAAATATTGGTTTACAGGATAATTTTTGGTCTCAATTGTTAAAAAAATATGAGGAGTCTTTTGTAAGTATAATTTATATGTCGTTTATTATTTTATAATATTAGTTACATGTGATCAGTACGTTTTTTGCTCAATTTTTAAGGGTTAGAACAAAAAAATGCAAAAAATTGAAAAGAATATAAGGCTAAAAATGTAATGAACCCTATTTTATAGGGCTAATATTATAATTTCTCTTAAGCTTTTGTACTCGAGTCTTGAGTTTAGTTTTTTTATTTTTTTTATTTTTGGGTTTAGATTTTTATCAATTTGGCTGGTGCAATTAATAAAATAAATCTACCAAGTAAAAGAAATAATAACAATTTCATGTATACAAGTAATTTAGCTACTTGGTAGTTTAATTAAGCATGATCTTGTATCTCAATTTTTGGAAATTTAAATTATATATACAAAAATCATATGTATTTGAGGAAGTTACTAAATTTAAATGGATAAAAAATATTTCAAATTATAGGTATACATACATAAAATTAATTAAATGTGATAATTTATTGCTAAAATTAGCATTGCACTGTCTTAAATTTTTCTTCCGATTAGGGTTTTGGCATTGACAGAGGCAAGTGGTGAACCACTTTCTTAAGTATTTTTTTTTTATTATTTTTGCTAGTTGATATACATATTGTTAACTTATTCTATGGTATATAAGATTTTAAATTTTTGAATACATTTTCAATTAGTGTTAAAAATTGCTATTATTAACATGAGTTTTAGTGATGACAATTTGTTTAGGACTAAAACATGAACTTATATCGACAAGTTATAGTGATGATTATTGTTCGTTGTGATTAAAACTTTTAATTATAGTTACAATTTAGTGTCAATTTTTTTTGGTTGTTACTAGCTTGTTATAGTTACTACTTTAATAACAATTTTAATAACAATAGTGATGAAAATTATTGTGATTACAAATGATTATTTTTATAATAATATATGAGAGTTAATTTATGATTTGTTGATTTAATTTGTCCAAGGCTTCTTTCTAAAATCGTCTATATTTAAGTTTGTGCTTCAATGATATTTAATTACTTTGGTAAAAGCATTATATCATTTATCTTATAATTATTTTAAACCCTTAATTATCTTAATAAAAAATACAAAGAATTTCTAAAACAAAGTATTCTACTCCAATTGTTGACCTAAACTATTTATAGATTAAATTAGAGGGAAAATCAAAATACCCACATTTCAACCCAAAAAATTTACAGAACAACCTCATGATAAATTATTGAAATAATATATCTGATTTTACCAAAATTATTGAATCTTTTTAATTAATGAAATTAAGCATTGAAGATAAGAGACACAATTGGCTTGCCCTACCTATATTATCATTTTCTATTGACTGGAATTGGACTGTCACACGAAATACAATTCAACCAATGCCCTCATGAGTCATGTCAAGTCCATTGTTCTTGAATTATTGCAGAAAAATGACATACAGCTATTTTAAATTTATTTACAATATATAATTTTATTTATGCGTACATAATAATGATAGTAGTAATAATAATGAAAATACTTACCAATTATAATTATAAATGATTTTAAAAAATCGATTGCTTGTTAGAAATATGACGATTTAACTCTATCATAATGAATGCATACGTATTCATTTATAGTCAAAAATATATATTAAGGAAGCTGGCTATAAGTAAATATATATATATGTGTGTGTATATATATATATATTATCACTAACTTTAACTAAAGCAGTGGGAGCGATAGATATTGAAGGACTTAAAAATTACAATTTCAAACTTTAAGGATAATTCAAGAGTTAAATTAAAGTATATGTAGATATAAAATTTTATTTATGCAAGACTGTAATGATAATGACCTAGTTAGAAATCTTATATATGTATATATACTTTAAATATATGAGCACTTTTTCGAATCATAAAACTCTTATATATAACTTGATCATGTAACTCGAAGATGGCTCTTATAACTTGTGTTTAATAAGGCTGGGACTCAACAATAAAAAGAAAAATAAAAAAAAAATGTTTTAAAAAAATTAAATAATATAAGATTAGTTTAAAAGTGACAAAATATAACTAATTACTTTTGACTCGAAAAACATAAGTGATGCATTATTCTGCATAAAATATTCTTTTTGTTATTACACGAACTTAACTATCATGAAATATTTATTGAATATTGATAAACTCGGTTATAATAAACTCTAATCTCCACATATTAAACATTATTATAAGTTGATCATTACAAATTTTATGTCTTTAATAAATTTACTCATAGAAAACTTAATTAACACAATAAACAGTAAAAATATTTGTTTTTCAATTATATTCCCAAGTTGAGCTTATAATTTATGAAATTATAGAATAATTGGCAACCCTTGGAGGGCTCGAGCATGCATGCCATTATATGCCAACTCATCTGCAAGCAAAATTTACAAATAAAAAACTCAATAAGTGACAATATATATTATTTATGATATCCCATTCCAGTCATTATATCACGAGATTTTATAAGTCTATATACAATAATAGTTGCTTCACTTAGAAAATAATTTTCCACTTCGAGAAACTTCATTTTCCGACATAAAATTTATGTTTTATTTTGGATTTCAGTTGTTATATATATATATATATTCATATGTATAATTAAATTAAAATTGAGAATCCAATTAAACAACCATATATATTTGATGAAATTCGCAAAATTTATAACGATTAAATCAGATCTGAAATAAAATTCCTTATTATTAAAATTGGCATTGCTCTTGCTTCAAACAATATTGTCACCATGCTTTAAGGACAAATTATGTACCCACCTATTCACATGTGTACACCTTCATCATTACAACAAAACAATCCTCTCCATACATATACCCTTGTCTCTTGCCTTTGATTAATTATTTAGTTAGATTCTTAAGTAATATTTTTATATTATTTCAATTCCATTTTAATAATATATAACACAAAATATATGATAATTAATTCATGGTTACTAGTGTACGTGGCTATATGGTATTAGTTGCATAAACTAATTTAATGCCATAACATGGAATTAATAAGTAATTTGCTTATATTAATCTACATAATTAACTCCCTTTAACTAATTAATAATTTAATATAAAACTTATAAATGTTACTCTTCTGATAAACAGTCATGGTGGTATGTATTTATATATTGGATGGAAATGTAAATAACTCACGTGAGTACATGCACTTGGGGAAAGTACATTCACATGCATGCAAATGTTAAGAATCAAGACAAAATAATTTAAACCATAAAGTTGAAAATAAAACTATATATCTTTATATTGGGGAATAAATTTTTTTTGGAAAGTGAATATTTGATATTACCCAAGTTGTAAAATATCGAAATATCGAAAATGATAGTGAAAACATGCAAAATGCTAGAAAGAATGAAGTAAATGAGGTTGTTCCCTTATTTAATTAATTAATTTGCAAAAGTCAATGTTTCGTGTCAAATTTTCATCTACAACAATAATCGATCAAATTTCACTAATAAATAAAATAATTGCATTGAATTGATCAAGTTAAGCATTCATATATAGGGTATATTATCGACAAAGTTCTAGTAATTTAATTGGATAAATTATTATATTTACTACTTTATTCTTCTCTTTGAAGTTTTGAAAAAGAACAAGATTATTTTGATCGTAACGCTTGTGTATAATGTTTATTTCATCAACACGATGAGCTGTAAAATATGTGATAGAATTTGTAACGATTTTTCAAAAGATAATTTAAAGAAATGGACTTAATTAAAGGGGAAAAGATTGACTGAAAATCCGATCCTAATTTATACTTGAACTAGTGTGTGCCCCGTGCTACGCACGATATGTTATTCGGGTATGATATTTTATTAGTTGTTAGTGTAAAAGTTTTTAACTATAATTCTGTTGAATATCATCAAATAGTGTCATAAAAGTATAATAAATGAACAAACACCGAAATACATGTGTGAAATATGTCATATTAGTGCAATATAATTGAAAAATATAGAAATAGTTCATTAATAGTTTGCTCGTTAAGATAAGAACGTAAAACAAAGAAAATAACAATTTCCACTATTTATGACGTGGTCTTGTAATAGTTGTTTTCCATTTTCCTAAAAGTGTTATATAGTATGTCAGAATATTAAAAAAAAAATAAAAAACACTTTTTATGTACCTTTCATCTTTTTATGGTAGATTTTTAATGACTTCATTTGATTACATATGACCAGTCATTAAACTTAACCATTTTTAGAAGATGTATTTTTTAGCATTTGAAAAGTATTACATTTCCAAAAGTACTTTTTTTAAAGGCTTATGTAAATAATGTACTCCCTAAAATTGGATTAATTTGTAAAGCTTATTTTGTTACAGTATTTCTAAATTTAAATAATTATGCATTAGAAAGATCAATTTTCATTACCTTGATTTATATTTAATTGTTCTCCTATTAACAAAAAAGAAATAAACAAAATAAAAAGAGAAAATATAAAAATAAACTAAGGGCAAAAAGGTAATTTACATATATTTTCAAGACATAGGGATGGTGGATGCCTAATTGTAATAAAATGGGGGTGATCTTTGTCAAAGCCCAATACCTTAGATTACTTGGATGCAAATACCATAAGTATAATATATTCTTCTCCATAAAAAATTTAAAGCAACTACTACTTATTCATAAAGATACAATTAGTTTTGATTTTGATATTTATAAAAAAAATGTTTCCATAATGGATATGTAGTTATTTTTTTGTTGTTGTTATTTTTGATTAATAAGTTATTTTTTTTAATTTTCATGCATATAATACAAAAAAGCCTTTTATTTTTTTTCTTGCGTTGTTTAATTTTAATCCTAACTTGAAATTTTGATGACTGGTTAAGATGTAGCACGTGAGGCTACAATAATATATTGTATAAGCTATAGTAAGATAATATAGTCTGGGCATCTATTTACTTTGAAAAAAATACTATAAATAATAAATCAGAATAACAATATGGTGCCAAAGCACAGTGGGTTATCAACAACAAACATAATATTGAAAAATGCCAAATTTTATTTATTGAATCTTCTTTTTAAGATAATTTTTAGTAAATTCTTAACTGAAAAGAAAAAGTTTGACTGCATAAAATATTTAACAAAAGAAGTTTTATCTTGTGATAAAAATTGCTTTTGTTTTATAATTTTTTTGAAAAAATTTAACTCCAAGAAAAACATGTGATTTATGCAAATTAGTAAAGAACATGATCAACCAAAATTGAAATTATATCTGAACAAAGAACAAATGATTAAGAGCCTTTATAAATAAAGAATATAAAATTGGGAGATAACAATATGAAAAATTTAAATTTCCATTTTGAGAACTTTAATGGGCGGGGAAGAAAGACATGGTTAACATAATAAGGATAAGATAAAATTATACCATGGAATGAATATTTTTTCAATAATCCATAGACAAATATGATAAAAAAATAAAAAAATGAAGGAACAATAATTAGTACAAATTGCACAAAAATATTTCTTCAAAGCAAGAATAACTTTAAAACTCTATCAAATAAAGGTCTAAAACTTCAAAATTAAATATAAAAATATGAAATGTATTTCAAACTTCAAATAGAATGAGTAGGAACATAACTAAAGATCTATTGTAATCATCCTTTCACAAAAATGCATAAATAAAGTATTGAAATAGATTAAAAAAAAAAAAATAATAGGTATAAACTCAAGAGATAAATTGCAAGTAACACACACAATTGGACCATTCAAAATGAGATACCATGTAAAAATATAGAACAAAAGTTATTACCATAATATTAGAAATTTTTAAATTCAAATGAGAAAATACACCAACTAAAAATAAAATCGTTTGTAGACCCAATTCAGTCATTGGACTGCATTTTAACAAATTGCAAGGAAGAGATATAAATAAAAAAAATAGAAAAAAATAAAATTATTGCTAATTGACAACAAAATACATATTTCTTCAAAACCCAATATACCTAAAAAAAATCGAACAAAGAAAACAACTGAAAAGAAAATGTAAAACATATTCAGAAGGAAATTATTGCAGAAAATGAAAAAGTAGGGTGAATAAAGAGAACAATACCAATAAAAAGTTAAAAAGACGCACAATTATATTTAGGAAAATTGAAAACAAAGAAAAATACTTAAGATTTCATCAGTATAACAAAATCCAAAAAGAAAAGAGAATCAAAAAACTTGATGCAAGTCAAGTTGCGTATACAATCAATAATATCGTTGAAGAAAAAAAGAATTATAGGCAAAAGTGTAATGTTTAAGAGAGCGTGAGATTGAACTGATATAGACAATAAAAAGCATGAGACGAAATAAATAGAATGTGAGGGTGATTAATTTTAGTCCCACAAATCAAGATTTCTATATATACAATAAGAATACAATAATTTGAAATATAAATTTGATTGAAATAACAAACAAAGAAATAAAGGAGGAGAAGATTTGATTGATACCAGATAATCTTTTGTTGCTCTTTTATTGAAGGTGAGAGAAAAAGTGTATATAGAGTTTTGATATGGTGTATCTATATAATATATATTATTATTGTTTTAGGTAAGTTGAGATAATAGGAAAATTGAGATAGTTGGGAATTAATTATGAAAGAGAAAGAATAATTATGAATTACTAATTAAAAAAAATTCAAAATTTTGAGAAAATTCTATTTAGTGAATAGTAACATAACCTTGTTTTAATATAGAGGAAGATTTGATTAAACCGAATAAATTGGATTTGTATTAGGTAGTAAGATTTACTGATCGAAACCCAAAAATCCAAACCCATAACCCGAACTGAACGCCCACCCGAAAGACATATATTTTCACAAAGCTGGAAATTTAAGTTTTCGTCACAATTATTTATATAAGAATTAATTATCCTATAATCATTATGCAACATTTGGCCTAAACTAAGCCAAACGTGTATTACAACTATAACAATAACTAATCTCCTATAATTAGTTGATAAGCAGTTGAACTAAATCAAGCCCACGAATGAGATTACCACACGTATGTTTGTCAATGCTTTGACCAATTACTCAATTAAGACAATATTTCAAACTAATGATTTGAACAAACTTCGGAGATCTAAACAGTTTTGTCCTAAATATGAAACTTTAGACAATATGGTAAACATAAATTTCGAAAATTTTACAAATAATTTTTTTTTCAATCTCCAAAAGAACCCTCCATAGGTAACGAGGATCGGTAATTACACTATATGTGGATTTAAATTATATATATCCAATCATAAAATTTTCTCGAAAAAATTTCGTTTTTCGACTCAAATTAGGGTTTGCAAATGTTTGTGCCTGAGGTGAGGCATTTTGTTCCTACAATTAGTGTTGTAGGGGGTGATTTTTGCTACCCTTATTTGGTGAATTTGGTTGTGAAGAAAAATAGTGGACTTTTTGGTACACATATTGATGTGTTGGATGATAATGGCAATATACTCTTGCAAGTTGATGGTAGTTTATGGGGTTTGAAGAAGAAAAGAATCATGCAAAATTCTATAGGTTTACCTATTATCACAATGAGAAGAAAGGTAATTTAAATCCCTCGATTCTATTTCAGTTTTACGTTTTATCTTATACTTCGTGTTGTTTTTCGTTAAATATACGATATATAATGTCATTTTATTGGCTATATATTCCTATATTCTTGCATATTGATGGTGTCTTGATGATACATATAAACTCGAAAAATAATAAATGTCCTCTAATATTATTGAATTAGCAAAAATCCTTGAAAATGTGTTCCTCGAGTTTATTGGAAGAAGATAATGATTTTAAAAGAAAAAAGATTAAAAGGGACCCTTTTTTTGCAAGAACATAATATAAAGGGGTTTCTATGAAATTTATGAAATTTAAGTAATAGTTAAATTAATGATTTTTGAGACTAAAAATGCCAAAAACGAAAAAGGTCATTTCTAGACTAATTATATAAATTTGTGAATATTGAAAATAAAATTGTAAAAATACTTTTCATATGAAACTAATACTATACTTTTCGATATTTAATTGTGTGCATGCAATTATACACTAATTTTTTGTACATATTTAGGCAATTTCATGGCTCCAACAATGGATAGTTCATACCGATGAGAGGCTAAACGATAGCAATCTTATCTATACGGTCCAAAAAACACGCTCGTTTCAGCTCAAAACCGAACTCGAGGTTTTTTTAGCTAACAACCTCACAAGAGAAATGTGCGATTTTCGTGTTATTGGAAGCTATATTTCTCAGTCATTTAAAGTTTATAAATGTGACACTTTAATAGCAGAGGTAAGCAATTAATTGCATCTCTTTTATTGCCAATATCACTTAGGAAAAAATGGGATTAAATGGTAATAAAAATAGCTTTGGTTTTACAATTGTTATTGCAGGTAAAAGAGAAGTACATATTGGGAAGCTTAAGAGAAGAAAAATTTGATGCAAGAATTTATCCCGGGGTTGATTATGCATTCGTTGTATCGTTACTTGTGATACTTAATGAAATCGACTCTTAGATTGTTCTTAAATAAGATTTGTATATAATGGAAAATACGATAAATTAGTATATATTCTGTTGAATTTGATTCATGGTAATATTAGCAATATAAAGTGAGATACGAATGCGTCTATATTATTTTAAGAATCGGGAGCGTTTCGAAGTTCAAATCGAAATTTTCAAAAATATTTAGACAATGGGATATTCTAATGAAGTTCATAATACATATGTATTTTTCAATGAAGACATTATTACAAACTTTGGAGATGTAAACATTTTTGTCCTAAAGATTAAACTTTAGGGAATATGCTATGCATAAATTCCAAAAAGTTTACAAATACTATGAACAAAATATTAGGAACTATAATATAAAGGAGCAAACATCTTGCATGTATATATATATATATATATATATATATATATATATATATCCAATTGAAATAACTAATAAAATTGGAGGTTTTTTAACTCGAATTAGGATTAAATCTTTGCAAATAAATGTTTGTACCTGAGGTGAGGCACTTTGTTCCTACAATTAGTATTGTAGGAGATGATTTTTGCTTTCCTTATTTGGTGAATTTGGTAGTGAAGAAAAAGACTGGATTATCTGGTAAACATATCGATGTTTTGGATGATAATGGAATTATACTTCTTCAAGTTGATGGTAGTTTTTGGCATTTCAAGAAGAAAAGAACCATGCAAAATTCTCTAGGTTTACCTATCATCACAATGAGAAGAAAGGTAAGTAGAAGCAATTCTCCTTTTTTTTTTTTTTCAATATGATTTTCATTTTGTATACCACGTTGATGGGTCCCACTAGAACCCGCGTGTCATTTCCGTAATTCGATAATATTTATTTAATGTAGGCCTAAATTTGTGCCTTTTAGTGAGTCAGACTTTTGGATGGTATGGGCCGAGCCCAACAGAGCGAGCTCATAGCTCAACAAAAAACTATATATTATATATAGTCTCACTTAATTTATTAAGTTTTAATCACTATGAGAATTATTTTAATTTCCCTAAGTAATTCCTAACTCTTAATATTAGAGAATATTATTTTCCAGAACTACGAAAAGACTTGATCTTATCAAAGTATGTACGTAGGCAGCTTGACATTCAAGTGCAGCCCACTATCTAAAAACACATTATCTAGATTGTCATGTGTCGGATTTGATTTAGATCAACTTTATACATGCTTTAGGCAATTTCATGGCATCAACAATGGATAGTTCATCGTGGGGAAATCTTAGACGAAAACAATCTTCTCTACACAGTTCAAAAATCCCACTCTTTTCAGCTCAAAACGGAGCTCGAAGTTTTCTTGGCTAGCAACCTCACCGGAGAAATATGCGATTTTCGTGTTATCGGAAGCTATATTTCTCACTCATTTAAAGTTTATAAAGGTGACACTTTAATAGCAGAGGTGAGCACTAGAATGAATATCTTTAGCCAAAAAAACGCTTATAAATTATAATTATTATTATCATAATAGGATTTAAATGCTAAAATAACTATTGTCCAAAAAGGTTGAATCCCCAACCCCAAGGGCCGCCCATGCCCCGGCCCGACAAGCTATGGGAGGAATAAATCATGGTAACCCAGCCAATCACAGGGGTTAGACCAGTGCCCACTGCGCACAAGGAGCCCCCCTCACTTGAGAGGTTGCTCCCACACTGCCGCTGGTGGGACTCGATCCTTGGTCATTGTCCAAACTTCACCCTTCTGTGACCAACTGGGCTGCCCATGCGGGCAAATGCTAAAATAACTATGGTTTTACAAATGGTGCAGGTAAAAGAGAAGTTCAAATTGGGAAGTTTAAGGAAAGAAAGCTTTGAAGCAAGAATTTATCCTGGGGTTGATTATGCATTCATTGTGTCATTGTTAGTAGTACTTATCGATTCCTAGATTACTCTTAACGAAGAATTTTGGACGAAAATTTATATATGTGAAAATCATGTAAACAGGAGTACTTTTTCGATTTCTTGCCACAAGGGATAATTACGTAAATCTACTCAAAGAATCGATCAAAATATATTTGAAATCCTCAAAATCATTTATCAAAACATGCAAAAATACCCTTTTTTTCTTTACTAGAGAAAGTAGTTTTCGATTTCTTTGAATTGATATTAACAGCCAAAGCAAAACAACAAATGCAGATATAAATGTTACTTACCTATACGTTTCCTTCAAACGAGCAATAAAAACTAAATTAACAATATCGATTCAAAATAAAATATCACCTAATTAAAATAAATGGCGAGAATATAACCAAGATGATCGACATTTCCATTCATCATTTCATGCTGAAATAGTCAGACAAGTTCGAGAAAATTGCAATCAAGCTCGTTCCGACAGCCAGCAAGATCACCAAAACCGCCAACGCTTTATCCCGCCTACTAGATATGCCTTGAACATCTCTGAAACAAGTTTCAAGAGTAAATTACATAAATACCCCCTGCTTAAAATCCTAATTACGAAAAATTTACGAAAAGTCAGTCAAAGCATGTTACAATTACACCCCTCAACTGTAAGAACATATTATAATCTCACCCACAATTTTTGAGTTGTCCAAGGCTGTCTTGGTAATTTGCAAAACCTCATACGTTCATGTTAATTACCAAATACGTAAGTAGGCTTTGTCAATGGCAGAGATTGTCCAGACACGGACCCGTTCAATAGAAAACTTACCTGACCCGGACCCGACCCGAAGGGTTTGAAACCCGGATCTGATATGGACCAATGACAGTAGGTAGTTCGGGTCCGGGTCCAATTTTTACCCGCGGTAAATACCCGACCATTACCCAAATTTTACCCATTGAAAATACTCGTGGGTCTATACCCGAACAATACCCAAAGTTTACACATGGGCATTTGCCCGACGACGGACCCGACCCGACCTGAAACGTATGAAACGTACCCAGCCCGTCGGGTCTAACTTTTTTCACCTGTCGAGTATGCTATCGGTTCCGGGTAAAATATTTTTTGGTGGATATTTCGTGGGTCCAGTTTGGATTTGGATATTCCCCGCCCATCGACAGCCTTATTAATAAGGTATTGGATCTAGGTATTCCCCACCCATTGACAGCCTTATGAACGTAAATAGGGGTGTATGTAATTGTCCCTACAATTGGTGTGAGGTGAATGGCAAAATATAATGAATTAAAACTACCTTGATTCATACCTAAGAATAATGGAGCTCGGGAAAATGAACATGAGGCACATAACCGTCGTCGTTCCCATAAACTGAAAGAAGTACCATATATTTGGGATGGCTATTGCCGCCACATATATAAATGCGAGTAAAATAGACGTAAGCGACAAAAATCTAACGTTTTCCCGAGCCAAGAGAGGCCTCTTTGGGAAGAACAATTCATCAACATTAACCCTTAACGAGTAGTTCATAACGGGAAACACCAGCATGAGATGAACGGCGTAACTCAATCTGACGGTGTCGTTAAGAATTGTGCTAATTATCGAATCTGAAGTTGTGTCAAAGTTGACTAACATATCAGCCATAATTGAGTCCCCGAATAAAAGGTAGCCAAAGAAGCCAACGGCAAAGTAAATTGCAACGCATAATACGAGTGAGATTCGAACGGCAGAGCTCATATCCGACGGTCTACCAAGCTCGGCTCGAACGGGATGAACTGCAGAAATTTTGTCACTAGAATTGGTTATTTGTATAGATTTATTAATTAACTATTTAAGCTCTCAATTTCAAGTTAAGTTATTGAACTACTTTATTCTCACCATAACATATTCACATTTAGGGGTAGCAACTGGGTTGAATGGATTGGGTTTGGGTCGGGTCCATTCGGGTTGGGTTTAAAGTGGGTTGGGTCCAATTATATCCAATGTCAAAAAATATGCATTATAGTTGGACTCAATAAGGACCCAAAATGGACCAGTAAGACCCATTATGAATCAAACTGGCGTAAGGGATTGTTGTAGAGTGTAAAATGTAGATTATTGACTCAAAGTGGAAAATAGGTTCGACCCAAATTGGACCCAATTTAAGATCCAATTGGACCCAAATATTATTAAAAGCCTATCCAGTTGGAACTAAAATGCTAAAATGTTAGGACCCAATCCATTGAAAACTTAGTTTGGTTTAGGTTGGACCCAAATTGCCACCCCTATTCACATTAGAAAAGAAACTTCTATCTTTAGGTTATAGAGAACAACAATTCAAAAAAAAAAAAAAAAAAAAAAAACAACAATTCAAACTCAAATCATGCTTACATTTTTCAACACAAATCTTCTTGTTCCTTTAGAATCCAACAACGATTTACATAATTTATCTATATGTTTATGAAAAGGGTATATTAGAAGGATCTTACATTCTTACCATTTACGTGACATCCAAAAGCAGTTGCAAAGACGGGAATAGTAGTGAAGAGATTAAACACGGAAACACCATTTGAAAAGTCGGGAACCAGTCTTGGTGTCTGTGTTTTCCCGACACACATGGCGTGTATTGCCATTGCCGAGCATATGGCAACAAAAAATGCTGCTAATAGCACAGATATAGCTGAGGCATGCCTTAGTGAATCTGCAGGTCATAAACTGTTCAAGTATTGGTCATTCTTGTATGTTAATTCAGAGTCTGTAATCCATATTTTGGACTAATATTCATTAGAAGTTTTTTTTATTCTTTGTTTCTAAAAAAAGATAAAAACTCAATTACGTTATTCAGTAGGCTAAATTGCAGATACCACTAATCATAAAAAACACCCCGAGATTCGAAAAATTTACCATAATTCCCATTTCAGTAAAAATTCCATTGCAATTTCATCAGTTGTCCGTAAAAACACATTAAGATTCCACCCGGTGTCTATCACATAGTCGGAATCTTGACAAGTGATGTCTTGATAATTTGCAAAACCTCGTGGGCTCGAGGTAATTACCCAATAAACGAGGGGGTGCCAATGTAAATATGTACTTACCCCATAAGTTAAATTATCAGCACTTCCCTTATCAGTAAAAACAAATTATAATTTTCACATCCCGTTTTCAAGTTATCAAGATCTGACAAGGGGTGTCTTGATAATTTCCAAATCCTCAAGGATCTCGACGCAATTACCAATAAGTGAGGAGGTGGTTTTTTAACTATCCCTGTTCAATACTGTATTATATACCGAGGACTGTCAAATTGAGTCTTTAATCCTGTTTTCTTGATCCTTGTCCTAAAAGGCATTTTATATTAATCCGTACAAACTGCCAAACTAACCTATGCGCCGTAGAAGAAGTAACGGGAGCAAGACAAAGATCACGATGACTAGGAGAGAGAATGCTCGAGAGTTCCACCAATGAACGCCAAACCATTCTTGTAGCACTCCTAAATGTACCGATCCTTCAGATGTATTTCCCGATAAAACATCTCCTGTAATATTTTTTATCACCAAATTGGAAAAATATTAGAACCGGGCCACAATAAAAGAAGTGAAACCTAAAATTTATGTGGTAATTAGTTTACATTTTCAATCTAAAACACGACGATGCAGTGATATTAACCTGAAATTGAAGTAAAAAGGAGCAAGTTTTTAGTGAAACGCATAAGGGTAATCGTTAATGGTCTGTTTGGATCAAACTTTCATTAAGGAAAATGAGTATAAGAAAGATCTTAATAATAGAACACAAAGTTACATCATTTATCATAAAATTCAATCTCCAAACAGAACCTAAAAGTTCCAATTTAAGGCAAGTTGGTAAGTGAATTTGGTTAAAAATCTCAGATTTAATAGATATAAGATGCAATAACCTTTCGAATAAGCTTCAGAAGGTGCTCTCTGTGAATGTTATGACTATCATGTTGCAAATAATTCAACTGTAACAGCATTTAGAACAAGATAATGATACAATTATTCAATCACAAATCAAACAAATAATTCCTCAACCAGGCAAGTTCACAGATATAAACAGATAACTGAGAGACTGAAGTAATGCATCGAGAAATCAAGATCCAAAAACAATCTACAAATTCATAAATCAAAGTAATAATAACTCAATAAGGCAACTTCATAGACATCAACAGATGAAAAATGCAATTCAAAAACCAATCATACCTCCAAATTTATAAAACTCACCAATTATAATCAAATAAATTATCAAAGCCCCGAGATTCGTGATCATGACACAAACTTGAAGAGCAATGGATCCAAACTTCCCAAACGACTCCGCCATTAGTTCCCCATACGAATTCGATTCGCCCGAATGACTATACTTCAACATGAAATCCACCGTGACTTCGACAAAATAAGCAATAATCAAAATAACCAAAAAGCTCGGAATTACACCTAAGACCTTAAAAGTTGCCGGAATCGACATAATCCCGGCCCCAACCATGCCGGTCGAGATGTTGAAGATAGCACCAGAAATCGATGCACCTTCATCAGAGCCGTTATTGTTGATTGGCTGAACTTCGGGGAGTAAAGGAGCATGAACTCCAGATTCATGGCTTTCTAACTTCATTCTCTGCTATTAAAACAAGAAAAAAATGTAAACTTTTTTATGTGTTGAATAGATATACTGCTAAAATTTGTTATTTATTCAAAAAAAACTCAAGAGCCCACATGATGGAAAGATGAATTACATTTAATAATGAGCATATGAAAGGTCTGATGTGTAAGAATTTGGATGGTACTGATAAAACAACAAATATAATGTACATGATATCATATTTTTTTTTCTTGTACAGTTAATTTTAGCTGGTAACTGGGTAAGGGCCAGAGGGTGGCCCCATGTAAAGATGGGAAGCCTAATCCTGATAATTAATACGAGTCATTAAGCATTAATGTTTCTCCACAAATAGCTGTCATGCCTTAACATAATTCACGGTCAGAAGGGAAACACGTTTTGGCAGCTGAGAAGTACGTTTTTATTAGTAGAAGAATAAAGGATACGGTGTCGTTTTGGGATGAGAAGAAATCATTAATTAGCATTTGAATTAAACGGTAATTAAAGGCAGATTAGTTTGAGAGAGCTCGTGGGGATGACACGTACTGTGGGGAAAAAGAGGTTTGTTATATTTCAGAGAAACGGAGGCTCGAGAATCAGTTTTGGCTCAGAGGTGTTGCAGGTCTATACTCTATCTTCTTCCTAATTCTCTCTTCTTCTCCTTTCTGATCTTGAGCCATTACTCACCAAATTATTCGTTAATTCATGCAGTTGGGTTAGAGGTTGCGAGATTGAAGAACTCGGCGAGCTTAGAACCTTTTATCTTATTTTCAGCTGGATTATTGCATTTTGTTTTAGTTTGAGACTTGGATTGTGATGTGTTGCCTATGTTGAACGATTAAGCTTGAATATATATATGATTTTGAGTTGAGCTGTGTTAAATTTGAATTATTGCTTGCGATTGTTGGGTTGTTGTGTTGGAGTTAGCATTCTGGAGAGCTGGAATCTAACAATAGCTTTCAAATTTCAATGTAATTTATACGGCACCTCATTTGCCCAATTAACCCGGAAAGACACAATTCTTTGATACCCATCAATATCAAGAACTGTATAAGAATCATTAATTGCAGCAGGTAACTTGTTCAATAAAATCAAAAGCAAAAAAACAACCCAAATCACAGAGAAACATATACACCTATATATACATACATACACATATATAAAACCCTTTTGGTTTTTTCTCAAGAATTACCTGTTAAACCAGAACATACAATAAAAATGAAGAAGAAATTGCCGAATAAATCCTTTTCGAAAATTTCAAATTCAAGACTCCTTTGTCTCTCGGAGTCTTTGAACCCTAAAAAAAATCTCACTTTTTTCCCCACATTTTGTCGATTTATTCCTTTATCCTTTTCGTGAGGCGGTGGAGAGCGGTTTGACATTAATAAGCACGAGACAACCGGCATTGTCTGAGTTCGACTTTTCAATAGTTTCTGCACGATCAGCACCAACTCTATATTTAGTATGAAATTTCCTGTCCAATTTTATTAAACCCGGGTGTTTGGCTAAGCTTATAAGCTCTTTTAAACATATGTTTGAGAGCCTATGAAAGTGTTTGAATAATTTTCTTTAAAAAGTGCTTATAAGACCAAAAAAATAAGATGTTTGGGTCTTATAAGCAAATAAAAAATAAGTTGACAAAGCCCAACTTATTTCAAAATCTTAAATTCGGGATATTGTTTATATTTTTTCAAAAACATAAAATAAACCTAGTTAAGTTTATTCTTTCCAACAATACCTTCTCCAAAAAAATATTTATTGTTATATTGCACAATTCTCTCGTATAACATTTGAAAACATCTTATAAGTCCAATAGACTTATTTTATCCAAACACTTAAGAGCTTATTTTTTAAATAAGACGAAACATCTTATAAGCTCTTAAAACATCTTATAACATGTTTTAAATAAGCTTAGCCAAACACCCTCTAAATAAATAAAGAAAAAAGATTGGGCCCATTCTATTCCTAAAACATTGGGCCCATTAACACTACTGGGTTACAACTACACATGATAGCAATGGGCCATTCTATTCCTAAACATTGGGCCCGTTAACCCAACATTTTAAAGCCCAATAATATTTTGGGTGAAGAAAAGTCAACGAACCAAAAAGCGTTGACGACAATACATACAATTGCAAAATGAATGATAGAAACGGGCCATTCTATTCCTAAAACATTGGGCCCATTAAAACAAACGGGCCATTTTATTCCTAAAACATTGGGCCCATTAACCCAACATTTTAAAGCCCAATAATATTTTGGGTGAAGAAAAGTCAACGAACCAAAAAGCGTTGACGACAATACATACAATAGCAAAATGAATGCTCTGTTTTGATATCGCCACCCCATATTTTGATTAAATCTCTCATTTTTTGCGCTGAAAGAGAAAAAAGCTGAACAACAATGGGAGATCACCAAGCTAGAGGCGAAGATTTCGAGAAGAAAGCTGAGAAGAAGCTCAGCAGCTGGGGCATCTTAGGCAACAAACACGAAGACGCCGCTGATTTATTCGATAAAGCTGCTAATGCCTTCAAACTCGCCAAATCATGTACCTATTTCTTATTTATTTGTGCATATTCAGTTCTCAGGAATTTTGAATTGATCGTGATTATGCTTGTTTTTGTATTTGAGTTGCGATGTAATTTTAATTTGCGATCATTTTTAATCGGAAGAGGTGGATTTATAGAATAGGCATGAATATGTACTGGATTTCGTGTTAATGTTCGGATCTAGAATTTTTGGGGAAAAGGAAAAATAAACAAAAAAAAAGAATACAAAATGATATTGTGTATTTGTTTTTGGTACAAATGAGCTTTATTCTTAATATAATTGAAAATCATTCAGTAGATAAATCAGCATTTATACCTAAAATCCAAGGTCCAATTAGCTGAAGTGTTAAAATTATCCTAATTTAATGATTCGCTGCACTTGTAACATTGCTTTGATGTGAGATGACTTAAAGGTTGATTACTGATGCAATTACATTGGAACTTTTGGTTCATACACGGATGCATTATGTAGTACTTTTGTAGTATGAAGTATTACGACCTTAGGTACTTGATGAACATTATCAAATCTATGTGAGATGACTTCGAATTGGCTACTGATTAGTATAAGAATGTAAAACTCCATTATTATGTGAGCTACTTTTGTAGCTACACAACTGTATATATAAAGCTCAATATTATGATCTTAGGTAGTTGATGAATCTTAAATACTTATCTTCTATGAAAGAGAAGTACACATATTTGCTTCTTGAGGAAATATCTTCATTGGTTGCAGCCGGTCTGAATTTCTAATGTTGAAATAATGGTTTCATCAGGGGATCAGGCTGGAGCAGCATATGTGAAGTTAGCTAACTGTCACTTAAAGGTAAGTCTACTTGCAGTCCAATGGAAGGTCACCTGTTTCTCTTCTCATCCATCTTTAATGTCTCTTAGTATCTTATGCTTTGCCATTGCAGTTGGACAGCAAGCATGAAGCTGCTAATGCATATGCTGATGCTGCTCATTGCTACAAAAAGTCCAACACGAAAGGTATTCTTATTTCTGGCTGATTTCATTTATCATTGATGTTGATTATTTATGCAGAAATGTGTAATGAATTTTCACGTAGGTTATCCTTGCTGTTTTTCAAGTAATCAACAAATAATGCAGCTATGCCCATGTGCTACCCAGATTCTTTTTTGCTTTTTGTTCTTCTCTCTTGGTGCCAATTGAATTTCAATTTTATGTGCTTGTTATATTTCTATGGACACAATTGGGAAATATTTGCATATAAATATGATTCTGGTTGATTCCATTTGAATTTGCTCTATGTATTATATTTTTTCTGCTTCTTTGGCTTTACGAGTATCGTTTCCTTTATATTCTGACTTCTGTTTTCGAGCTAGGAAGTTACCTGCATTCTGACATTTATTCACTTTGGATGATTTACAGAGGCAGTACCATGCCTAGAGCAATCAGTAAATCTATTTCTGGACATTGGAAGGCTTAATATGTCTGCCAGATATTACAAGGTAAACGTTTTAGAAACATATCAACAACTTACCGTGCTGTTTCTATCTCACGATGAAATTTCACTGGTAGACGTGAATTTCTCATTCAGCAATCAAGTTCTGTTGCTTTTAGTTAGAGAGAACAAATTTCTTACTTTTCCTATCCTTATTTGAACAGATGCATCCTTATTTACTCACATATTAATCATCATTATGGTGAAATCTTGCTGATTCAAGAATAATGGTGTTTTATAATTTTAGAAATACGATAAATAAAGATTATTTTATTGCAGGAAATAGCTGAGTTGTATGAGCAAGAACACAACTTGGAAAAGGCCATTGTTTACCATGAGAGAGCTGCAGATCTTTTCCAAAGTGAAGATGTAACAACGTCAGCAAATCAGTGCAAGCAGAAGATTGCTCAATATGCTGCTGAACTTGAACAGTTAAGTTTGACTGCTCTCACTGCATAATTGCATGTTTCCTTCTTGTTTGTTGTTTGAATTGTTTATTCTAGAATTCCTAGTTTCTTATTCTTTTATTTTTCATGCTTCATGATTTTTACTAGTTATAGGTCTTTATTTCTGTTCTTTTTTCCATTTTGATAGCAATATGATTTTTACATAGATGACTTTCATAAGTGTCGACCATTTCATTGATTTGATACATTCATGTATATCTGTAGTTATCCTTGACCAAAGGATACATGTGAGCCTGCTGTTTTCTTTTCTGGAAACTCCCATCTCCCTTTGCATGCAACATAAATGTAACCTAAAAGGACATCTGTCCATTGACTTTCCTTCTACCAAACACACTTTTGAACAATTAAAGTCACCTCATACCCCAGGATTTATACAGCTCAATATCCACATCCATCAATCTAACTTTTTCTTAGCTTGTGATAGTAATCATAATGCCTAATTTTCTTTTTAGTAGTATTACACCAGTGTAATTGGATTTACTTTTAAATTAAAGTGTGTTGCCAGCGTTTTTGTCCCGTCCTTTATTGTGCTTGATCTTACTACATAATTTAGTGTCTGTTGTAGACAAGCCAAGGAAATAGAAACCTAAAGATATTATACCATACTTTGCAAGTCTGAATCTTTTATGCTGTTTGGAGCCCTGTATGATTGGCCTCTTATGTTGGTAAACTCTGGATAGCGTACTCAAAGAGTCCATTGATCAACATTTTCCGCAGATATCAAAAGTCTATCGAGATTTATGAAGACATTGCTCGCCAGTCTCTCAGTAATAACTTATTGAAGTATGGAGTTAAAGGGCACCTTCTTAATGCTGGTATTTGTCAGCTCTGCAAAGGTGATGTTGTTGCAATCAACAATGCATTAGAGCGATATCAGGTAATTGTTAATTCCGTACAATTTGCAACTCCATGTTTTGCCTGATATATGAGTTAAAGATGTGAATTTTTTCATCATTTGTAGGAATTGGATCCTACATTTTCTGGAACACGTGAGTACAAGTTGCTAGCGGTAAGTCGTGTAAATGGACCATCTTATCTGTAAAATTTCTCATATCATTATAATTTCATATGTCATGTTACTGCTATTTATAAACAGTTAACTTTATTTGAAGCATTTTGGTGGTCTATTAGAATATTGTCGTGAATTCTCGTATTTATGGTGCCCCTAGAAGTGTTGACTTGACCTGATTATTAGATATATTTATATTTTATTATCGTTGATCACAGGATTTAGCTGCTGCAGTTGATGAGGAGGATATTGCAAAGTTCACTGATGCTGTCAAGGAATTTGATAGCATGACCCAGCTGGTAAGTTAATTATTCCATTCAGTTTCCTGAACTTGATTTTCAAATTTTTATGTCACTTGTGTGAACTTACCAGCCTTTATTTGATGCAATATGTCCTCCATGAAGCTCCACACAAATGTTTATTTTGTTTAATGGATGGTTTTAAAACAGTCATTTCTCTATGGTCTTGTAACTTGTTTGTTTATATTTTTAAATTTCGTTGCAAGATTTTGGATCACGAAATTCTGAAAGATCATTACACAAATTATTCATCCAAATTCACTTTTTTCCAACTCTATTTTTCAATCCCTTATATAACTAACTACCTATCAATCACTACATCCATCGTTTCACATAATCATCAATCAATAATCATCCAAACTGCATCTGCTTTTCATTTCGACAGGAAAGTTATGAATATTTCTCAAATCTCAGAATGGTTTCATAATTTATGTTCTCATTCATGCATGGGACACAATGGGGTGCTTGTAATTTATTCTGGATATAACCTCTGATGCCCGTGTTCGACTTATGAGATGCAATTTTTTAAAATATACGTTAAATAATGACCAAAAAATACTAAATTCGTTACTTACTAACATTTGTAATCACTTTACTCATAGGATGCTTGGAAAACAACACTTCTATTGAGAGTAAAGGAGGCTTTGAAAGCTAAAGAGCTAGAGGAGGATGATCTTACTTAAATCTTATATCCTCGATTACTCTTATTGTTTCTTATGATGACTGTTTGTGTCGTGATGGTTATTGTGCCTCGTTATGACTTTATTATTCTGGCGTTCTGTGTGTATTATATAACTAAGTTATCTTATTTGGAGTGAAATATGGTTACTTTCATAAGTGCACGATTGTTCTGTAAAACTGCTCGTCTTTTGAATCTATTTGTATTCGGAAGAAAGCAATAATGTCCGTGATCGATTGTAGACTCACTCGTATCATTCAAGATTTGCTATTTTGTACTTAGAATTCGAGTGAAAAGCAGTTTACACCCTCAAAATGGCGCGTTTTTGCAGTTTGCACCCTCAAAATTAAAAAGATGCACATTGTACCCCGAAATCAGAATTGTTGGACAAAGTTACACCCTACCTCAATTTAATACTTGGGGCAAAATTCATTTTGCCTATCCTCTTCTACTCTTTAAACCCTTAAAATACTCTTTTCTACTACATTAAACATGATAGAAAAAAAATACTCTTGATTTATATAAAATTAAAACTTTAGTTTCCAATAATTTATAGCTTTCTGCCATTATGATTACAATTCAATATTATTGGACTATTAAGATTGATTTAATGTGAAATTTATGAATAAATTAATCTTCAATATATCTGAAAGAAATAGGACATTAAACTATGTTTGTTTATGTTTTTGAAATTCAATTTCAAGATTTCAAATCACAAATTTTTAAATCTACTTAACACACCAAATTTTCATCTCAATTTCCTTTTTTCAACTCTACTTTTTCAATCTCCAATACTAATTACCTATCAATCAAAACATCAATCATTTTACACATCCATCAATTACAATTAATATATACATTATTTTACACACTCATATATATTTATTTATTTAAATAATCATTACAAAAATAATTATTTCAATCATTAAACATCAACCAATCATCATTGATTTGACAAGTTACAATTTTCAACCTAATTCTAAAAACATAAACAAACATCCACCATTTTCACACGAATTTCAATGGTACGCCATTCCCGAGAAATTTTCAAAATTCTAACTTAAAAACATAAACAAACATAGCTTTTTTACATGAATTTTTGATATGCTCATTGAAATAAAGTCCAACAAAGAAGCCCAAAGAAAAGCCCAATTGGAATTAGGAATTTACGTGCAGTAGTTATTTGGATAGGAGTTTGAATTAGTTTTAGCCATAATGTTAGTGGTCATGTTATTGTTATTTAGTGGTCATGTTATTTTAGTTAGTGCATGCATAGTGGGGATTGTTCCCCCTATTTTTAGGATTCATTTTCCCATTATTTAAGCATTGTATTTCCGTTTGAGAAAGAGGGGAAGAAAAAATATTTCAGATTAAATTTGTAGTTTATATTCTTAGTTATTAGTACGTATCACCTTGTTGCTCCTAATTCATATTTGGAGCTTAACAATTTTAATAATACATTATTTTCTTTTATATTTTCTAACAGTTAGTATTTGTTAAATAATGTGTTGTTTGTATTGAATTAATATATAATATTAAATTTTGTATTTGAGTTTAATTTAATTTCTTTTTGAAATAGAAAGAGAAGAAGAAAAATGGTCGACCAAAGTGCACACGTAACGTAATTGTCCCGTTCCAACTGATGGGGTCAACAAAGTAGGCTTGAAATTACAAATGAACCTCAAACTCTATTTCCAATTCTACCCTCCAAAACCATCACTTAATTCCCAAAACACCCTTCCCCATCTCTATATAAACCTCTTCCTAACTCTTTATCCACACAATTTCCCCCCTTCCAAATCTCCATTGTTATTCTCCTCATTCTCTCAACAACTGGCGTCAACTCAGGAAGCTCTGGAAGAAGAAGCCTTCAACAAAGCGGTGGTTAGCCGCCTGTATGAAGCCTTGAGAATCCGCGACACTGCAGCGATCGGAAAACTTCTTGCCGCCGATCTCGAGTGGTGGTTCCACGGTCCGCCGTCGCACCAGTATTTGATGCGCCTACTCACTGGAAAACACGATTCTGATTTCCAATTCGTGCCTCATAGCATCTCCGCCTTCGGATCTATCGTCCTCGCCGAAGGCTTCGATCAATCGAGCTCCGTCGCCTGGATCCACGCCTGGACCGTCGCCGATGGGGTAATTACTCAGGTCAGAGAGTATTTCAACACGTCTCTTACTGTGACGCGGATTGGCAAAAAAGACCAGTCGAATTGCGGCACGTCGCTTCGTTTTAACTCGGTTTGGGAGAGTAGTGTCCTGGATCTGGTTGGAAAATCCGTGCCTGGACTTGTGCTTGCTATATAAAGATTGTAAAATTGTGTGTTTGTTTTTCTTCTGTTTTTGTTGTTGCCTTTGTGGTTTTGATTTGATGGAGTTTGATGATCATTTGTGTGTTGTTCCATTTGAAATAAAAGATATTTTATGTAATTGGCTCATATCAGATACATATTTTTGCATGAATCCTTTAGTAAAAAGAAAAGAAAAATCTAAGTTCTTTTTCATATTTGTATTTTCATTATGCAAATTTCATCAGAAATCATAAAAGAAAGGACAAAAGAGATAGAGCAATAATAGATGCCTGATTTCCAGGAATTTTCCTGATTCTTTTGACTGCAAGCGGAGAACAGCGTGCAAATAAATACACAGCATCATAAGTATGACCCACAACCTAATCAATTATTGATGGGCCTCAATATAACCCGGACTAAAATCAAAATTATATTTGGCCTATATGTGGTCCAATTAAAGGAGGCCCATAGAGTATGGGGAAAATTCATGGAGTAGGTTTTATTTAATATAGACCTGGCCAAGGCCCAATTGAACAACTATAAATACCCCTTCAATTAATTCATGAGGGGGGCGAATCATTTTTAACCTAATTTCTCTGAATATCCTTATTACTTCGAAGAGGTTTGATCCTACCGAAGCAGGTATGTAGGCAGCTCGAATTACTCGAGTAATTACTCGAATGCAGCCCATAATCTGTAATCAAATCAACATCCATGATGCAGATTTAGACCGCATCAATTATTAACATATGAAAATTGACATGTCACAACTACAAATTTGATAGATTACGACCTGTAATTATGTTGACATGATTATGTTTATTGAAGAAAATTATAAACATTATCTGCCTAATAAGGTCGATCTGATTAGTCGGTCTGATTCTGTTATTAAATGAGTATTTTGAGAAAATATTCTCTTGTTTACTCATTCAATTGGCTACAAAAAATCGAATCCAATAACTGGTTGGAATAGAAATTTGATCCATATTATTACAACATATCTGGAAGGATCTCGAGAGGTGAACTGATTCACCAGTCACCACACATAATATCAATGTTTAGAATGATAAATGAATTGACTTTCAATTTCAGAAATGTATTACTTATTATTCATTATTCACTAGATAGTCCAATGCCGAAGCCCATCACTCAGATTTATTATCTAAGGTCGCCTTAAAAATGTATGCTGATCTGGTCTAGATAGCAAATTAAATTGGGCTTCGTGTGTGAAATTGGAAGCCATAGATTGGGGCCGAGTCATGGTTTTATACCTAATTGTATCCAAAATGTCCAAATTGTGGAACATTTTATATAATATATATATAGAAAGTAAAGGGTTTGATATGATTTGAGATTATTTTGATTTTAAATTTTTTATACACCAAAATGTCAAATAGAAACTTCTCTAACACTATTGATTGGTTTTTCGATCATAAGTGGACTAAAACACTATTTTCCATGTCATCCTATGCATGGTTCAAAGTTTCGCTTTGAAGGTGAGTTTCGGATAATAAAATATTGGAAACATTTCGGAAACGTTTCGGAAACGTATCGAAAACGTATCGAAATCACTATTACAAATTTACAAAATATTATAAAGTAAATTTAGCTTCCTAGAAATTAATTTAGTGCTTCAATTTTTCTGCAACAGAGAGCTTTATAGAGGCGATTTTGTTTTAATTTTATTTAAGATTTAAGAGTCTAATTTTGATTCAAATTATATTTCATAAGTTTAACGATCTATGATTTTTTGGGATTGCTTATAATAGTTTCTAGGAAACTCTAAGTTTCCATGGTTTCCATGGAAAATATGGAAACTCTGTGAGTTTCTTAGGAAACCAAGTAATTTCGAAAATGTTGAATGATTTTGTTTCCATTACTTGTAAAATTGAAACGTTTCGGCTGTTTCGACGGAAACGTTTAGAAACTTTGAACCATGATCCTATGATGTATGGCCCTCTGACTCTACAACAGCTGAATCAAACAGGAGCTATGGACAATTGACCCTTCCTAGTTTTGTGCTAAATTCCTAAGATTCTTACATTCCTACACACACTTACCATAAACTTCTTTTTCTGAGGTCTTACATCTCTACCACAATCTAGTCATCTACTATCAGTTGTTATAAATTGTTGCGATTCATTATTTTTCCCTAAAATCCAGTGAATACATTAATGTGCATGTTTCATTCCCCCTCTCACCTCGACTAATTCACATAAAAGCAAAGAGAATTTCATGGGTCACTCTGTTTATTCACTACACCAAAACCAAAGGAAACAATGTGAAATAGTCGATTCAGTTAAAAGATTCTATACATGTGAGAATCGAGGTAGAGAGAAACGTAAACATCAATGTTATTTCAGCGACTTCAACGAGGGATAAAAAGAATCAAACAATTGATTCAGCTGGTAGTACGTTGTGATGAGCGTACCCAAATAGAAAGGATATTAATGATCAAAACGTTCAGAAGTTTGGATAATAGTCACTCCACAACCATATCAAACCAAGCCCTTATAATTGTAATAAGATAAATACGCTACAAGTCCACAGCCATATCAAACCATCATTCTTCAAATTCATCATCCAGCTATAAACATAACAATGTACTAGATTCACAGCATTAATGCATGTCAATTTTTCTATTAAATACCTCGTGTCATGTCCTAAACTTCTCAGTACACTTACTGTCTTACATAATGCCATGAAGTTTTTACTAACTTATAAGAACTAGGAATAAAGACCCAAAGAAGTCAATTCAACATCCAAATTATCATCTCCTAAAGCCAACATTACTATACGAGAAACGATTGAACTCTATGACTATGACCCATTACTCAATAGTTTTCAATCGAGTTCTATCCTAAAAAGGTAGACAAATTAGGATTTCGATTGATCTATAGGCTTTGGTGTAAATCTAATCAGTTGCTATCAATTGTGTGAGTCCTACTCAATATTTAATACATAACAGTTAGGCTGAAAGGAGACGAGATCCGAGGATATACCCATTTGTAAACACAAACTAATGGATGCTATAAACGACTAAAATGTTAGCTCGGTAACTGATGATCTAGATCCACAAGGCCCTCAACGATTTGCAAAACATAAGCAAACTATTCAATTGAAGAAAACAAATTCCAGGATCCAGTGTTAAATACAAAATCCCTAACTACTAAACATGCAGAAAATTGATGACATAGATCTACTTTCAAATAATATTACAATTGAATAACAGAAATCAATTAAAATTCGAAGGATTTAAATACCACTGGTACCTTTTCAATTGATCCGCATCACAATCAATCAGATCGGATCATAAATCAAACGCGAGTGCCGACAACCGGAGCAGCGGCGGCCGCAGCAGAGGAAGCTGCACCACCAAGGAACGACAGAAATCCAGAACTAGCCGGCTCCTGATCATCCAGAAACAAATCCTCCGGCATACGGAAAGCACCATGCGTACACACTACCGCAAGTCCAACAAGCAAAGCCGAGATAAGCAGCGATCCTACGCTAGTCAGAAACACCACAACAATAGTAGACACCAACAGTATTCCCAAAACCTCGCGATCCAAGAACGTGCGTCCCCCGACGACCACCGGCTGATCAGAAGGCCGGAACAGGTAGAGGAACAGCCACGCGGCGAGGAGAGACAGCAGCAAGAGCAGAGAGAAAGGATGAGAGAGGAGAGACAGAGCGAGGGATAAAGCGAGTAGCGAGATGTAGTTGATTCGGAAGTAGGAGAAGTTTTTGCGGATGCGAGATGCGGCGTCGGAGAGAGAGTCAGGGCGGTTGAAGGAGGAGCGATCGAGAAGCTCCAGCCAGGGGCGGCGCTGGGAGAGACCTTGACGGACAGTGGCATTGAGGCGGGAGATAAAGTTGCGGAAGGCGGGGGTGGCGATCGGCGGCTGGGAGTCGGATTGAGGGTTTGAGATCGGGAGTGTGGGCGGAGACGCCATGGATGGTTTTAGAGAGAGAAATAATGTGTTGGGTATTTGATAATTGGCATGTGGGCTGGGCGGGTTGGGCTTTTATTGGTTTACATTTTTTATTTTGTTGGTGTATTTATTATACAGTAGAAACTCTATAAATTAATACTCACGGCTAGGGGTGGCAAGTTGGATCCAAAACCGCGGGTCCAACCCGACCCAACTAGTTTTGGGTTTGAATGGATCTTAAAAAAAAGAATTATGGTTCCAATTGGTTTTAGATTTATTAAATTTTTAAGACTTTGGTTTCATATGGTTTTTGATTGGGTCCAAATTGATTCCAATAATGGGCCTATTTTGGTTCCTAAATGGATCCAATTAAAAAAGAGAAAATAATTCTACCTTTTTTCTTTCTTAGACCCAATTGGTTTTCTTTATTTAAAATTTCACTTGTAGAGAATATGTGATTGTTTAAGAACTAAACTCATACTTGTTTTAGTCATTTGAACTTATACTTTAAATAAATTTTTATAATAAGATCAAAAAATTATTTTATATTATTTTTAGTCATTTAAATTTATACTTTAAACAAATTTTTATAATAAGATCAAAAAATTATTTTATATTATTTTTAGTCATTTGAGCTTTTTTATTTTTTAATATATATTATATTTTTATTATTATATTAATAAATATATATTAAATAGTTAATAAATATATATTAAATAATTAAAAATAAATAAAAATATTTGGCTCGAGTACGGACTCGAGCTCGCGAGCTTGGGCTCGGCTCGAGCTCGAACCCATGCTCGCGATTGCCCATGCTCGCGAGCTCGAGTCCGAGCTCGAAAATTTTGGGCTCGGCTCGAATCCATGCTCACGAGCTCGAGTCCGAGCTCGAAAATTTTGTGCTTGACGAGTTCGAAAAAAATGTCAAACTCGGCTCGTTTACACCTCTATTCTGAACCGACTAACTTTCAAATAGTAACATAAATTATAACTTAGTATCAATTAATATATCTTTAATTTCTGTAACCGAAAAAAAATATTATATTTTTAATTTTTGTAACCGAAAAAAAAATTATATCTTTAATTTCTCTACATTACTTTTTTCGTTATAAATTAAAATACATTAGTTAATAATATATTTTACATATAAATTATTGCATTAGTATAATATGATTGAAATTTTTATAAGAAAATTATAAAAATATAATGTAATAAGTTAGTTAGTTAACAAGAAAAAAAAAAATTGTTTGCATTATATTGGATTAGTTGGTGAATAAGAAAAAAAGATTAGTGATTAGTATACAAATGTTTGCATTGTGTTGGATCCATAAGTCACCAACCTCCTATTTTGAATCCTTTATGGTTCCTAAATGGATCTTTGTACAAGAACCATTTGGAACCAATCAAAACCAATAAGGACTCAATTTATATTGAAAAGACATTTTGGTTTCTTGTTGGTTCCAACTTATTTTTTTTACAAACCCAATTGGACCCAACCCAAATCCGATCCGATCCACCCATTTGCCACCCCTACTCACGGGACCACCAAAATTTATTAATTAAAAGAGTTATTAATTAATCGATAAATTAATAATTATTAATTTATGCATTAATTAATATTTTATTAATTTATAATGAAATATTCAATTTACAAAGACCATTCAAACTTCCACTTTACAATGCATTTACAATAATTAAAAAATATTTTCTATATAAATACAAGATAATAATGCTAACACAAATAAACCATAGACACACAGCATGCCTTCCCATCTTAAAGGTGTGGAAAAAAAAATGATCGACGAGATTCAAAGAGCACTATGCAAGCACAACAAGGATAATTCAAGTCTCACTCAAAAACAATTGCAATAATGGATGTTAGCAATTATGCTAGCTCAACAAGGATCATTTAAGAACAATTGCAAATTGATTTGCAAGGTGAAATTTATTTCAACAAAAAATAAAAGATAATTGGATCATTTCCAAGAAATCTTCATAAATCATTCATGTAATATGTAGTATATAAAGAATTATTAATTTATATTTTATATGGGGCCTATAGAATTTATCAAAAATGTATTATCTTATAATTTTAGCGAATTATTAATTTAGCACCCTATCCCCGAGTCGGGACCGGCCAAAAATATTATCTTAGAGAGTTTATTAATTTATCGAGTTTCTACTGTATTTCTCATTTATACAGCCAAAAATGCTTCAATAGTTTTTCTCTCCTTTTTTCAACATTTGAATTTACCACTTATCGGATATTCGTATAATTCCTCGTTATTAATAATGTTTGATCATACAATTATGCCTCAATTATGAAATCAAAGATATTTACATATTATCCATTAATACCAGATATTAATATCAGATATTCACATTACTCCCCACCATTAATAAATTAATAATGTTCGAAATTTGGCCACGATTGTGAAGTTCGATCCCCTTGTCTTAGCCTCTTAGGGTCCCTTTCATTTCATTTTGCAAAGAATCAAGCTTATATAATCCAAATTATTATTAGATTATACTTGGAAATACATTTTTCATTATTCAATTCCTAATATATTTAGAAAAAATTAATTATTTGTAGTGTAGAATTTTCAATAGTAAGAATGTATATAGTAAGAGAGATCTCTAAGAGCTCTCTCGTTGTTTCGTTTCTTTTTCTTTTTATCGTAGATGAATACTTCATCCATCTCGTACTATAAGTCTATAACAACTGAAAGTAAAACTAAAATCACAAGCTCCTAACGATCAAAAAAAAATCACAAACTCCTATTCTGCATTGTTTACTTATACAAATCCAATTCACTGAAATTAACAAGTATTTATACAAATCCAAATGATAAAAAATGCTGATAACAACAATTTAACGTCTATTCTCATCAGTACATTCTCATTCTAAACCAATTTTAACCAACAAATAGTAAGTTAATATCATCATTACCTGCTACAAACGAACCCCAGATCACCGGACAATAACACAAATAATTATAAGGAAAGCGATTATGGAACTGAATTTCCCATCTTGAAGTAAAGCAATTACTTAAGGTATAACTTCACATGATATTGATACCGTGAAAAGATGGCAATACGGCAATAAGGGGGTCTCCATAACCCGCGGCTTCTGAAAATGAAATACAAATAAGAGTAGTAAATTATATCGAATTGCATTAGCTTTAGACTGGAGGGTCTGGAAGAAAAGGAATTGAATTCATAGAGATAACAATGATATTCAACTATTCTGGTTTTAAATCCTTTAATGATCAAGTTTTGAGTTGGAATTTTTTTTCCAATCAATTCATTTCTGGAGGATTTGAGATGGACTTCATGTAGGAGTGAGAATGACGTAATACAATTTCCGACATGCTTGCCCAACGACGTTAGTCAGAGGGAAAGGGTTTCAATATACGGTTTTATTATAAAATGGAGGTTTGTTATAAGCCAAAAATAAGCAGATACGACTATAATTACACTAATGGTTAGTTTATGATTTTCAGGAAACTGCAAAATCAAACACAATTTGGATAAAATGTCTGAAGCATCATACCTCCATCACTATAAAGGATCTTCAAGACTTCTCCAGCCACGTCAGACTGCTCAAGAAAATTTTCCACAAAGACAAAGGAAGAAAAGAGAAAAAGGCATCATTATATGTCATCAAAAAGGTGCAACGACGATAAAAATTAGAGCTATGGATTATTTTGACAGGAAGTTAAGAAAGGGAAAAGGTATTAATATATATCATCACAAAGGGAGCCATAAAGAAAAAAAGATTGAAAACGAGGCTTACTTTCACAGGAAGTTCGGTGCCAAACTGGTCTATGAAACCTATGGTTTGTCCCTCTTTTATCATGTCACCCTGAATGGAAGGGAGAAAGAACAGGTATAAGCACCAAATAAAAAGAAAAACAAACGGAAAAAAAACAAGAAAAGAACGGTTTAAGTACCTCTTTACATGCAGGCGGCTGCTTTTTTCCTTTCAGAGTCCTGGCTCTTCGAAATGAACCAACCTATTTAAAGAAATTGGAGAAAGAGTTACTAAAGTGCATTCCATCATTTGTAGAATCAAGGGATATTACATGCACACCTCCTCACTTATTGGGTAATTACCACGAGTCCATCAGGTTTTGCAAATTACCAAAGACGTGATGGACAACTTTAAGAACAGTGGTGAAATTGTAATACACTTTTTACTGACGGGATGTGTAACATGGAAAGTTATGGTAATTTTTCAAACATCGGGGTTTTTGTAATTAGGGACTCATGTAAGGGGTGTCCATGTAATTTACTCTAGAAACAATCATGAGAAATCATGCAACGCATACCGTGGGTGATGATAATATAACATAGCCTTTAGCTCCAGATGCCTCCAGCGCTGCTAATTTAGCTGCCTTCTCAACAGACACATTTTTAAATGGGCTGACTTTTTCTGCAGATGATTTAGGTGGGGGTGGAGGAGCAGCAGAAGTTAATTCATTTGCTGGTTTGCTTGGAACTGGTGATGCAGTTGTTTGTGGAACAAAAGGTGCCAGGATTGTCGGGCTGTCAATTTTCCGCTTCATGTGGAGTTCAAAGGATCCAAACTGTACATAGTGAAAGTAAATTCAGTATCAATGTCAATGTTAAAATCATGGAATGGTACCATTAGGAACCTGCTAATGGATTTTCTGCAAGATAGTTTGTAACAGCTGACAACATTAACAAACATAAATATACCTTGTACTGAGAGTTGTAAGGTATGATCTCACCATTGCTAACCACAAACCTTGTAGTCTCTTTGTAAATCAATAAGTACATTCACCAAGCCAACAACTAGAGAACAGCTGACGCATGTTTTAAATGCTCACTTTGTTGCACTATCAACTCACAAATATGTAGCTACCAGATTCAAATATCTTAACAAATTTTCGTTGTATTCATGATTTGAACTACTTAACTAACACCAAATGAGCACTCGCGTTATGTAATTGGCAGCACCAGGAATGCGTTCTCTCACCTTTCAGTAGTTTTTCACTTTAGTTCGATCACCACACAAGTTACATAACTTTAAACATTATATTTAACCCGTTAAAAGAATCTCACTTACATAGAAATTCATTTCACATTATTGAAATGAGCTTAGTGTTCTCAAAACAGCATCTCCGAGAATAAAAGTAAAATAAATTGAAAAAGTTACATACAAAAAAAGATTTACCTTAAGTTTAAGCTCAGCAATCTTTGTCTCATCACAGACTTCTGTGAGCAGGGCCTGTTAAAAATCAAAATAAACATGTTTTAGGCGTCAATAGTTTAAAAATACGAAGGCTCTATAACTAGTACATGCGAAACAAGATTTTATGGAATATCATTTATAACTAGAGGAGTGCCCCAAAATTTTCTGTAACTCACAAATTCTTATTATTGTGAAGGCAAGGTCACGAAAATCTAAAGAACATGTATGTTAAGAGTAATGCCAACAAAAAGAAGATAAACGAAAAACAGGTTAGCAAGATATGTTAATCAACTGATCTAAGTAAAATTGCTCCTGCAGGTACTTTCTAATCCTTGTTCTTGCGAAGATAAAAATATCCTTGCACGATAATCGCACAAAACCCAGAAGGAACAAATGACAGTGCTAACATTGCTATAAAATAACCCAGATTGAATTCTCTTTTTGAGTGAATCACATGAATCACTCCATTCTACAGTCATTATTCTCACACCATAAAAGGAGTTCAATTTTGAATGAAGTGGTAGCATACAAGCATTTCAACTGGAACAAAATTTACTAAGATCCACTAGTACAGCTGAAAATTTGTATAGAAGAGGGATATCTAAGTAACCATATGAATTTACATAGACAAATGAAAATGAAATGTACAAGAACACCTCAAAGCCATTGGGAAAAGTCGCAGCAGGTGAACATTTCTTCTCTTGTAATCCATGCTTTTGATTATCTGATAGAACAGCTCCATTAGGGTCGCCTGAATTGGAAACGAACACTGAAATGCTAAAATCCAGTGGCTACATAATGATTATAGAAAATTGAGACATACAGACATCTTTTTTTATTCTTCGTTATCAGTACAGAAAATTAACTCACTGCTTGATTTGTCTGTCAAAGAAGTTTCAGAAGTCTTCACACATGACACAAACATTGGTCCATGCCTCTTTGTTGATGACTTCATGTTTCCACCACAGACAGGCAAGGTACTCAGGTTGGAGGATGATGTTTTCTTCATGGTAAGCATGCCAGGTTTTTCTAGCACAGGTCTTACATGACAACTTGTGGTGACAGCATCTGTAGCAAAAAAAAATAAGCACGAATAGTTGCATCAAATAGCATTTCAGATTCCACTAACGCCTTATATTCCACAAATTAGGCCAAATCGTCTTCTGACGAACGAAATCGACAATATATCATTACACCTCAAAATTACACTGCAGAATATCAAGAACAAACGCGCATTGCACAGAACGATTATCTTACAATAAAAATCATCACGCGCGAGCTAAACATCAGCTCAATGCACGAAACTACACATCTTTCAAATCAAACCAACCGAGCATTGAAGAAATCACTCATATACACACACAAATACTCAAAAACACACATATCATAAGACACAATTTCTATGTACACAAAGAGACAGAGAGAGAAAGAGAACTAACAGTGAAAAGAGCGGAGAACAGCGGCTGATTCCATAGCTTTCAAACACCGATTGAACTCCAAGAGATCGAGCAGAAATTGGAGCTTATGTAGAGAATTTCTTATTAGATTTGCAAGTGCGATTGATGTGTGATTTGGATTTTGGTGTGTGAGTGTGTCTTAGTTAGTTTGTGCTTTGAAATGTCCGCCCATCTCCCATCAGTTTCTACACCCACTTTATACAGTCCTTTTTTTAATGCTTTCGTTTGCTAATGTACGCCAACTTTCGTGTGTTTACACGTGACACTTATCCTGCGCATTAGTTCTTGGATAAAAATTATTTTAGCCCCCAAGGTTTCAGAAATGATTCAATTAGTACCTAAGTCTTATCATAATTAACAAATCGGTACATCATGTAAGGGTGTCAATGGGTGGACCAAAGGTTTGGGCCTGGGTCTGGGTCCAGACCCAAAGATTATAGTTGGGTCTAGATCCAGACCCAAAGTGAGACCCAAAAGTTAAATTTGGGCCAAGTCCACACTTTTACAATATCTACACAATTAAGTATAAATCTTACATCAAACCCTAGGCCTTGTTTGTTTATGTTTTCAAAACCCAACTTTTTAAATCATACAATTCAAAATAAACTTAACACACCAAATTCTCATCCAAATTCTCTGTTTTTCAACTCTACTTTTCCAATCTCCTATATAACTAACTATCAATCATATATACAACTTTTACACATTTACCAATCAAATTAATCATTATTTCACTTTTTCTTTCATACTTTACACTTTTTTTATTTATATTTTTTTATATTTTATTTTCATAATCATTATATACACAACTAACACAATTATTCTACACATCATCCAATCAACTTATCAATATTGATTTGACATATTTTACAACTTTCAACATATTTTTAAAAACATAAACAAACAACTATCATTTTCATACGAAATTCCATAGTACACAATTTTGAAGAAAATTTCAAAATTTTATCTCAAAAACATAAACAAACAAAGCCATTTATTCAACTTTACACCAACCTCTTTTTCCTCAACCTGCCGCCGCCGCCGTGGTGCTCCCGCTTCTCCGGCGTTTCTTTATGACGTTTCTTCTTATTTTTATTTATCTTTTTGTCTCTTCATAATCTATACCCTCATGCTATTTCATATTCTAATGATTCTTCCCGTCGTCATTCCACTGTGGCTACAACTGATTGAACAAAAAATGCTACTTTTTTTTTATTTTTCATTCATTTTCTATCTATTTTATATTAAGATTTCAATCTATTCTAATATTATATCTAATATTAAGTGTACAATATATATACTTTTAGATTTAGTATTGTATATATGAATTATATCTTTTTCAGATTTAATAAATTTATATATATATTTATTATTTTAGATTTATGTATATATAAATCTAATTTTTTCAGATTTAATAAATTTATATATGTATTTAGATTTATGTATATATAAATCTGATTTTTTCAGATTTAATAAATTTATGTATATAATTTTTATTTTATATTTATGTATATATTTATTATTTCAGATGTAATAAATTTATGTATAAATCTATAAATCTTTTTCAGATTTCATAAATAAATATTTATTATTTTAATGTTTAGTATAATGTCATTTTTTCATATATTATATCTAACTGTAAGTGTATATATATATTTAGTTTCAGATTTAATATTATATATGAATTATATTTTTTTCAGATTTAATAAATTTGAGTATATAGTGAGATTTTATATATCATAATTCATATATATTTAATATCTATTTGTAAATAAATAACTAAATAAATGAATTGGGTCTAAGCTAGACTCAGACCCATATAGACTCAAAGTTTTGGGTCTGGGTCCGGACCCAAAACATTGGGTCTAGCTTAGACCCAAACTTTAGAGTTTGGGTTTGAGTCTAGGCCAGACCTGCCCATTGACACCCCTGTCATCAAGGATGATTTTAATTCAACTCTTTAATATATTTTTTTCTAAAGTCTATTATACCCCTCATCAGTTCTCAAGAATATTAAAATATGTTTTCCTAAATGAAAAAACATACAATTATATTTCTAATTTATATTTTTATATCTATTAATATGAATTGATTTTTTCTCAAAATATAAATTTATGATTTATATCCATGGCATTTTTAATTCTAAAGAGGTAAATTGAGATTTTAATTTGATAATTAATTTTATTTCAAGTTAACATAGACTAATTTAATGTAGACTTACAGAAAGAAAAAAATCAATTATAACATCATTAACATTAATATAAAATAGTGATCTATAAAATTGCATTGATCAAACTCCATCAAAATTACACACATCAGATCCAAAAGAAAGAAAACAAATTAACCACCAAAACCGTACAATGTGCGGCCTTGCCTCTTCAAAGCATAGACAACATCCATGGCGGTAACAGTTTTCCGGCGAGCGTGCTCGGTGTAGGTAACCGCATCTCTAATCACATTCTCGAGGAATATCTTGAGAACGCCTCTGGTCTCCTCGTAAATCAGACCGCTAATCCTCTTCACTCCGCCTCTCCTCGCCAGACGCCGGATCGCCGGCTTCGTGATCCCCTGGATGTTGTCGCGGAGCACCTTACGGTGGCGCTTGGCGCCGCCCTTGCCTAGCCCCTTGCCTCCCTTACCTCGCCCAGACATTTTGAGCTGAAGAAATAGATATGGTAAATAGAAGATATACTTTGAGGTGAGTTTTGTGATGGTGAGTTGTGAATTTGGGGGGAAATTTCGTGAGTTAATATATAGATTTGATTTGGCTATGAATTGAAATTTTGGGGGTTTGGATTTTGGATTGATCGACGGCTGGAAATGACGATCCGGGTGATGTAGAGCGATTTGTTTGTAATCGTCCATTTTTGAGATCGACGGATGAGATGATGTGAATTTTGATGAACTGGATTGATGACGTGGAATTTTGTCTACCAAATTTTAAATTGGGTTAACGGCCAATCGGTCTTAATGGGCCGGCCCGTTAAAATCCGCTAAGGCCTCTTTGACAATTGACACCTTTAGTCAACAGGAAATAAAGAGAACTCTCATGTGGTCCAGTTCAGATTATTTGGAGAGGTAACTGATTCAAAATCCAGTGGTCCATAGGCCCATTAACCGATATAAATTGTAGGCCCAGGCCCACTAGCAAGGCCTCAGTAATTTAATTTTTTCCTATAATACGTTCCTTTCAAAAAAATAATTATGAAAATGACCATATTACCCCATGCGTGTAGCCATCTTAAATTACCATTTGATGATTTAAAGAACAAAAACAAAGATAAAAGAGAACCAATAATTTCTTCTTTTTATGCAAAAAAAAGTTATTTCTCTAAAGTCAAATTGATAAAATAATAAGAAGATCGACATTTTGCCCCTTGATTTATACTTATTCATATTTACAAATAAGATGATTGATTAAATTCAATACAAACACTGTATGTCTCGTTCTTTTTGTTTTCAAGATATGGGTTATATGCACCTACCTTTTTATAACATTTTTTTTATTTCGAGACATTAGAATCAGATTCAATACAGACTCTAGCAATCTAATACCATCGAGTTTAGATCTCAGTCCCTACGAATCAGATGAAATTAAAATTAAATTGTTCTGAATCTAAGTAATTTCTACCTATTACAACTTAGGTATATTGATTAAATAGTCTAATTTATTAGTTGAAGTACACAAAGTAGCACATGTGTAATTGTGAGAAGAAAATTATTTCATTTAGAAACAACACTCACACTTCTAATTCATATATATTCAACAACGATAAACACTTTACAAAATCATCATTCTCCTAATTTACGGATTTTAATACATATATAACTATTATAAGAACATTAAGAACCAATAAAAATCATGTATACTTTATGAGTCCCATAACCAATTAATGTTTAATTAATATGAGTTCAATGCCAAAAAAATAGTACTTTAAATTATCAATTCTTCACCTACCGATCAATTAAGCCTTTTTATAAACACAATATCTTATATCCACCTACAAAATTTAAAACCAACCCAACCCCACCAAATGCTTAAACTCAATATTAAAAACACTTTTAATCTACTTAGGCAAGCTACAATCTATGAAAATGACTCTCAAAATCCAATAATTATAATAATAAACCTAGGAAAAAGAGAACAAAACTTTGGTATAACCTCGTATGACCAAAATACCCATTCATAAAGCCACACCAAATATAACAAAGAATTGTCTTATGAAGGGCATTATTGTCTTATAACAAAGAATTGAAAGATGGGCCCCTAATGCAATCCAGCAACTAGGAGACCAAAAGTTGACTTGGGCCCACTATTGAAAAAGATAGCCGTTGAGAGGAGCCTATTCTTTAAATAAAATAATTGTGATAGTAATAAATAATAATTATAAATAGTAATAATAATAAAGAAATGGGCCCAAGTTTCCAAAACCCTAGACATGTGTGCAAAAAATTACATGCAAATAAATCAGGAAAACTAGCCGTTAAGTGTCCCAAAGCCCCCCATTTTTGAGTCCTCTGTTTTAACATTAACGACCCAATTTCTCTCTCTACTTCACGTGCCATCATCACAGGAACCCACTACAAAAACTTGTTTCACACTATTCACTTCTCTTGTTTCACACTTCTCAGTAGCTTTGGGTTCTTAGAAGGACCAAAAAAAAGTGATCTTTTTTTCTTCATAATACATTCTATTGTTAACTTCTTATAGTTTGCTTACACAATAATCTTTGTGGGTTATGGAGGGGAAGAGTAGAAAAAATGATTTACCATGTCAAAAAAGGGAGAAATGGAAGATTCAAGATAAGCCCTTTTGTTTTTTCAGGTTTTCATTGAGATTTTCCCAAATTCTCTTGATTTTACAAGTGTTTTTTAGTGTGATTGGGCCAGTTTCAAGCCAATGGGATGGTATTATTGTGACACAAGCAGATTATCAAGCTCTTCAAGCTTTCAAACATGAATTGATTGATCCAAAAGGGTTCTTGAGAAGCTGGAATGACTCTGGCTATGGAGCTTGTTCAGGTAATTCAGAAAAATCATAGGTATCTAATGATTTACAAGTTTGTAAACACTGATATTAAAATTGCATTATGCACATGCTAATTCCCAGTTTTAACTAAACATTATTGCAATGTGTTAAATCTATTATCAGGTGGTTGGCTTGGGATTAAATGTGCACAAGGTCAAGTTATAGTAATCCAGCTTCCGTGGAGAGGCTTAGGTGGCAGAATAACAGAACAAATAGGTCAATTTCAAGCTTTAAGAAAACTCAGCCTTCATAACAATTTCATAGCTGGTCCTATTCCAACATCTTTGGGATTTTTGCCTAATCTTAGAGGTGTTCAGTTGTTTAATAATAGGTTGTCTGGTTCAATCCCACCTACACTTGGTTTATGTCCTCTTCTTCAAACACTTGATCTTGGTAATAATGCTTTATCTGGTTCAATCCCATCTAGCCTTTTCAACTCAACTAAGCTTTTCAGGCTTAATATCAGCTATAACTCATTGTCTGGTTCAATCCCAGTTAGTTTAACTCAATCCCCTTCACTTATGTTTCTAGCCCTTGAAAGGAACAATCTTTCTGGCACAATCCCAGATTCTTGGGGAGTTAATGTTAGAAATGTGTCTCAAATTCAAATCTTGACACTTGATCACAATTCTTTCACTGGAACCATTCCTAATAGTCTGTCTAATTTGAAAAACCTCTCAGTTCTTGATTTGGGGAATAATCGACTTTCGGGTCGAATTTTAGATACATTTGAGAACATTTCTTCACTTAGGGAGCTTGATTTGTCTTATAACAATCTCAATGGAGAAATTCCATCTTCTCTTGGTGATTTACCAAATCTGCAGCTATTCAATGTGTCATATAACAACTTATCTGGCCCTGTTCCATTGAACCTTTCTCGAAAATTCAACTCAAGTGCTTTTGTGGGCAATCTTCAGCTCTGTGGATATAGCCCTTCAACCCAATGTCCTATATCCCCTTCACAAACTCCCCCACCGGGGCCCGCCCCTACAAAACGACGTCGAAAACTAAGTATAAAGGACATTATCCTCATTATAGCAGGGACACTCCTCATAATCCTTTTGGTTATTTGTTGCATTTTGATTTGTTGCTTGATAAGGAAGAGGAAAATGGCGAAAGAGGCTAAAAAGGGCGAGGCCCGGGCCCCGCCTAGGGGTGAAAAGGGTATTCCGCCCACGGCCGGTGAAGTTGAAGCGAGTGGCGAAACGGGAGGAAAACTCGTGCATTTCGATGGGCCTTTGGTTTTTAGTGCAGATGATCTTTTGTGTGCCACTGCAGAGATTATGGGCAAAAGCACTTACGGGACGGTGTATAAGGCTTCGATGGAAGACGGGATTCAAGTTGCCGTTAAGAGATTGAGAGAAAAAATAACAAAAGGGCAAAGGGAATTTGAGAGTGAGGTTAATGCACTTGGGAAGATTAGGCACCCTAATCTTCTTGCACTTAGAGCTTACTATTTAGGCCCAAAGGGTGAAAAGTTGCTTGTTTTTGACTTCATGCCTAAAGGAAGCCTTGCTACTTTTCTTCATGGTGAGTGAAAATTTTCAAAAAAAAAAAATCGATTTTGGGATTCATTTTGAGCTAAAAATCGCATCTTTTTTCGTATTTCATCGCGGGCCCTGATACGCCAATAGATTGGCCAACTGAATTCTTTCAAAAAATCGATTTTGGGATTGGTCTTGAGCTAAAAATCGCATCTTTTTTCGTATTTCATCGCGGGCCTGATACACCAATAGATTGGCCAACTGAATTCTTTCAAAAAATTCGATTTTGGGATTGGTCTTGAGCTAACAATCGCATCTTTTTCCGTATTTCAGCTCGGGCCCCTGATACGCCAATCGATTGGCCAACTGAATTCTTTCAAAAAAATCGATTTTGTGATTCGTTTTTTGAGCTAAAAACCGCATTTTTTTCGTATTTCAGCGCGGGCCCCGGATACGCCGATCGATTGGCCAACGAGGATGAAGATTGCAAAAGGCACAACAAGAGGCCTACTCTACCTACACAACAATGTGAATATCATCCATGGCAATCTCACATCAAGCAATGTTCTTCTTGATGAGCACACAAATGCAAAGATCGCCGATTACGGCCTGGCCCGCCTAATGACACCCGCCGCAAATGCCAATGTGATCGCGACAGCTGGCGCTCTGGGGTACCGGGCCCCGGAGCTGTCGAAGCTCAAGAAAGCCACCACTAAGACTGATGTTTACAGCCTCGGGGTTATCATGTTAGAGCTTCTAACGGGCAAATCTCCGGGAGAGGCGATGAACGGTGTGGATTTGCCGCAATGGGTGGCCTCGATCGTGAAAGAAGAATGGACGAATGAAGTTTTCGACTTGGAGTTGATGAGGGATGCCTCGGTTATAGGCGATGAATTGTTGAACACGTTGAAATTGGCTTTGCATTGTGTTGATCCATCTCCGGCGGCTCGGCCGGAGACTGATCAGATTTTACATCAGTTGGAGGAGATTAGGCCGGAGACGGCAACTAGCTCCGGCGATGAAGGTGGAGTTATGCCACTATCACCTAGTGATTAGAAGAAGATGATTCACTCTGATTATGAGTTAAATTATTCTTTCATTCTTGAAATTGTGTTTTTTTTTTTTTTTTTTTTTTGTGATTTTTGTTGTAGTGTGTAAATTTTGTTGGAATCCTTCTTAATTCCATCCCTCTCTGGTTGAAGAAAATTAACTATTGAAAAATATTTCCACTTGCATTTTTTGCTTTTCTTTTTAAATTATTGTTAATTACAATAATATATTTCTTTACAAATCACAAACAAAACTTGAACCACCAACTTTTTAATTTGATAAACCTAGACATTTGCTAAAGGCCAATATGTAATGACTTCTTTTTACTAAATTAGTACTGATTTTTTTTAAATTAAGAATAAATTTAGACACTTTTGTCAATTTCTTTCAGCGTTTCTTTAAAAAAATGTTTAATATGAAGTTAATTAGCAAATGAAATAATAATACAAAACGAAGATCGTCATTTTGCAATATTATCAATCTTAAAAATTCTGAATAAAATCTATCAGAAACTCAATTTATTAAGTCCATAACAGAAATGAAACTCTTTCACAAAAAGTTCAAATATGAATCTCTAATAACATCAACTAGTAACATCTTACTTAATCTAAAGAAAATTACAAGAAAAATATACAAAGTTCAACTTCACACAAACAGCTCACTCTGTCATATTTTGGTACATACAACTTTGTATATACGTCTTTTCGGTCATTTTTAGAAGCTCTCGAAAACAAAAACCTGGTGTAATTGCATCCATCATACAGAGGTGACGCCCCATAACGACCTAAAAATTACTTAGATGCATAAAGTATGTCGATAAAAATAGCTGAAAAACGAGACGAAAAAACTATATGAAAAAGGCAAATATTTACTACCGGCTATCATTTTCTCGCATATCCACTAGTTTCTTCTGCAACTGTTTCCCATACATTTGCCATCTTCTCTGCATATCCAGCCTGTTTATCATCCATAATGTTACTACTCTTGACTAGCTTTTACATAATAAACTTCTAGGGTGTGTTTGTGTTTGGATTGAAGGATTTGAAATTTATGGATTTCAAATTCGTCAACAAATCCATGAAGTTCGTTTGGATGTATCCAAGTTATAATGGATTTCAAATCACTCAATATTCATTTTGAGCTATTTTTTCCATAACTAGGGTGGATTTCAAATGACTCCATTTTAGGTGTCATTTCAAATCCTTCCCCCAAATCCCCTCCACAAATCCAAATCACTCCATCCAAACACACACCTAAAAAATTCGCCAAAATGAGGCAAAATTCTAAGTTTAGTCTCAATATTGCAATTCTAGTTTTCGTCTCACGCTTTACAAGATTTTAAAAACCGCAAGTTGTAAATTTGGTCCTTTTTTAAGTGGAGTTAATCATGTGCCGTATTTTCATTACATTTTGACGAAATGGACAACTGAAAAATTGTAGTTTGGCCCCTCAAACCATATACGTTGTACCAAACACTATAAAAATATTCGGACTAATATTCTTTAGCCTTTTCAAAAACCATAAACTGTGGTATAGAGAAAATTGAACAAAATATAACCCACGAAACTTTTACAGTAAAAGATAAACGTAGCTTTCTTTAGGGCCATCAAGATAATATTTCTATGCACTGATTATTATATCACCGTTTAATTTCTAACACGTAATAATACAAATAAAATGAGAAGGCAAGTGAGTACCTGATTAACAACGAATCCTTTCAGCATGTTGAGAAAATCATCATGCTTCTCTTTGTCTAATCTCTCAAGCTCCTTTCTATTATTTTCCTACATATAAAAAGATAATTCAGTGTCAAATCAATAATTAACTCACCTAAATGCAAACGGATAGAGATAGAAAACGGATATATTTTCACCACAGTTTGAATGTGATGAACTCTAGAAACTAAATAAAAGGCGAAAGTACACGTAAGATATAAAGATACATTTAGAATATCAAATCTGATTGAGTAACCAAAGCTTATAGATCTTTCTTCATTTTTACTCCTTTTGCAAGTGGCAAAAGCTAAAGACCATCTTCTGAGAACTTACCATGGAAGGATTTGGATTTCACAAAAAAACATTTAGAGAAATGATTTCAAATGACTTCATATTAGATGGATTTGAATCCACTCAATACGTGACATTGTAACTTGAAATTATTCAAACAAACTCCAAAATAGATTTGTAACCACAGACGATTTGTTGATTGATAACAGAGGATTTCCTTGTCTCATTATTCGAACGGTATTTCAGGGGTTGTCATCCAAATCCAAATAGCATTCTTCTTTGTATAAAACGAAACTCATTTTAGCATCCAAATAGCATAAATTGTTTTACTATCACATTACAACAATTTCGGACATAATTGATTAATCTTAATCAAATAGGATTGATTAATACATGAGAGGAATACTACTAGGAGTAGAGATCATACCTTGATTCGTTCATATTCTCTAACAGCACGATTTTTAGCATCCTCAGTTACTCTTAAAGTTTCTCGAAGCTCTTCTATTTTCCGAATTCTTGAACTATCCCCACCAAATATCTTTGATGAAGCAGCTTCAAGCTTTCCTATTCTCGAACTTAATGATGATAAATCTGATAAAAGAGTTTGTACAGTCAGAAAAGCACTTGATCGGTCTGAAAATGCATTGTTGACAGCTAACATCACCCCAAGATATTCGTGAAGCTTATCCTGCATTACAACAAATATTCAGATAACATACATGTATAGGACAGAAAATTAGCAAGCTTACTTTAAACCAAAAAATTATTGCTCAATTTGGTACATGAGAGTTTCAAAGAAGGAAAAATATCCATTATTTGGTGGGAAAAACTCATGTGAAGATGCCCCCTGAAAACACTCACATTCCTTCACAACAGTTTCTTAAGCAAATCAGTATATAATATAATGACACTCATGTGACTAATTGCGTCCAAAATCCAACAGCTTGACCAAGTATGCAATAATCTTAAACGTAGCGGGTTAAATGTGTTGAACCCATAAAGTTCGGGACCAAAATTGCTTGCTCGACCCCTTATCTAGGGAACCAAAAATTACAATTTCACAATTTTACTGTAGTGTTTTTTTATATAATTATGGAGTTACTAAACTTTCAAATTTTCCTATTTGTCATGCTATTAAATATTATTCAATCAACACCTAGAAAAACTATTATCAGGTCAACCTTGGCAAGGGAGTCATATTTAGGGACGGGGAGAATATTAACGAAATGTGAGAAAGCATAAATTAGCAAACTTATTGAAGTTCCAAGTCTAAATAAGGAAATATCCAAATGATTTACCAAATGTTTGACAGTTTGAGAATTTAATTCCCGATATAATCTGCTTGCTTTTACTGCAGCAGTAGCCACATTTTTCATGTCTGCAGCACGTGTTCTTTGGGAATCATAAACAGCTTCCTCTGTTTCAAACTTTGTTAATTTGACAAAAGTAAGTCCCAACTGACCAATTGTCTCCCCAATGTCTTGCTGGGCTTTGACAAGAGATTCAGCCTGAAAATACAATAGAGACCAAAGCAGTAATTATTACACACACAGCTTTGATAGAAGATCTAATAAAATAGATAATTTTATCTTCTATTTTCACAATGCAACAAGTATCTTCTAAGTCCATTAATGAATCAAATGAAGGGAACCAAGGAAATAATCAGAGAGTATCAGGATTATATAGGATAAACAAGCCAAACAACATCATTTCTTCCAAAATCTTCTTTGGATTGTTTGGCCAATTTATGTATAATACTATTTAGAGATTTTGAATTCACCAATTCATGATGTTAACTATTTACTTTGCAATAGAATGAAAGAGAGCAGGTCCAATCTATTTTCAAATGTGATTTTGCCAAAGATGTATGTATAAGAGTTGGAGAAGGATGGAGATTAGGTGCTGTAAAGAAAATTGGGAAGATATAATTTCATGGGGCCGGTAGATTCAAAGGGGAAGACTATGCAAAGTTGTAGGAAAAGAGCATCGATCGCAGCCGTTGTCTATTTCTTGTGGTTTCAAAGGAACAAATGCGCGTTTACACAAGAAAGAAGTAATGTAAATGAGATAATGGATAGAATCTGGAGAAGTGTTTTGTGGAGAACTGATGTTATGTGATGATCCCAGGTATGCCTCAAGTACATGTACAGTTTGACTATTTTATATGATATGCTTACTTGTTCAGACAAAAATAGAAAGAAAAAAGATATCTGTTCAAGAACTAGATACTAATTCAGACATAGCCATCAATATATATAACTATGAACTTAGCATTTCACCCGAAACAAAGCTGTTAATATTATATAGGTCGTTCCACTGCAACGCCCCTTCCACCAATTTTTCAGGAACAGTGAAACAACTGTTTTGTGAAGCTCAGGCCATCTCAAACCAACCCGAGACATATACTTATTGGGATTATAAGAAGAGATATATTTATAATCACCAAAGGGCATAATGATTGAACATGCCACTGCTTCTTTCCCATTATAAAACTTCATTATAAACTCAAACTCGAGATATACTTTCACAAATTATAGCTTATGTATTTCCGAAAATAAAGCTACTTTACACATTCATAACTCACATTGTGTTTTCACAGGTTAGTTATTTAGAATCTCAGCATAGATTATGCAAGGTCGTAAATTCAAAACTTTCCCAACAAAGCAAGAGAAAACAGACATCAATTAAGTTACCATAAATCATGCAAGTGAAGTACATAATCTAAAATGAACAAGATATTAACCTGCTGAGACACATTACTTAGCTGCTGCTCAAAATCCTGCAATTTCTCTTTCTTTTCCAAAAACTCCTTATCATCCTCAACAACAGGTGGCTTCACTCCACTCCAATCATTCGCCACCGATTGCTTGAACTCTTTGAAAATCCAAAAATAATCCCTCCCACCCTTAACGGGCTGAGTCGACTCAGTCGTATCTGCTAATCCTCCATCCACACTCTTCACACCTAACATTTTCGATGCTACATCACTAGTCATCATCAACTGCATTTTATCAGAACCCTCCAAAAAAACCCTCAATTCCTCACTCTTCCTTATAACTGGATGAACAGCGAGCCGCCTCAAATACTTCTCCAATTCCCCTCGTCTCTGTTCCACGAATTCATTTTTCTGCATCACTTGACTCTCAACCACACTCTTATCGGGCCTCAACGGTATAAAATAACCACGATAACTCTCACCTAACCTATCCGATAGCGCAACAACATCTTTAAACCTTCTCCTCACATTGAACTCTGTCCCATTAAACTCAGGCATGTTAGTGAAAGTAGTAATCAAGTACGAAAAATAAGAACCTCCACCGGGTACAATGGACCCTGATGGCTCAATCTCCTTTTTCGGATCCAAAACAGAAATTTTTAGGTGATCTGATGAAAGCGAAGGCGAAATCAAAGCGGAGTGATGGTCCTGGCCATCGATATTGTCAGAAGAATCGACAGAATCCAAGTCGAATGATCTGAAAACAGCTTCAGCATAAGAAGGGGGCTCGAGTATAGTGTTAATTAGGTTATGGCTAGGGTTTGGGGTTTGTGTATCATCGGTAGAGATTTCAACGAACGCAGAAGATGAAGAAAGGGGGTCATCGACAATTGCTTTTGAGCCGTTGGATTGGGGTGATTGATCACCGTCGTCGAGGACTATTGAAGCCATCTGATCTTGCGATGCGTAAAGATGTGCTTCTTCATAGCCCTGATTCTCATAGCCCATCATTGTTTCTTAACTGGGATTTTCTTAATTTGTCTATTGATTCGAATATTTATGACGATGAAATCAATGGGATGGTTTAGGTATGGAGTATTATAGTAGGGTTTGATAAGGTGGCATTTTCTGGTGAGTGAAATCTTGGTTGTTTTTAGTGGGATGAATTAATAGTGGTGGGTAGTTGAGGAGGGGCGGAGCCAGGTGGCGGTGAAGCGGCGGCGAGCGGCGAGCGGCGGAGGAGCGGTGGTCAATGGTAGATGGACTGTGGAGTTTGGGGCATGTAGTTTGGTTTGCGGGGATTAGAAGACAAGTGAAGTACATCGGACCAGCTGGCTTAATGCAGGATTATCCAGATCATTCATTTATTTTAATTCGAAATTGTAATTAATATTATTTTTCTTGAAATTACGTGCACGATAAAATATTTATGATTTAGATCAAATCTGGATTAAAATATTTTATCTACTCATTAAACAAAAAATTAAATGAAATGTGATATAAAATACTAATTTGATTTTAGACATGATGAGAATTTTTTCAAAAATAAGTAAACATATAATACAAATAAAATTAATAATTCGATTGAATTATTAGGGTCTGTTTGGATTGTTTTTTGTTTTTGATGTTTTGCAAAATAGTTTTGTAGAACAGTTTTATCAAAACAATTTTGCAGTACAAATAGTGTTGAAATTCTGGAAAAATTTGCTTCTTTTCTCACTATGTGTTTTGTTGAAAGGATGAGTGAAATGAGGAGAGATAAAATATATAATTTTTTTAATGAGGGGTTAAATGCCGCGGTTTTCTAGTTTGAAGTGAAAAGTGTTCTGAAAAACTTAAAAACAGGTAAAACCTATTTTGCAAAATAGCAGATTTTGGAGTTTTATTCTTCAAAAACATAAAGTGAGAACAAGCCCAACCAAACGCATTTTCCAAGTTTTTATTTTGCAAAAACAAAAACACACTTTAAAAACAATCATCCAAACAGACCCTTAGAGTTTCTCAAACGCTCTAGCAAATAAATTTTACTTTTTAGATTCCACATTTTACGCATTATAATATACACATATAAAGTGGTAAATTCTAAGCTCTAAATAATATTTGAACTCAATAACATTCAATTTAAGAGCTAAATCACTAGAACAAAATGCCAAAATGAAAATATACACTTAATATTAAGTCATTTAGAACTTTATAAAATCTAATAATTTTAGAGTGACCCAATTTAGATATTTCAGACCCGACCCAACCCAAAACTAATTTAATTGGGCCGGATAATAGTTTCAAAACTAAATTGCTTCCTCTAGAAAATGTAAAGATTATTGGTTAAATTTGTTCTTGAATTAATAATATTTTCACCCATAAGCAAAAATTACGTTCTAAAAAACTAATGGACTGCATTGGGCCCAGTAAATGGGCCAACTCATTGAACTGGGATAGCCATCAATAGCAAATGAACAATTGAGGACTTATGAATGGCCCACTAAAATCTGGATATAGTTAGTCTGGGCTATAATTGGGCCTGGTCCTTGGACAGTTTATTTACTAATATTCATTTATACAACTATTGGTTGAATCAAGTTGCGATTGGTTTTTTGAAATTTTTGAAAACTATTTACTCGAGTTTGAGTATCCCATTGTTTATAAAAAAAAAAAAAAAAATTAAGTGCACATCATATATATATATATATATATATAGGTTAATTCGATTTGCAATATGTATTCGATTTTTAAAACATATACAGTAAATGATTTTAGAATATATACATCATTCTCCTTAACAAAGTCAATATATATATAATGTTTATAGGGGTGTTCACGAGTCGAGCCGGCTCGCGAGCTCGACGAGCCGGCTCGAAAATAGCTCGACTCGAGCTCGAAAAAATTCGAGCTCGAGCTCGAGCCTATCGAGCCGAGCTTTCTATCGAGCCGAGCTCGAGCCTAAACATGCCTGTTCGCCAGCTCGCGAGCCGGAATTCAAAAAATAAAAAAAAAATAATAAAAAAAATATTTATTAAAATTTTATATAAAATGATATATTATAATAATATATTTATAAATAATAACATATTTATAAATAATATTTTTGACTTTAATTATAATTATATTTAATAATATATGAATAAATATAAAATTAATTAAATATTTTTATAAAAAAAATTATAAAAAAATATTTTTTTATAAAAAAAAAATATTTTTTGAGCTCGAGCTCGAGCTCACATTTCTGCAGCTCATCGAGCTCGAGCTCGAAAATTGTGGCTCGAGCTCGAATTTTTTGGCAAGCTCGACTCGAGCTCGACTCGTGAACACCCCTAAATGTTTATTAGGTATAAATACAGTTAGTGACTTTATATTAATCAGCACGCATCTATGATTTATTTAAAATATAAAATACAAAAAAATGAAAGTGGTAATAAGTCATAACTTCATGGCCAAGCCCAATATGATGATGCTTCTAATGCTCATTAATTTTCAACCTTCCTCAATCATGGCTAATTAAATTCAACCCCCTTCTGGTTTCAAGTACTAATCCATGCACAGTTCCTTATAACTAAAAGTTTAATGTCATTAAATCAAAGTCGACAAAGTTCTATTTAATCGAATTTTGAACATCAATTTTATAAATATTATATTTGATAAATATGTATTGAGTAGTATCTAAAATGTATTATATGTGTAATATTATTCCGCGTAAAAAAATATAGAAATATAACTATATTGACGTGATAATATTGGGTTCTTTTGAATATATAAACTAATATAGGAATTTTATTAAGTGTCCACTTATAACGACCAAGAAAAAAAAAATCCCAAATGAAATCTACAAAAGTTTGACGTGGAAATTGTATAACCATATAATTAATTAGTTGTTGTTCTGTCGATTTTAAATTTTGTTTTCACTATGCTTTAATGATTTGAAGTTCATGCATTTTCTCATGCAAAAGTCACTAACAAACTTTACCAACTTTAATGTAATTTCTCTCTTTTATTGGTGAACGATCTAAATCTTTATAATTACCTATATTGAATTTCTTTGATTGAAAGTGACTTAACTAAATTAAACCCAAACTAGAGTCAAATTGGTACATTTAGACCACTTGTGACTATATTTAAAAAAATATTGAACAAAGTAATTGATAAATTTCAATAATATTGATAAATTAGTTTATGATTGTTTGTACAAAATTGGCCTTGTGTATATTATGGTAATATATTCTGCACAATCGGATAATATAATGACATTTTGGACAAATAATTTATTTCCATCTTTCTTCAAAATCAACCAACAAAAAAAATTCTACAACATTTTGAATTTCATTGTCCAAAAAGGTTGAATCCCCAACCCCAAGGGCCCCCCATGCCCCGGCCCGACAGAGCTATGGGAGGAATAAATCATGGTAACCCAGTCAATCACAGGGGCTAGACAGTGCCCACTGCGCACAAGGAGCCCCCCTCACTTGAGAGGTTGACTCGATCCTTGGTCATTATCCAAAATTAACCTTCTGTGACCAACTGGGCTGCCCATGCGGGCAACATTTTGAATTTCAAATTAAGGAAAATAGCCAAAGTAACTTAGATATTACATTTTCATGAATAATGCATATAACTCAAATCATCTTAGTGGCTAGTATCTAGATTGAATTAAGAATGAAAAATGAAAAGGTTAACATTGATTGTTAGCTAAATTGACGGATTAACTAACCCAAAACAATTAATTAATTTAATAATTTTTCGTTACGGACTTTTCAATGTGAATTCTGTCTAACATTTATTAATAAGCTCAAATCAAATATGAAACGTGTTATTATAATAGTCACCTAATAAATTAACAAAGACTTTCTTCATCTAATTAAGATTTTGGGTCCACATAAAATGTAAATAAACATTATCAAAGTTGATAATCTGCATATTATGTATGTCGTTCAACTGTTCGAACTAGATCAAATCCTTAAATATTCCTTAACAATATTATATGTTTTCCTTTATTAATTTATCTGATAAACATACATATGATATAAATATAATAGAATATCCCTTCCTAGTTACTAATTGTGTACCCATTTTACAATGAGATATATGAATTACACTTAATTATTCAGGATTTTTTTTGTTAGAAAAAATATAATTTAGTTATACTAAAGTTGTTCCTATTCTTTTTTCAAGAGGTTAAATATAGAAAATTATTATACACGAGTGATGACAAAATAAAATTATCTTATGTGTACTTTTATAATGTCTAATTTGTGATTGATTGTTTTGTTACTTTAATTACAATATATACATATATAATTAGTCATTTTTCGAAAAGAATGAAAAACGAGGAGTGGGTAAGGAATAATTAAATTCGAGCTCAAATTTAATTTGGTCGAATTAAAACTAATTACACGGAAATTGAATTATTTTTGCACATTACACTCAATAATGAAAAAGTGAAGGATAGTAATTAATCAGAAAGCAAGCCTAATGCTACTTATTTAATTAATTTTGATTTTTTGAGTCCTAATTTGCTTTTTTATGGCATATCTTACAACATTCCAACATGACAAGTGTCTATGATCCCTTTCAGTTTTATACTTAATTAAAGCAAAAATACAACAATTATTTGGACTGCTACTCGAAATATTCACAATTAGTTGAATTAATTAGAATCATGAATTAAAATAAATGAAATGTTTCCAAGTCATAAGTACACATATTGTCACAAACAAGTAACTAATTAATCATAAATTAAAATAAATGAAATAATAAGTCGTTGAAAACCAACTTTAGAGAAGAAAAAATACTTGTGAAAAAAAGCAAAAAATTCAATTTCATAGTGATGAGAACCAGTGGGTGTAACAACTCCTCCATAAGAGTTGAACTAATAGTTTCTCCATTTATCATCATAACCTAATCTGCCAAACTTAGAACCACTCTATATCTCTCTCTCTCTGTGTATATATATATATATACATATATACATATATATATATATATATATATATATATATCTTCATTTGTAGTATAAAAGGAAGTCATTTCTTACATTCTTGTACAAGTTAAAACATAAATTCTTTCATTCAACATTAATTCTACCAAAAGATCCAACAAAAATGGAGGCATTAAGAAATCCCTTTTGCTCTTTCATCTTGTCTTTGAGCCTTTTGCTTCTTTTCATGCAGATGACAAATGCTAAAGTGCATTACCATAATTTTGTTGTAAGTCACTAATTAAACTTCTCTTTTTTCTATATCATAGTCTTTTGTCATTGAAGATTATATATATATATATATATAGTTACAATTATTACAAATTTTTATTGTTGAAAATCAAAAACACTATATATTATAATTGCATGCATGCATGCATGTTATCACTAATTTGCAAGAATGTATAGTGAAATACATATTGCTTAATATATATATACCACATATATATATATATCTGTTAATTTAGAAATCAACATTTTTTTAACCTTTCTGAAATCCCATTGCATGCAGGTGCAAGCAACACCAGTGAAGAGGCTGTGCAAAACCCACAACTCAATTACCGTTAACGGGATGTATCCGGGACCCACGTTGGAAGTTAACAACGGCGACACTCTCGTTGTCAAAGTCGTTAACAAAGCTCGTTACAACGTTACAATTCATTGGTACATAACCCCTTCTGCATGCAAAGTTGCAATCTATATATATATACACTTTGTCAATAAGCATACACTTAGCTTTTGAGTTATTTAACATATAGACTTAGCATGCATGTATATCTATATAACCCCTTCAGCATGCAAAGTTGCATATATATATATATATATTGTCAATAAGCATATACTTTGCTTTTGAGTTTATTTACCGTATACACTTAACATGCACATATATATATGTATGTATAGGCATGGGGTGAGGCAAATGAGAACAGGATGGGCAGATGGACCGGAATTTGTGACACAATGCCCTATCAGACCGGGAGGGAGTTATACGTACCGGTTCACAATCCAAGGACAAGAGGGCACACTTTGGTGGCACGCACACAGTTCTTGGCTCAGAGCAACCGTTTATGGCGCTCTCATAATTCGTCCCAAGGAAGGAGAATCATATCCCTTTCCCAAGCCTAAACGCGAAACTCCCCTTCTTCTTGGTACCTGTTTTTACAACACTGTATAAAATTATAATGGTCAAAAGTTAGTAATATTTCATGTTATGATGGATTTAAGTTCGTTTGGATGAATTCATGTTATGATGGATTTCAAATCCCTTGCCATTCATTTTGACCTCCATAACTACGGTGGATTTCAAATGACTACATTTTAGCTGTCATTTCAATTCCTTCCTCCAAATCTCCTCCCCAACTCCAAATAACTCAATCCAAACACACCCTTAGTTTTTTTCAAAAATTTGATGTATTTTTGTGTGATTGTGATTCAGGTGAGTGGTGGGATGCAAACCCTATTGATGTGGTGAGACAAGCCACAAGAACAGGAGCAGCCCCTAATGTCTCTGATGCTTACACCATCAATGGTCAACCTGGTGATCTTTACAACTGCTCCAGTAAAGGTAATTAGATCTTATATATTAAATAATATTTACCTTTTACAATATATATATATATAAGTAAATGAAATTAACATATTTTCGTGATGCAGATACAATAATAGTACCAATAGACTCCGGTGAGACGAATCTCCTCAGAATCGTCAACTCCGGGCTAAACCAACAACTTTTCTTCAAAATCGCTAATCATAAACTCACCGTGGTTGGAGCAGACGCCTCCTATGTAAAACCCTTCACCACATCAGTTCTCATGCTGGGGCCCGGCCAGACGACTGATGTGTTAATCACCGCCAATCAACCACCATCACGATACTACATTGCCGCCCGGGCCTACGCCAGCGCCCAAGGCGCCCCATTCGATAACACCACCACAACAGCCATTCTCCAATACAAATCTGCCAGCTGTCCCTCAAATTGTGCCTCAATAAAACCCGTTAGGGCAATTATGCCAGCATTCAACGATACTGCTACAGCCACAGCCTTCACCACCAGCTTCAGAAGCCCGAGAAAAGTCGAAGTGCCCACTAAAATCGATCACAGTCTGTTTTTCACGGTCGGGCTCGGGCTCATGAACTGCCCACGTGGATCCCGGTCGAGAAACTGTCAGGGCCCGAACGGGACCCGTTTTGCGGCCAGCATGAATAATGCTTCGTTTGTGCTGCCGTCCAATTTTTCGTTGCTGCAAGCACATCAGCAAGGGATACCTGGAGTTTTCACGACCGATTTTCCCGCGGCCCCACCGGTGAAATTTGATTATACTGGAAATGTGAGCCGGTCATTATGGCAACCCGTTAAGAGTACTAAGCTGTACAAGTTGAAATATGGGGAAACAGTACAGATAGTGTTGCAGGGAACAAGTATCTTCACGGCTGAGAACCACCCGATTCATCTTCATGGCTACGACTTTTATATAGTTGCTGAAGGATTTGGAAACTTCAACCCAAGTAGAGATACGTCCAAATTTAACCTTGTGGACCCACCTCTACGAAATACAGCGAGTGTACCTGTTGGTGGATGGGCTGTGATCAGATTCGTTGCTGATAATCCAGGTTAGTACAAACTACAATATATAAACACATGCATATATATATATATATATATATATATATATATATTAAGTGAGCTGGAGCTCGAACCGGTTAGACTCGATGCCGCCCCCTAGTCCAGACCTCCCACTCAGCTCCATTTCATTTTCATTTTCATTTTCCATTCATTGTATAATATCTGTCAAATTGAGACACTAATGCATAAGTTGAACATAAACAGGGGTTTGGCTAATGCACTGTCACTTGGATGTCCACATCACCTGGGGTTTGGCGATGGCTTTTATTGTCGAAAACGGTGTTGGGAAACTGCAAAGCTTAGAACCACCTCCGGCTGATCTTCCAGTCTGTTAGTTGAACCAAAACTAGATCTTTGCAGCAAACTTTGATTTCCTGCAACAAGGGCAATCAATATTCATTAGTTGTATTTTTGTTTTCCCATATTGGGAGCTAGTTTATGTTTTTATTATCGTTTACTATGTATGATCGGGTCAAAAAAGATGGTTTTTCTAGTAAGGCACAACCGTTTTATTAACCTGTGCATGTTCTTTGATTGCATTTGTATTGTTTTCCAGAGCCAGTGAAAGAATTCTTATTTTTATCCTAGTCCTAAAACTTTCCTCAAATTGCAGCATCAAGAGAAATACTAAAATGCAAGAATCCAAGGTTAAAAAACAAAAGCAGATAAATGATGAGCGAATAGGAATCATAAAACAGCTAGCTAATCAATGAAGCAAATATCTGAAATGTGAGGTTATGAGTTACGACAGATAACATGAGAAAGTAGCCAATATTCGACAATTACTGGAAGAAGATATGAGGTTTTAAGACGAAGCAACCAGACCCTGAAACAAACTCCAAATCACGTGAAAAGTCTCAGCTTTAAAAGACTATTTTTTTAGCTGACAATTGCATTTTACACGCAAAATCAATCAATTTACGATAGAACATTTGCAATCAGTTTCTTTCACTACAGCTACAAAATAGTTTATCAAAATTACGCTCATAACAATGAAAAAGATGGAACAAACTTTTCGAGAAAAATATTTTAATTCAAACGAACTCAATCGCAATATACTTCTTAGCAGAAATTTGAAGATTCCCGCATCAGAATACAGCTTACCGACTGTTTTTATCAGGTATCAGAGGCTGAAATTCGGGTCCATCATTGATTGTTTGATACTCTGGAAAATTTAAGAGAAAGGGGGAAATTTCTAGGGATTTTAAAGTTGAATTTGTATAATTTCTATTTGGGCCTCACTATATGGTCCAGATGATTTTGGGCCATTTTTTTGGATATTGATTATATAGATAATAGATTAATAGATTATATTGATTAATTCGATGACACATTATCAAATACGATAAATTTTGGGCTCGACTCGAACTTCGTATTGATTTTTAAGCCCTTAACTCGAGCCATATGACCCATAAAAATTCAATTTTTGGTCTATAACAAAACCAATAAGATGATAATATTAGAACATTCTAATTCTAATTCAATTTAATCTTATGAAATCGACCAAATGGCAAATATAAATGTAGTTAACTATGAGATGTTCGATTATTTTCTTTAGAGTGAAAATAAACAAATGTGTTTTAATATTTTATCAGACTTGTGCGGTTAATTATGGTTTAGAATATGTCACATCGAATCCAAGTATGTGATGTATACCATATCGAGTCAATTGAATTAAGTATGCCATATAATTTCCCTTCAAATAGCTATAGTCTGCATATCACCGTCGATTAATTTCAATCATTTTTTACATCGCCTTAATATAATAAATATGAGTCATTAAATTTAGCTAAGTGAACTATTATAATAATTTTTTTTTATCGAAATTAGTAAAAGTGAAAAAAAAAAGGTAATATTTACAATGTATTAACAATTTGTCCAAATTGACTATAAAACAACTTTTTTTAATCTTTGAATCTTCATTTACTTTTATCTCTTAATTACCATTTCATTGGGGTCTTTTCTTTGATTGATATTTATATGAAATGTTGGCTTTAATGAGTCAACTTTGCTAGCAGTTAGATTCATTGTTTCCTTGAATTAATACAAATTAAAAATATTTCCACACTCCACTAATTATTAGTTTTTATTTTCAATCATTTTTATTAGTTAAGTTGATATATTTTATTTAATAAATGAATGTTTTCTTGTACTATATTCCATGTATATGAATGGTTTTATTAAGAATTTTCTAGTGAGATTTTGGTCATCCAATTATTAAAAAATAAAGAATAATTGATGGGATTTTGTCTTCAAATGGAAACAATATTAGGAAACTACAACTTGAACTAACGGAGAATTCAAATTTATATAAGGTTGTTTTGTTTGAAAAATTCCAATTTGTACAACTTGAGTTAATAAATTAATAAACCAATTACACTTGTTATAAATTAATGATTTTATTTTAAAAAAATAAAAATTGCTAAATCAAACACATTATTTTAGACCAATTTTTAAATTATCGACAAAATTTATTATCGAACCATTATATTGGATTATTGGCATCTCTAAATTACTAATATAACAATGAACAAAATAATTATTTTTTTCACTCATTATAATAAATATTACAGCATAAATTTTTCAATTTTTTAGTCAAGAACAATTATATTATCCCACCATTTTTGTACCATATTTCTTCTCTGGATAACGCGTTAGGACGTATGATAGGTTTTATTTCAATTTTTGGTGGTGTGTCAAATTATTTCTTTGAATTTAATACTCTAAAGTATATTTAAGGAGAAGGATTAAATGATGAGTTCACAATTTTCAAATTTGTTCCTTGTGCAAAGAATGAAATAAATGTAATTTAAAAGGTTGATAAAGACATTAAAATTAATGGAATTTATTGACTTATTTGCTTGCTATCTATGTACTAAAAATAACAGGCTTCATTTTTTAGGCTTATTATTATTAAATTTAACAGGTGAAATTGATTGAAATTTGGCTCAAGCCCAAAACATCCAAAACTCGAGTTATTCATGAGTCGAGATTTATGATTAAGTGTAAAGTTTTTATTATATATATATATATATATATATATATACACGAGTATATATTAGTGATAAAACTGTTATTTAATACTTATACCTTACTTATATTAGCAATGACAAATTACGTGGATATTATTAATAATGATAAAGTAATTCATAAGTAAGATATTCAAAAATATTATTTGAAACCACTTATTAATCCAAAATTTAGTTCTTATAATCTCTCAGTCCAATTCAGTTCAATTTTTTACATTCACACATTAAATAGTTAGATATTCATACTATTTATATTTGTTTACAAATATGTTTGTAGAGAGTAAATTTAATTTAAATATATCTAACTAGCTCTATGCATTCTAAGACGTTGCAAAATCCAATTTCATAAATTTCTTATTCGTATAACTCTCATAATTTGAAATATAGATTCATATCATGTCATGTTGTATGATATGTTATATAAGGTGCACATATAGTGGTGTATATGCATGATAAATATTTTAGTAATTTTGTTTATAACTTTTAGAACAATTAAAAAAAATTATCTAGCATCTAAGTCAATTATTATTTATTTAAATAATTCAAAAGGTGTAGAGGTAGCCGTTACACTATTTATTTATTTAATTTTATTTTATTTGGATAATTCAATATATGAAAATTGAAATTGTTAATAGATTCTCTCCTTCATGCCCCCACCAAATCAGTCTATATTACCCTTGTACGGCCGTCGGCAGTCCTTTACTGACGATTGAGTTGAAAGGTCATTCTGGTCATTCCACATTAACCAAAACATTACCTAGGAAATAACTAATTGCCCGGTGGATCACGTAATTATAGCCTAGTTGTAGGGGCAGTTTCAATTATGACTGCGCCCCAAAACATGTTTATGCCAACTTGCATATCAACTTGCAACTCTCTATACATTTCTTACAACAACTAGACAAAGATTTATAGTCTTTAACTTTTCACCTTTTCTCTTTCCACATACATACAAACTTGTATCTATATGTCTATATATATATATATATATATATATGAAACATTGCAAAATTATCCCATAATTTACCCTTAATCTCATTTGGTCCATTTAAACCCAAATCTCTACCCACGTAACATTATATATTATACACACAAATATACGATACATTAAATTTTTCAGTGGATATACTTTTTGCAGACGCCAATCTCTACCCACGTAACATTAATTGGATTAGGGTTCAAATTTAAAAGAGTTTTAGACGAAATTGTTAACAAATAAAAAGCTATAGACCGTCCACGAGGCTTAGCTTTATCGACTATATTATAAATTCTATAATCAGTTCTAAAAAACATATAAGTCTCTATGTATATTCCTAAGTAGGTGACTGTGTTATTAATTATAATTATGATTATTTTTTTGTCAAATAAAAGTTTTGGTATCGACTTCGATCACCTGTCAATGTACCTACAGAATCAATGGTCGCTTACAGAAGATTATCCATCAATGCAATGCTCGAGTCACTAGAGGAAATAGAACTTATAACCTTTTGAATGAAAGATATTCGTTCTTATAAACCGAGCCACTTGAATTCGCGTAAATAAGAATCGATATTTACGATATATTGATTCATGTAACTAGTGCCCATAAAACAAACCAAGGGACCAAATCAACTTAATTGAGTTTTAATGGGATCAAAACTAAAATAAAAATAAGATGTGACCCTTTTAGCAATTTTTCCCTATATATATGTATACATACACCTCATTCCCATCTTCATTCATTCATTCTTTAGATAGTTTGATACACATCAAAAACTTCAAAAAAATCACATACACACACACAAAATGCCTTCATCTCTTCAGCTTCACAGAATCAACCCCATAAATCACACCACCAACTCAACCATAAATTCCAGCCACAAACAACCAAACCCCACATGCATCAATCCAGTTTCCGGCGACATTCCGGTGCCGGAAAACATCTTGCACCACCACACGCACTTGGTGGCGGATAACCAGTGCTGCTCCGCCGTGGTTCAACTCACCCAAGCGCCCATCGACACCGTGTGGTCAGTCGTCAGACGATTCGACAAGCCGCAAGCCTACAAACACTTCCTCAAGAGCTGCCATGTCATCGACGGCGACGGCGACGTGGGCACACTCCGGGAGGTGCGCGTGGTCTCCGGCCTGCCTGCGGCGTCGAGCACCGAGCGGCTCGAGATACTGGACGACGAGAGGTACGTGATGAGCTTCAGCGTGGTCGGCGGCGATCATAGATTGCATAACTATCGATCTGTTACGACGCTGCATGCGACGGCGCGTGAGGGGACGACGGTGGTGGTGGAATCGTATGTGGTGGATGTACCTCAAGGGAACACGACGGAGGAGACTTGTGCGTTTGTTGATACGATTGTGAGGTGTAATCTGCAATCACTGGCTCAGATCGCTGTTAATTTGGCCAAAAAATGATGTTAGTAAATTTAAATCATCTTAATTTTATTTTTCTAATTTTCAGATTGGAATTAAATGGGTTTTTTATTTATTTCTAATGATGATGAACATAGATTTTTTAAGTATAGATGGGTTTGTCTTGAATTGTTAAATGATTTTAATACTTTAATTTTGTGTAATTTATTTACGATCCTCGTGCAATTTGTTCATCACTATTCACTGGTGTGTAGATAATAATATTACAATAATCATTCTAATTGTTTATCCTTTTTTTTTAGTTTAGTAGCTTAGGGATTTTGAAATTTAATTAGAAAATTAATCGGGTTTGATTTCAGAATAAATCTATTATTTTTGTTTTTAGTCTATGAATGAATCGATTTAAACATACAATTAAATCTGCATAGGCTGCAAGTGCAAATCTGCAATTGCTAATTAATATAATCATAATGATTTTATTAAAGGTCTTATTTTCATTGTTATATATGGTATTCTTTTTTTATCATTAATTTTCTATTCTATTTTATTACATATAAAAAAACTGAATAACTGAGGTACAAACTATCTACACACGAGTTATTGAAAATAAAGATGCCAAATAATAATATCAAAATTATTAATAATTTTATGTACTAGATTTAAGTGAATAAACTTCTTCTCACGTCAGCAATTTTCACAAATTTGAGTATAAGGAAAATGGATACAAATTGGTATTATAATTAGTGAACACCATTTATTTTTGAAAACTAGTGAAAACCAATTCGATCATAATGTATATAGTTACCACCAACAACCAGCGACACATGCATAATTGTATATGTTCATTGAATATAAAATCTAATAGGCCAGAGTCCTCTATATTTGTCACTCTAAAGTGATATTTTACTTGCTCAAATAAATAATTTAGTGAACTTTATAAATCAAATGCTAGAAAAGTAATTTCAGTTTATCGATTGTATATTGAACTAGTTTTTCAAACTTGTAGTTACAATTATTAAAATTTTAAAAATTAAATTATTCTGTTTGAAATTGAATATTGTGAAAATATACGTCTATAATTGATTTAATAATAGGATATTAAAAGACAGTGCAGTAACTAATGCGAACAATTTTGTCAGGTTTTGCAATCTTATTTGTAATGACACAATATATAAATGATATTAATAAGGTTAATAACTTTTTTAAATATTACACGGATAACAATTATATGTCACAACCCGCCCCTCTAGTCCGACCCAAAAGAGGTAAGGCCTAGGAACCAATTTTGTAAATAAAGTCTAAAAGAGTCACTTCTAGAATTCTCTTGGTAACTGAAGAGTTGTTCTTTATACATTCAAGAGACAATTAGAAGTCGAAATGTTGTGGAGTCTAAGGGTCATGCAGTCTTAGCCATTAGATGAAATCGATATTGACCATCTGTCGAGGGGTAGAAGTAGTATAAATAGAAGATTTGTGTGCATCAAAGCCTAAAGTTCACTAGAAGAGTTCTAATTTTATAAATCATCTCTCTAAAATCTCTAGAGAGCTTATCTAAGACATTCTTAATAATGACTAGTTAAGATGATGTCGAGAAGTGACATGTAGCATTTGACTAGCTAAGATCAGGGCGAGAAGTGATAAATAACATTTGTTTAAATCCAGCGTGACTCCGCTCCAATTTCCATAAAATAAAAAGCAATGCTCTAAATATCAATAAGTCTAGCACACGGGAACGAATATAAGAATATGAAAAATAGTTTTGTGATATTGATAACAAAATGGAAAAAGAGAGTTATGGTTTTGAAACATAATACCGGCATACCACGAAGAAATAAAAAAGTTCAAAAGAAAGAAATATTAAAAAGATTGAAAATTCAGAAAGAATTGAAAAAAGAAATATAAAAAAGATTGAAAATTGAAATAGAATTGAGAAAAGAAAAATCACTTTGATCTAGTTTTGGGTTTCTTGATTTGGTTTTCTTGATCAGGGGTCTTAATTAGTATTTCTTGAAAAACCAGGGATCTTTATTAGCAGATATGAGTAGAGATGTTGAATCAATTAATTCAAGCATCCAATAGAATCAACACAAATCAAGAAAAAAAAATCCAATTATAATGAAGAATGAAGACGTAAATATATATAGATGATAGGGAGATAAGTTAAATTTCACATTTTTTGAATTTAACAAATTAATTTGTCAATGTTCTCTGTCTATTGGTACCACATATTAATCATATAAATCACTCGTTGGGACTATTAGTAATTTGATAAATTGTTAAAATTAATAACTTTTAAATGTTTAATATATCTTGTACTTATAAAACTAATATATTTTTCAAATAGTAAATAAAAAATATGATTATATTTTTGCCAGAATTGTAGTATTATTAATTAAGTACAATGAGAAATGAAGTACATTGATAATATGGTTTAATTGAAAAATATAAATATTATTTAATATATCCGAATTTCATATATCAAATTATAGATGGACTCAAAGAAATAATACATGTTTTTTTTTTCTGTAAATATATTAATTTTATAATTCTTAATTGAGGATAATATTTAAATTATAGATGAACTCAAAGAAATATTACATGTTCGGGTTATTGATTTTAAATAAAAGTGAGCTACCTACTATGCATGTTTAATTGTGGTTGCAAAACAGGTTGCCTGTATTTTGCAACCACAATTTGTGGCTTAAGATGGTCTATAAAATTTTATAACCTTACTTACGTACTGTCATCTACTCTTTTTCCTATTTTGAAGAACCCAAAAATTTATATTTATTTTGGAAAAATTAAAATTATATAATTTATTTTAAATTTTCCGTGTATAATAAAATGTAATGCATAATTTTTTTTTTACTTTTTGAGGTAGAAATTGTCAAATAAACAAATAAAAAATTATAAATGATTCAACCATAAATTCAAGCCACAAACAACCAAACCCCACATGCATCAATCCTGTTTCCGGCGATATTCCGGTGCTGGAAAACATCTTGCACCACCACACGCACTTGTTGGCGGATAACCAGTGCTGCTCCGCCGTGGTTCAACTCGCCCAAGCGCCCATCGACACCGTGTGGTCAGTCGTCAGACGCTTCGACAAGCCGCAAGCCTACAAACACTTCCTCAAGAGCTGCCATGTCATCGACGGCGACGGCGACGTGGGCACACTCCGGGAGGTGCGCGTGGTCTCAGGCCTACCGGCGGCGTCAAGCACCGAGCGGCTCGAGATACTGGGCGACGAGAGGTACGTGATGAGCTTCAACGTGGTCGGCGGCGATCATATATAGATTGCATAACTATCGATCGGTTACGACGCTGCATGCGGCGGCGCGTGAGGGGACGACGGTGGTGGTGGAATCGTATGTGGTGGATGTACCGCAAGGGAATACGGCGGAGGAGACTTGTGCGTTTGTTGATACCATTGTGAGGTGTAATCTGCAATCACTGGCTCAGATGGCTGTTAATTTGACCAAAAATGATGATGTTAGTAAATTTAAATCATCTTAATTTTATTTTTCTAATTTTTGGATTGGAATTAAATGGGTTTATATGGACTTTCTTGAATTTTTAAATGATTTAATAATTTATTTACGATCCTCGTGCAGGTTATACATCAGAATAGTGATTATTTAGATAATAATATTAGAATAATCATTCTAATTGTTTATCTTTTTGTTTATATGGTTTAGTTGATTATATGTGTCCCAATTCATTTCCTTCACAAAGCAAAATTTCAGTTCGATAAACTGATAAAAATGTCAAAATTAAGAATTTGTAGATAAAATTAACATACTATGTCTAACAACAATTAATAAACATATATGAAATATGAATATTGAGTTATTCACGAGGGAAATCCGTAGTTAACCAAGCTCTAAGGGACCAAATTGCAAATAATAATAGTTAAAAAGGCATTTAATTCAACATTCAAATTACAATTTACAACATAATTCTCTCACTTTACAACGTTTATCTATCAAAATTTTCGAAAAGTATAAATGTTGTACTTTGTTTTAATTCACCAATATTTTTTGTATTAATTGAAGAGTTCTTTTAATTCTTTTATATGTATAAAAATATTAAGGGGTTATTTTTTATATTTTCATTCATTGTACATTTTAGTAGATTGTTTGTGAGATTCACAATCTTTTGAAATAAAATATTTATCTTTAAATTTTAACAATAACTTAAAAATAAAAGAGAATAGTGAGAAAAAATAGCTTAAGTTAAATTTTTATAATTTATTTTCTTACAATTTAAGAGAAATTTGACTTAGGTTGCCCAAAAATAATATGTATATATAAGGGGGCAATTTTGTAATTGGTAATTTGAGCCATGAGTTATGATTATGGATCGGGCCTCCTTGACTCCTTGACCATGATAGCCAATCATTGATTGGAACTTGGAAGTTGGAACCATCGGGCCACTTCATCCACTGGGCCGTGTTCCAATCAATGGGCCAGATTATCCTCATATCAACCCTGTTAACCCAAACGAAATGAGCCCAAAATTACTCAAAATTATGCAATCACAATAAATAATTAAGTTATTTGTTTGAATATTATAATTATAACATATTATAAATCATATTAATAAATATAATATTATTTAATTGGGAAAATATAGATATTAATCTCTATCTAAAATATCCAAAGAAATTCAATGTGTGACAATTATCATTAAAGTTTAACTTAAAATAAAAGGCTGAATTTTCTAAAAGCTATTTCTTTTATTCGTGATATTCATCAAGCACTTATTCTTAATATCCATGAACAGTGTTGGTCTTAAATTATAATAATATATATTAATAATGTATTATTAAACCTTAATTAAAATAGTATGGATGTAGAAATAATACAATAGAGTATTTAGAAATAGAAATAATACCATCATTAAGTAATTAATGATGGGCTTATGTTGGATCTCATTGAGTTGGGCTTCTGGTAAGATTTACACTGAGTTGGACCAGGCCCATTAAATTTTAATAGGAACCAGTTAAGGAAAGTCGGTAATAAAGGGAAAAATCTATGCTGGACCGGGACCAACGGTCTCGATCCAGTTTCAACCACATATTCACTGAAATGGGGGGTGGTTTTTTCACACTACCCCATGAATAAGTACCCCAATGAAGGTGAATGTGTGGTTGAAACTGGACCGGGACCAACAGTCCCGGTCCAGCATAGAATTTCCCGTAATAAAGCTATAAGGTAAGTTGTACAGTTGTTTAAGGTAATTGCGCGTCCCCAACGGTCAAAAAGATTATCAATGTCTATATATACATCTCTAATCCCCTCCCTCCCGATCATATTTTCTCTTCTCTCACTTTCTTTATGATAGACACAGAAAGATAGTTTAGGGTTTATTTTCTTGATTTCTTAGCAAGAAAAGGGAAATCAGACGGAGTTATTTTGAATTCAAGAGATGGGTTTGCATCACATTTTCGCCAATTTGATGGTCTACTGGTATGATTGTTAATTTTTTTTTTCTGTATGTTTCTGATTTCCTTTTTTTTCCTCCCCCCCTTGATTTCTCAAGAAAACCGTAAATGATTTTTCTATTTTTTGATGATGGAGGAAGCACAGTGATATAGCCAATTTTCACATTACTTTTGGTTTCTTGACACTTGATTTATTTAAAATTCTAATTCTATTTTCTGATTTGCTCTGATGACAGGAGGAGGAATAGGCGATTCTTGGTTGGTTTTACAGAAAGAGTGATTATTTTCTTTCAATGAAAATAAAAGGTAGTAACGAGTTATTACATGTATGGTGTTACGTTCAATGATATCCATCTTTTTTTGTAATAACTAGTTCGAAAACCGGGACTTCTTTCAAAAGTAAGTAATGCCAGTGTTCTTTGAAGTTTTATTTGTGATTAGTTGCTCGTTAGATATATAGCCTAATCCTTTACCACACTATGTTTCTAAGCTGAAATTTTGCACAATCATTGACATTGTACATGTACCTTTGTGAAGGATTAATGTATAAAATGTGGATGCCATTGTTGTCAGCTAAGTTCCATATCAAATGATTCAGATGTCCTGTTCTTAAATTAAGATTATCAAATGAAGTTTTATCATCAAAGCTTGCTTGCTTTCTTGATAACTTGACAACGAGTGTACTATATATTAATTATCTTTGACTTCACATCTAAGGTTTATGTTCTAGTTTATGATGATAGTGCATATAAGAAGAAAATCCGCCCTAGTTTTAAGGTGACAGTTTTTAACTTTTTTGTTCTATCTTTGGCTACCGTGCTTCTCCAAGAAATGGAATATTGGACCTGATAATTTCCGTATTAAAAACATTATGAGTTGTAGTTGTTCAAAGATTTTTTCAATTGCCACCATACCTATTTATCATTGTTTCTTTTGAATTCGAAAGTCCAGATTTGGTCTATTTATTTTTCAATTATATAGGAGGACGTTTCCGCAATTCATCGATTTTTACTTCTTAAAAAATTCCCCTTAGTATCACTTTTACGGCCACATTTATTTGTAGGTGATACAGCTCTGGAGACATTGTTAAAGATGCTTGAAACCATGTGACTAAAGTAGCTCTGAGGTACACACAGAATTCATAGTAAGAGTGATGCTTTTTTGCCCTAGAATTTTCCATCTTAATCACTTGCATGGCCTGTTAAGTTATATATTAAATTACTTTCTCATCCCTACCTTTTTCTCATTTAAAGCCTGACATTTATTTGCTATTTGAGTGTTTGGAGTAGCACATTGTCACGGTCCGCCCGTGGGGGATCGAGACATGCGGGGTTACGGGCGATCGGTTCAATTAAGTATTTAAATTCATATGTCTTAAGTACTTTATTTAGTAACTTTCCATATTTGTCTGTAATCTCAAGGGACATGCCATAATAAGTTTGTCGCTTGAAAAGTCATTGTGTCTAGATTCGTTGTATGTCGAGTCGTGTCTAAATTCGTCTCGGGGCGCTTGAAGGGACATGGTCGAGTGAAGGGTCATGGACTTGAAAGGCCAAGAGTCATGTATATAAAGAGTTATCAATCTTAGTTGTAGGATTGAGTCGATCTAGACCGTTGGTCTGGGCTGGTAGTAGTATATATAGGGGCCTCTCATTTAATTTGTAATTATCCTAGTTTCCAAGTTCTAAAGTTCTAGTAATAAAGAGTTCTTTAGTTGTAAATTCTCTTCCAAAGCTTTCCTATCATTTCCTAACACAACATTAGCCAAATACAGGTACAGGCTGACTAGCGTGATCGGGGCGAATCTCGACTAGTGCCACACGGGTGGTGCAGACCTCAGCGATCGAAATTTCAGCCCGTGACAAGTGGTATCAAAGCCACGCAAGTGGTTCTGTTGGTGCTTCCGCAGTTCAAATGTGTGCTAAGTGTTGGCGTTAGAAGGATGGCGTCGTCATCTTCGTCTACAAAAACCATAGTCGGTCAAGAGAGGGGGCCATGTTCAAGGAGGGTCTCCAATGCATGTTAGAGGTGAAGAGGGGTGGCAAAGAATACGTTATAGCCCATCACCCGGCTTCTGTTGACGTTCTAGCGGAACTATTATGGCGAGTATCCAAAGTAGAGGAGGCGGCGATGCAGCGAGTGGATAGAGAGGTGGAGACTAGGAGGACGATGTACCAAGATATCCGAAGCGAGATCTTCGAAGAGGTGCGTGATGAGATTCATTATTTAATCACACTAATTCGAGAATGCATCGTGGTAAGGATTGAGGCCATCGAACAAAGGATGGCCTTATACGAAGAGATATCGGTGACTGCTAAGGAACAGAGGGATGGTGCATCTCTCAAGATGGTTTCGACGTCACAAATATCGACAAGTGCGGGGGAACTGGGAGGTGGGACACCTTTCCGGGTTAAGGTTCCCATGCCAAGTCTTTTCGAGGAGTCCGGTAATGACAGGGAAGTGGGGCACTCTCTAATGAACTTGGGGCCGACCGAGGGCATGCTAAATACTCGGGGGTACGATGACAAAATGGATGAGCCGAGTAGTTCATCCGAGTTCAAGAATTGCATACAAGGTTTTGGGGCGTCCAGTGCAAGTGGCGTTGTCACCAAAGCCTTACCATCCTCAAAAGAAGGTGTCGACGAGATCGGTGGGGGAGACCGCCCACCTGAGCTGGCAGTTGGAGTTGCCCACCTGAGCTGGCAGTTGGAGTTCAGAAATCGGGAAAGCCGAAGGCTTGTCATATATGCGATGCGACAAGTCACCTTCGGAAGGACTGTCCCCTCAAGAAGAAGGATAGCAGCAAGATCGGTGGGTCTATGTCCCAACCTGAGTCGACACGTGATACAAAAGAAGCAGAAAAGACTAGGTTTTGCCACATTTGCAAGGCAACTAGTCATCTTAAGAAGGAGTGCCCTTTCAAGGGTGACGTTGGCAAGATTGGTGACGAGGGACTCTCACCTGAGTCAACGGTTCAGGACAAGGGAGCGGTAAAGCTCAAGGAATGTCATATCTGCGAGGCGACCAGCCATCTACGCAAAGATTGTCCTTTTAAAGGAAGTGTTGGTAAGAGTGGTGCGAGTGGACTCACACCTAAGTCAATGGTGCAATCAAGAAAGTTCGAGTGGGAGCCAAACACTCAGCGGGATGGCAAGGAGAGCGGTGGGGGAGACCGCTCACCAAAGATAAGGAGTGAAGCCAAGGGAACAAAGAAGTCCAAGGCTTGTCATGGTTGCAGTGCAACAGATCACCTTCAGAAGGACTGCCTGCTCAAAAAGAAGTTAGTACAGTAGGAGAGTGGTTTCCGGTGGTTCGAGAGATGGTGATGGTGCACGGCCAGAGTCAATGATTAAAGCCAAAGGAGCAGTGAAGCCCTTAGCTTGTCACAGTTGCGGTGACACCAATCATCTTCGGGTCAGCTATCCTTTCAAGGAAGAGGCAAAAGCGATGATGGAAGATCCCGATAGCTCGAGGAGCAATGATGATGGGACACGGCAAGGATCAACAAAGAAACACAGTGTCAGGGAAACCAGTGGCGAATCGGCGAAGAAATCAAAAGCAAGGTCGATGTTCATCGACGTTTTTATCCAAGGCAAAAGGATCAAGGCGATGGTAGACACCGGGGCTTCGCACAACTTTATGCATGTGGGAACAACAAAGGCGTTGGGGCTCAAGATCAACCCAAGCAAGGATGTTGTCAAGTCCGCATGTGGCGATGCTAAGTAAGCGGCCGGGAAGGCCAAGCGAGTGGTGATGGAGTACTGAGGGTGGCGAGGCACCTCATCGTTCACAATAGTGGCCATGAAAAACTATGCGATAGTCTTGGGACTAAAGTGGCTCGATCAGGTAAAGGCGGTCGTCATTCCACATTCTAAGTCTCTAGTCATCACAAAACAAGGAGATACCGATGGGATGGCCAAATTTTCAACGATCCCAAGTGAAAGAAGTGCCGAGGGGTTGGGCTGAGTTTCAACAATCCCAAACAAATGAGTAGGCAAGTACCGCAAGGCATCCAACAAGGTAGTCGAGTGGCTCGAAGCTGAGAAGGAGCAGCGACCGAGGCGTAGCTTGCCAAACCAAGCAAAGTCGGACCGTGCGTCCGAGTCCTCCAAATCTAATTCACTAAAAGAGCAATCCAGCAGTTCGGAAAACGGTACTAGCGAGTTTATATGCGAAGCCGAGCAATGAAGGGATGAACTCGAAGCGAAGTGGCTAAGGATTCGGGAGGAGGTTCATAATGGTTTCGAGAGGCTCATGATCGAGAAAGAGGATCAGCTGAGGCGGGCATTGCCGAAGCAAGTAGTGTCGGATGTGGCATCCGAGTTTCCCAAAATCAGCAAGCCAATGGAGGGGATGCAAGTGCAAAAAAAATCTTGGGGGTCGAGGTGTAGCACTCAAAGTTCTGAGTCTAGCTTCGAGGAAAGATGGCAAGCATCCAAGGAAAGGTTGTTGGAGATTAGGGGCAAGTTAATGGAGCGACCGTAAGTGGCATTGACGGGTTGACAAGTTCTTTGGAAGGGTCTAGCGACTCGGGAATTAGCAATAAGAGTTCAAAGTGTCTGGCCGAGAAAGTGAAACAAATTCTCTAGGGGTCAAGGCCGAACGTTCGTTCAGTAAGCATTCCTAAAAAGGGTGTTGTCGGGACGACACAAGTTTTGGAAGAATCTAGTGACTCAAAGAGCAACCATGGAGGATTAAAGTGCCGAGTCAAGAAAATAAGGGAACCACTCAAGAAGTCGCGGCAGGCGATTCAAGAGATAGAGCCGGAGCAAGTACCAAGCGGCGTTGTCGGGGCGACAACGGATTTGGTGGGAGAGAATGTCACGGTCCGCCCGTGAGGGATCCAGGACATGCGGATCCAGGACATGCGGGGGTTACAGGCGATCGGTCCAATTAAGTATTTAAATTCATATGTCTTAAGTACTTTATTTAGTAACTTTCCATATTTGTCTGTAATCTCAAGGGACATGCCATAATAAGCAGGTCGCTTGAGAAGTCATTGTGTCTAGATTCGTTGTATGTCGAGTCATGTCTAGATTCGTCTCGGGGCGCTTGAAGGGACATTGCCGAGTGAAGGGTCGTGGACTTGAAAGGCCAAGAGTCATGTATATAAAGAGTTATCAGATCTTAGCCGTATGATTGAGTCGATCTGGACCGTTGGTCTGGGCCTGGTAGTAGTATATATAGGGGTCTCTCATTTCTTTTATAATTATCCTAGTTTCCTGGTGGGTGTCGAATCCAACAAAAATAAATAACCTACTCAAAATAATTTGTAATCAGCGATAAGTAGGGTCGATCCTCAGGGAAAGGTGTAGATTCAATTCCTATATTACTAATATCGATAAAATAGGGGGGTTTTGGATTTAATTAACTAAAACAATTCAAAAGACGCAAATTAAATAGCAAGCAAAAAGATAAGTTTCGAGTTCAATAAGAGGTGAGGGATTCTAGTCTTAGGATATCTCGGTATTGATTTCTATTGTTCGATCATTGATTGCAAATAAAATAGTTCAAAGCTCTTTAGTAAATTAGCTATAGTTGTCAACAAACTCTGACAACCTCGTTTTTCCTTTGTCTTCGATAATCAAAACAAACTCTTTGATTATTGCCCTTATCGTTTAAACAACCCTAAACAAACTCTCAGGATTTAATTTATCGATAGCATTCAAGCACTAGAAAAACACTAATTCCGATCAATAAACACACAAACTCGGATTATTTAAACCGGATCACTAATTCCCATAACGACTAATCGAAAACTTGTCTATAATCAACGTCGCTAACTGCTACGAATATTAGGGTTTACCAAACAATTACGGATTTGGGTCCTAATTAGCGGAATATAATCCTAACGACTAACTAATTGGCCAGATTAATCAATCGATTACGATATATTGTCAACAAAGCACCGGGAAAGAGTGAATACTTAAAGAACGATGAAGATAAAAGAACAAGCAATCTCACAAAACTAAAAAGAAATCAAACCTCAAAACCTTCGACTAGAATTATGTGTTTAGCAACACATAATCGAGAATCGTCTACAAAAGTTGAAGAATTCGAAATCCAGAGCTAAAGCAAAAACGTGAATAGTAGATTTAAAATCGAAGGTAGTCTTTGTGGAATAATATTCCACATATTTAAAGCTAAAGAATCCTATCTAAACAAAGAAACATAAAAGATTTAGGATTTTAAGAATCCTAATCCAACTAGGAATGTTCAAAATAAGGAAATAAACTTCCAATCATAAAAGAAATAATTCCCTAACATATTGGGAAGTAGAAACGTGCATCAAAAGTCTATTTAAGCCAAAAAGTCATAATCTCGTCTTTTCCTTCGTTCCAAGGCAGAAAGCTTTCAATTTTGGGGCGTGACCAGAATGGTCACGCCTAAATCCAGCGACCTTTCTGCTTCTGCCTTTGGGCAAAACTCATTTTCTTCGTTTTTCGCCCCTTTTTGTCATCTTTTCGTTCCATCCTCATATAATTACCTAGACATGATAATAGAAGCACAATACACATGAGATATGGACTAAAAAGCGATGATCACACAATAAAACGCACAATAAACGTGTACAAAATACACGTTAACATTTCCAAGTTCTAAAGTTCTAGTAATAAAGAGTTCTTTAGTTGTAAATTCTCTTCCAAAGCTTTCATATCCTTTCCTAACACAACATTAGCCAAAAACAGTTACAGGCTGACTAGCGTGATCGGGGCGAATCTCGACTAGTGCCGCATGGGTGGTGCTGATCTCGGCGATCGAAATTTCAGCCTGTGACAGCATGCTAGTTTGCAAAGTTGAGAATTCAGCAAGTAAAAAAAATTCTTAGTAAGAGTGATGTTTTTTTTGCCCTAGAATTTTCCATCTTAATCACTTGCATGGCGCCTGTACATTTATTTGCTATATAGTGTTTGGAGTAGCACATGCAAAGTTGAGAATTCAGCATTGCCGTGTGGAAGGTGTCTCAAAACTGTGTAGAGGAAACTCTTTCCATTTTATTATTTTGCAGATTCTTAGGTATCAACACATCATAAGTATCAACTCTTATTTTCGCCAATTCAAGTGGCTCGGTTCATAAGAACGAGAATCTTTCATTCAAAAGGTTATGAGCTATACTTCCTCCAATGACTCGAGCATTGCATTGGTAGATAATCTTTTGTAAGCGACCATTGATTCTGGAGGTATGTTGACAGGTGATCGAAGTCGATTCTACCTAAACTTTTATTTGACAAAAAAATAATCACAATTAATAACACAATCACCTACTAAGAAATATACGTAGAGACTTAGGCCCCAATTGAATAGCCACCTCTACTCCAAAAAAAAATATTTCATAGTAAAAAAACTACGAAAATTCAATTGTTTGGTATGTTACGAAAAAATTCTTTGAGAAAATCTCACAAAATTTTAGATAATTTGAAGAAATTTTTGCAAAAAAGAGAGAAAAATTTACTCTTATTATTCATGATTTGACAGTTCACACAATCGATTTATAAGGTTTTTTCGGCTATTTTCAACTCCAAAAATCAAATTAATTACATATTCTAATGTAAAATAATGCGACGTTTAAAATAAGATCCATTGTGGCTATTTTTTGACATCTAAATAGATGATTTTGACTAAAATGATTTATTATATACAATAATTTTTTCGCAACAAAAAATATATCACATCAACTATAATAATTACATATTTTTCTCTTAAAAAATTCTCCAAACACAAATCTCACATCATATTTCTTACTCCTAAAAATATTTTTTTCTTAATTTTATCATGAATTTTTTTTTCGTAGATGAACGTACCATCCAATTGGCCCCTTATATGTTTTGAGAACTGATAATAGAATTTATAATATAGCCGATAAAGCTAAGCCTCGTTAACAGTCTATAGCTTTTTATTTGTTATAGCCTTTTATTTGTTGACAATTTCGTCTGAATCTCTTTTAAATTTGAACCCTAATCCAATTAATGTTACGTGGTTAGAGATTGGCGTCTGCAAAAAGTATATCCGCTGAAAAATTTAATATATCGTATATTTGTGTGTGTTATAAGAGAAGATAAAAATTGAAAATGGTTCAAATTTGGGTTTAAAATTTAAGTGGACCAAAATGAGATTAAGGGTAATTATGGGATCATATAGCAATTTTTCATATATATATATATATATAGATAGACATATAGATACAAATTTGTATATATATGGAGAGAGAAAAGGTGAAAAGTTAAGACTAGTTGTAAGAAATGTATAGAGAGTTGCAAGTTGATATGCAAGTTGGCAATTGGCATAAACATGTTTTGGGACGCAGTCATAATTGAAACTGCCTCTACAACTAGGCTATAATTACGTGATCCACCGGGCAAGTAGTTATTTCCTAGGTAATGTTTTGGTTAGTGTGGAATGACCAGATTGCCCTTTCCACTCAGTGGTCAGTAAAGGACTGCCGACGGCCGTACAAGGGTAATATAGACATTTGGTGGGGCATGGAGGATGTAATCTATTATAATTTCATATATTGAATTTATCCAAATAAAAAAAATATATATATAGTGTAACGGTTACCTCACACCTTTGGGGGTTTTTAGATATAAAATAATTGTTTAGATGCTAGGTAGTTTTTTTTAATTATTCTATAAAAGTTATAAATAAAATTATGAGATATTTAACATGCATATACATCAATGTATGTGCACCTTATATAACATATCATACAGCATGACATTTATGAATTTATACTTCAATTTATGAGATTTATACAAATAAGCAATTTATGAAATTGGATTTTGTGACGTCTTAGAATGTATATGTTTAAATAGATTTAAATTAAATTTACTCTTTACAAACATATTTGTAAACAAATATAAATAGTATGAATATCTAACTATTTAATGCGTGAATGTCAATAACTGAACTGAATTGGCTTGATTGAAAGATTATAAGAACTATTTGGATTAATAAGTGGTTTCATAGTATCTTTGAATATATTATTTATGTATTACTTTATCATTATTAATAATATCCACGTAATTTGTCATTACTAATATAAGTAAGACATAAATAACAGTTTTATCACTAATATATACTTGTATGTATATATATATAATAAAAACTTTATATTACTAATCATAAACCTCGACTCATGAATAAACTCGAGGTTAGATGTTTCGAACTTGAGCCAAATTTTAATCAATTTCACTTGTTAAATTAGTGAGCTCAATTAATAGTAATGGCAATGGGACTCCTATGGGTAATAAGAAGCCTAAAAAATGAAGCCAATATTTTTAGTACGTAAATAGCAAGCAAATAAGTCAATAAATTATATTAATTTTGGGGTAAAATGCACTTCACCCCCTCAAAAAATTTGGATTTTGCACTTTCCCCCCTAAAAATAAAAAAATGAGACATAACTCCTTAAAAATTTGATATATGCATCACTTTGCCCCAATTACTATTTTCCGGTCAAATTTTGATCGAAAATCATTTAAATGATTTTTCCGTCAAGGCATAACCATCTTTATTATTGTTTTGTGATTCTTTTACATGCATGGATTTGAGCCAAAACTGTTGTACTTCTCTAACATATCATCTCAGCGTTGCAAAATTCTCACTATGATATCATCCTGGATATAAAGAATGGAAGGAAAAGCTTATAAAAATAGGAACTTACGACAAATGCATGATGAGATCATGATGTGAATTTTGAAACCCTAAGATGATATATTAGAGAAGTACAACGATTTTGAACCCAAATCTGAGCATATGAGAGAATTACGGAAAAATAATAAAGATGATAATGCTCTTGACTGAAAATCATTTAAATGATTTTCGATCAAAATTTGGCCGAAAAATAGTAATTTGGGGCAAAGTGATGCATATATCAAATTTTTAAGGGGTTATGTCTCATTTTTGTGTTTTTAGGGAGGAAAGTGCAAATTTCAAATTTTTCAAAGGGGTGGAGTGCACTTTACCCTTAATTTTGTCTTTATCAACATTTTAAATGCCATTTATTTCATTCTTTGCACAAGGAACTAATTTGAAAATTGTGAACTCATCATTTAATCCTTCTCCTTAATTATAGTATTAAATTCAAAGAAATAATTTGGCACACCACCAAAAATTGAAATAAAACCTATCATATGACCTAACGCGTTATCCACAGAAGAAATATGGTACAAGAATGTGGCGAGAATATAATTGTTATCGACGAAAAAATTCAAATATTTGTGTTGTAATATTTATTATAATGAGTAGATAAAAATAAACTTGTATATTGTTATATTGGTAATTTAGAGATGCCAATAATCCAATATTAACGGTTTGAAAATAAATTTTGTCGATAATTTAAAAATTTGGACTAAAATAATGTGTTTGATTTAGCAATTTTTATATTTAGAAATAAAATCATTAATTTATAACAAGTGTAATTGGTTTATTAATTTATTAACTCAAGTTGTACAAATTGAAATTTTTCAACAAAAGACAACCTTATATAAATTTGAATTCTCCTTTAGTTCAAGTTGTAGTTTCCTAATATTGTTTCCATTTGAAGACAAAATCCCATCAATTATTCTTTATTTTTTAATACTTGGATGACCAAAATCTCACAAGAAAATTCCTAAGAAAATCATTCATATACATGGAATGTAGTAGGAAAATTCTATAAGGTCCCGGTCCATTTCCCACCATACGTTCACGGGGTGGTGGGTGGTTAACACTTGGGTGGGTGAGTGTAAAAAACCACCACCACCCCATAAACATGTGGTGTATAGGGGCCGGTCTATTCCCCATCACACGTTTACGAGGTGGTGAGTGATTAACACTTGGGTGGGTGAGTGTAAAAAACCACTCACCACCCCATAAACATGTGGTGTATAGGGGCCAGGACCCTTGGTCCCGGTCCATGAAAGAATGCCCCCTTGAAGTTTTATATACAAGTAATATTCTAAATCCCAATCGGATCAAGCCCCATCAATATGACACGTTCACATCAATAATCAATTATTCTATATTAATTTTCAACATTTTATTAATGTAATATTAAATATTAATATACTCACATATATTTTTATATATGGATTGTATAATTTATAATTTATAAAAGAAGCTAAACAAATTTAAGTAATTATTATAGTAAAATTCTACTTGCATAGGGATAGATAAAATCCTAATATAATACAAATAAATATAATTATAATAAAGAATCCTAATATAATGCAAATAACTATAACTAATTAGAACATAATTGAAATTAAATACCTATTAGATATATTATATATATATATATATATGAATATCATTCTATCACAAAATCATAGAAATATTCATTCCACAGCAAGAAACAACATTCATTTGAGTATCAATGCATGAGTATTATTTTTGGGTTTTAAATATATTTTTTCCTTGTCAATAATATATCATTACTTATGAACACATTAGTGTGTTGTTTCTGCAAACAAGAAACAAAGCTTGGCCACGCTCCACCTATATATATTTTTCATATTTATTTAGATTATCACTCCACCCATATATATATATATATTAGCTAATTTAATTTGTTCTAATTAAATAAAATATTTTTCATATTAGATTATCAAACGTTTAGCCAAATTCACGCCATTAACTCAATTTTTTTTTACATATATATTTTATTATTAAATAGAATGACATGACATAAACAATTATTTCTCTCTCCTATACAATGTGTGAATAACAAATTATTCATACATTAGGATTTCAACTTTTTTATGCATGAAAAATATAATAAAGTATGTGACAAACATCTTAATCTATTAAAAATATTTTTTTGAAATTAATTCCTAATGAATTCTTTGAAAAGTGTGCATTATATATTCGCATAAAATGATTGATTTTGGATTTGTTCATATTTTTACAAAATAGCTGAAATCGGTGAAATGTGTCAAATCAAGTACGATTATGTCAATGAATGACGTGTAAGTAATTACTTTAGTATTTTTGTCATGATGATGTGATTAAAAAAAATCAAGAAGAAAAAATAAAAATAATTTAAATATGAAATTGTTGTTGTGAGATAGTGAATAATTAGATATAATGTGATCTATTGTGAAGTAATGAACGTGTTGGTTAATGAGTAAACTATTTATGAAAAAGTGACTAAATTGTTTTTGATAAAATAAGAGGTATTGAAATTTTCAAAAGTTGCTATAAATAATTTTGCAAATATAAACAAACATATAAAGTTTTTCAGATATTAGGTGAAGAGTGATGTAGAATGAAAAGTAAATATACATGTTGGAGTACAAGGAAGAAAAAGTAGCGTTAAAAAGATACGTAGGGTGATGGTCTATATACAAACATGCTAGAAAAATACTAAATTTTTTTATCAAATTTTATTTTATATTCAAATAGATAAAATAAGTTGTTCAAAAATAAATAAAACAAATATCATAAAGGCCAGAGGTTTTTCCTCTTAATGGTAGGAACCAATTAGTAAAGTAAAATTAAATATTTCAATTTCTACAGTATTTTGAGTTACACATGAAAAATACAATAATATATGTGAGAGATTTTAAGTTTATAAGCTTATAGTGTTATAGGTTTTGAGATTAGTATCTTAGAAGTTTCTTTGAAAATTGTGATGTGTGTTATATATTCGAATGCAATGACTAATTCTAGATGTTTTTGTTCGTGTTTTTACAAAATAATTGTGATTAATAAAATCTATCAAATCAAGTGTATTTTATTTATAAACGAAGCGTAAATTATTGCTTTGTTATTTTTATGATGATCATGTGATTATAAAATATCAAAAAAGAAAGAAAAAATAGTTTAAGAATACATTTTTTGATGAGAGATAGGGCGAAATTATGAGGAATAATGTGATGCAATATATGTTGATTAATAAATAGTTATACATGAACATAATAAATATGAAATAAAATGAATTTGATTGAAAATAGGTTATAGTTGAAATTTTGATAAAGTTGTGATAAAAATAATCATTCAAACATATATGTCCATAGTTTTTCGGATATAAGGTGTTAAAAAAAACTGAGAGGAAAATATAAATTAACAATTAGATTTGACTCATTTTAGGATATGACTCATTTTATTCAAAGTTTATTTATGACAAGTTTTATGTTTTTAATGAGATTCAAAAACTAAAAACTACTATAATTTTGCAATGAAAATAAGAATTAGATTTATTTAGAAATAAAGTAAATAATTATGAAATCTTTTGATAGAATAATAATAAAATTATAATTTAGTTAATTTTAAAAAAAAAAATCACATACTAACCACGTGATATTTTCTAGTTACATAATAAGTGTTAATACTTAATATGTCACTCTCCTAATTCAGGATTACATATGTCATATGTATTGTGAATGAATTAAATACAATTAAACCAGAGCTGGGCTGGATTGTTCGACGAACAACATATGAAAATAAATCAAAATGAATTCATGAGTTTGAAGATATCAATAAATATTTCCTTTTCTAATTGACGGTCCAAATTTTAACGTAAATGTCGTTCAGCATTGAGCTTCCAAACTCAGTTCAGGAATCATAATAGGTAAAATTTCACCAAATTTGGCATCATTAAAAGAAAATAAAAGTATTTAATTTTTAATCAATTAAAATGTAAGCATCTTTTGAAGAGTCTTAGAATGGAGTTTCAATGAAGACTTGAAAATAATAATGTTAAAAGTGTTTTATAAGGGAATGAAATAATGTAATTAACTAGGAATATATATATATATATATATTATTGAGTCGGACTTAGGAGCAAAGTGGAATTTACCCATCTCAACATGAACAAAAATTAGCCGCCGGTAGTTCAAAGAAACTATAAAATTGCATGTGAAGATCTAGTTATTAGAATTTGTAACGTCACATCTCACCTAATACTTTGAACTTTTAATGTGAAATAATATCATTATATAATCTGAAAAAAAAAAGCATTCTACAACTTTATTAAGCAACATGCAATATGTAAATAAATGATAATCTGACATTTAAACGCCTAAAAATCACGGGAAGAGAGACAAGCAGCAAAAGAAGGTCAAAATAGACAGCTAGCTGGGGACCTTCTTTTTGTTTTCTTACTTTTTTTTATTATTTTTATCATTTTCGTTTCCTTTGCTTGAATAAATACATTCCTAGTAAAGATTTATCTCATAACCCGTCTCAATTTAAATACTAAATTAATTTTTAGTTAATATATATATATATATAGAAATAATAAGAAAAACATATAAAAAGATAAGATAATCTATTTTAGAATAGAAAATTTTCCTACTAAATCTGGCTCTATATAAACACCATACCTTAGCAGCATATCATATCTAAAAACATATCATCATCTCTCTTTCATTTTCAGCAATAGTAATGGCTGCCATGACTAAGGCATTAATGTGCGTAATTGTATTCATGATCGCCGCCGCCGCCGTGACCACCCCTGCCCAGGCGCAATTTAGCTGCGGCGTGGTGGTTCAATATTTGAGACCATGCTACCCTTACCTGACCAACCGTGGTCCGATAGGGGGGTGCTGCGGTCGGTTTAAGGGTGTCTATGTTGCCGCAAAAACCACCTCAGACCGCCGGATTCTTTGTGGCTGTCTGCAATCACTATCTAGTTCAAATCCTGGTGTCAGCTTCGTAAAGGTTGCTGGACTTCCTCGTCAATGTGGAGTTAACATTCCATACAAAATCATCCCTACCACTGATTGCTCAAAGTACGTACATGTATCTTTCATGAAATCCATTTTTGGAATATAATACACTACCTACTGATTTAATATTTGTACTTGTGTGTTTTGCAGGATCAACTGAAGGAATTGAAACAGTTCTGCAATAATACTTATTATTACTAAATAAATGAAGAATAAATTCCAGTTATGTAATCATTAAGGTTTAGACTCTTTGCAGTTATTTTAAGAAATACAACTCCAAAAATCTATCTGTTAACTTCTTGTCGGTGAAGATGAAGATATGATTATATATACACAGAATGATTTTAATCAATATATAGATAATTCTGCATGAGATTTCCAGCGATTAATCATATTGACTAGCTAGGCTAGAGTTTGTGTACTTATGAATGTCACCGTGAATTTTCAAACAAAGTTTTATGATCCATCATCCCGTCAATGGAGAATATAAGTAAACTCGAAGTCATTTATAAATTGACACCATCGATACCTAAATATGTAAGCAAAACATATCCTTTTTGGTCATATATATCATTTTTTACTTGATAAAAAAAAAAAAAAAAAGAGCCAAAAGGGTATCAAGACCATCGTGTGGACAATATTTAAAAAACTTCACAAAATAAATTAAAAATGAACTAAATTAAAATAAATTATTATTCTATTAAATGATTTCAAAATTAATTTTGAAATCATAATAAAATTATAAAATAAATATAACTATAACTATAAGAATCCTAATATAATGCAAATAAATATAACTATCACTAATTAGAACATAATTGAAATACCTATTAGTTATATTTTATATATATATATATATATGAATATCATTCTATCACAAAATCATAGAAATATTCATTCCACAGCCAGAAACAACATTCAAGTAATTGTTTTAGAATCAATGTATGAGTATTATTTTTGGGTTTCAAATATATTTTTTCCTTGTCATTAACATATCATTATTTTTTGAAAAGTGTGCATTATATATTCGCGTAAAATGATTGATTTGTTTATATTTTTACAAAAGAACTAAACTTGGTGAAATATGTCAAATCAAGTGCGATTAAGTATTTGCTTTGTTATTTTTTTCATGATTATGTGATTAAAAAAGGATAAAGTAAGAAGAGAAAGAAAATAGTATAAATATGAACTTGTTGATGTGAGATAGTGTGAAATATTGAGACATGATATGAACTATTTTGAAGTAACGAACGTGTTGGTTAATGAGTAGCTATATATGAAAAAGTGACTTAATTGTTTTTGTTAAAATAGGTGATATTGAAATTTTCAAAAACTACTACAAACAATTTGCAAATATAAACAAGAACGACAAGTTTTTCAAATTTTAGATGAAAAGTGATGTAGAATGAAAAAAGTAAATATACATGTGAGGAGTACGAGAAAGAAAGAATGACGTTATGATAAATTTTAAAAAGATACATATGTTGATGATCGTGTACACAAACATGCTAGAAAAAATGCTAATATTTTTTTATCAAATTTTATTTTACATTCACAAACATGGGAATTAGCTTATGAGATGCGGCAGAAGTTTTCCCAATTCAATCCTTGAGGACAAGGATTGTTTCAGGAGGGGAAGTATTGATATGTGCCAAATTAAGAGGGAGGACTTGAATGTAAATAATAGAAATAGAGGGACTAAATTGTAAGACATGAAACAGCTGGCACATTTTGGTGGGAAAAACGGTTACCAACCGAACCTTCTATAAATAGCAGTTCAACAGAAATAGAAAGCAGCTTGGAGTTTTGATTGAATTTGATTCCTAGGTATTACTCTTGTTGATTCTTCCCATTACTTATGATCTTCATCATGTTGCTGTTTCCTGTTGACTATGGGAAAACTTAATATATATTATATATATGAATAATATATATTATAATAATTATAATAAGTTTTGCTTTATTAATTTTCTAATAGTATTATGTCTTTAAGTTAAATTAGGACTCTGATCTGAGTGATAATTCGTTAAGTGTATTTGATGACTGGACTCGTACTACAAGCTGCCTACGTACCTAGTGAGGATCAAGTCAAACGTAGTTCTTTCTATAATGCAGATATATTTAAGACAACTCGTAGAGTAGGGTCCGACATCCGTTCCCACATTTGAGCTTTAAATGTTCTATTTGTAGTAGATATGATCCACTATTCATAATTAGACGTGTATATCCATACATTTATTAACACGTGTCATGGGCCCATCATCCCATGTTCTTTGACCTAGTTGGGCCGGGCACCATTTGACCTTGCCCATTATTGTACAGCCCGTTAGCTACGGTCGGATAGAAGATATACACGAGGTGCATAAACGAGGTGCACATACGAGATGCCCTATACGAGTTGACCAATCTAGGGCATATCAGACTCTTTTGTTTAATAAATTAAATAGTGGTCTAATTCTATAAGGTTTTTGATTCCAACTATTAAAAGGATTTTAAAATTTAAATAAGGGTATGAAAGTTTTTTTTACATAAGACGAAACAATTTTATTATTCACACATTTATATAGGGGATAGATATCCAATATTGTTTTCTTATATCTATATATTTCACATCCTTAAAAAATTAATTGGTAAGCCTTTTTATATTCACTCCAAGAAAAGGAAATATTAAGCCGTGATTCACCAACACATACATACTGAATGATTTCACTTTTTTTTTTTGGTCGGTAAAAAAATAATATATAATCACAAAGTAACTATATAGTATGTCATAGGGCATACCCCAGGTAGACCAATGAGGTCACCAATATGATGTCTCGTGTCTCAAAAGATAACGTAAAGAAAAGCCTATCAAACAAAGCAAGAAAAGCAAAAGTCCTAGTCCCCAAGAACAAGAAAGTCCAAAACATTAGGGTACAAAGCATAAAGAACCTCGTACACATGTGTTTTGATCTTGTACACAATACGTTCCGGATGAGGACGGGTACTATAAAAAATACAAGCATTCCTAGCGGACCAAATATGATAGACGGTGGTGGCAAATGCAATCATCGCCGCCCTCGATCTCCATGAGGTACCCCTAGCCTCTTTCTTCAACCATTTCAATGCGCTCGGTAGAGTAGACATAAGGCGTGGGAAGGACAGCCAATCGCAAATGTTTTGCCAAATATTGGCACAAATAGAGCACTCAAAGAAGAGGTGTTTGAGTGTCTCGTCACTAGTGTTGCAAAAGATGCATTCCTTAGATATCTCCAAGTAGTCCAAACGATCCTTCGTTTGCAACCTATCCAAAATACCCAACCACAAGACAAACGAGTGCTTTGGAGTTATATGTGAACTCCAAACAACCGAGGCCCAAGGTCGTGGTGGAGCCCTTGGCCTAAAATAATCATAAGCAAGTCCCGCCGGCGAGGAAGTCGAACTCACTCTATTCCATTTCTGAAGCAAACTAGTAGCATTAGCAATGGAGCCCGACTTCTCAATCAACAAGTCCCGTATGCAAAAGATGTATTTCAAGAGGGGAGAGTCTCGCTTTCCAATCGACCACTTCCAAATCGATGAATCCTTAAGATAAACATAGTTGATCCAACGATTCCAAAACGTATCCTTTTTATCATGGAAGTTCCATAGAGATTTGGATAGAAGTGCCAAATTCCAAGCTTCCATGTCTCAAAAACCTACGCCACCTTTCTCTTTCGGTAAGCACAATATGTTCCAAGCCACGAGTGTTTTCTTCGATCCCCAAAAATATTTCCGACATAGTTGAGTGATTTGTTCTCTAAGCGAGTGAGGTATAGGAAAGATAGAGAGCCAAAAACATTCAACTCCTTGAAGAACCGCCCTAACAAGCTCCGCACGCCTGACATATGAAGGTGTCTTTGAATTTCAACCATCAATATAAGCTCGAATCTTGTCAATAAATGGTTGGAAGTGAGTCACTCTCAAACGTTGAGAAGCCAAAGGGATACCCAAATATCGGAATGGCATAGTACCGGCAATGAGTGAAGTGGAAGATAAAATGTCCAAAGCACCTTGCTCGGAGAGCCCCGCATAATAGATATTGGACTTAGTGACATTCATCTTCAACCCCGAGACCGCATCAAAATCCCTAAGGCAATCCATGAGGATTTGGATTGACATAAGGTCACCACGAGATAGGAGCATCAAGTCATCCGCGAAGGCCAAATGCGTGATGTGGAGAGGTGCGCATTGCGGATGATAATTGAAGTCCGATTCCGTGGTCATAACCTTAAAAAGGCACGACAAATATTCAAGGCAAATGACAAAGAGATGAGGTTAAGTATGAATTAGGCGTGCCCTTACTTTGAAATGGGGAGATCGAGAGTATCTTCTGCTCAAGAAGTTGAAAAAGAGTAGAATTGGTGAAGATGAATTTGCTAAATTAACTGGAACTGAAAATCTGTTTTGACAGTAATTATAGGTATGGCCTAGGGCTAGCGATTTGAGTCGATACATATATTTGGATTCAAATCTAATTAAGTTTTCAATGGATGGAGTCCTAATATTTTAGCATTGTAGTTCCAACTGGGTTGACTTTTAATAATATTTGGGTCCAATTGAGTTTTAAATTGGGCCTAATTTGGGTCAAATCTATTTTCACTTTGAGTTAATAATCAACATTTTATACTTTACAACAACTTTTTACATCATTTTGATTTATGAGTCCTTATTAGGTTCATTTTGGGTCCTTATTGGGTCCACTTTGGGTTCTTATTGGGTCAAATTATAATGCATATTTTCTACATTGGACCTAATTGGACCCAACCCACTATAAATCCAACCCAAATGGACCGATCCAGACCCAAACTCAAACCCAACTCATTCAACCCAATTGCCACCCTAATTATAGGCATAAAATTTTTGTTCTTTTTCGACATCTTAAAGTTATAAAACATGGGAGATTTTGAGTTATAGATGAACTTGCTATTGTAGATATGTTAGTTTTTGGAATGGAAAAGAAAAATAAATGATGTTTAATTGCTTTTTGCTTGATTTTAGTTTAAAGCTTCATAATTTTGGACTACATTTGAATATTCCAACGGTTTTTTGTCCCTTTTTTGTGTATTTATCGCTCGTGTAAAACTTGTTTTGCACCAAAAAAATATATTTTTTACTCGGGGACTTACTTTTAGTGGCTTTCTTTTTTTAATTTTTTCTACTTTATGTTTCGGAGTAAATAGAGAACACTCGGTGAAAACTTTATTTCATGTCTTAATAGTACGGTTAATAACTTTTTTAAATATTACACGGATAACAATTATATGTTACGACCCGCCCCTCTGGTCCGACCCAAAAGAGGTACACGCCTAGGAACCAATTTTGTAAATAAAGTCTAGAAGAGCCACTTCTAGAATTCTCTTGGTAACTGAAGAGTTGTTCTTTATACATTCAAGAGACATATAGAAGTCGAAATGTTGTGGAGTCTAAGGGTCATGCAGTTTTAGCCATTAGATGAAATCGATATTGACCATCTGTCGAGGGGTAGGAGTAGTATAAATAGAAGCTTTGTGTCATCTGTAAAAGCATCAAAGCTTAAAGTTCACTACAAGAGTTTTAATTTTATAAATCATCTCTCTAAAATCTCTAGAGAACTTATTTAAGACATTCTTTAATAATGACTAGTTAAGACCAGGTCGAGAAGTGACATGTAGCATTTAACTAACTAAGATCAGGGCGAGAAATGACATATAGCATTTGTTTAAATCCAGCGTGACTCCGCTCCAATTTCCATAAAATAAAAGGCAATGCTCTAAATATCAATAAGTCTAGCACACGGGAAAGAACATAAGAATATGAAAAATAGTTTTGTGATATTGATAACAAAATGGAAAAAGAGAGTTGTTGTTTTGAAACACAATACCGGCAGAGCACGATGAAATAAAAAAGTTCAAAAGAAGGAAATATTAAAAAGATTGAAAATTGAGAAAGAATTGAGAAAAAAAATATAAAAAAGATTGAAAATTCAAATAAAATTGAGAAAAGAAAAATCACCTTAGATTTGGTTTTGGGTTTCTTGATTTGGTTAGATGTTAGAATCAATTATAAAAAAGATTGAAAATTCAAATAAAATTGATAAAAGAAAAATCACCTTGATTTGGTTTTGGGTTTCTTGATTTGGTTAGATGTTGAATCAATTAATTCAAGCATCCAATAGAATCAATACAAATAAGAGAAAAAATCCAATTATACCATGGCTATATTATTTTATTATTCTATTCTAAGTGTAATTCCTTTTTGGGTAATAATTTATTTGATAAATTGGTAATGATCTATTAATGCATATAGGAGGACTGTTTTTCTATTATCAATTTTGACCATCTAAAAATCTTTAATACTCAATAGTCAATTCTACTTTTGAATAATTTTATATTAATTTATTATCAAGAAAAAATTTATTGATTGATTTTATTCACAATGTCAATGCGTCTTCATATGAGGCGCATTGTGTTATTTTTTTTGGCACCAACCGATCCAATAATTTTTAAATTTTATAAAATATATTTTTTCTAATTCCTACATTTACCAAAAACACCACAAAGAAAAAGAATCCCATTTAGAGAAATTCTACTATATTAATTAGTTTGAAATCAAAAAATTTATAACTCAATTTATTGTTCAAGATTCTTGCGAATCTCGATAACTCTATTATTATGATAATTTAATTAAATTTCTCAACGTAATATTAAGCAAATGAAAATGACTATAATGAAGACGTAAATATATATAGACGATAGAGAGATAAGTTAAATTTCACATTTTTTGACTTTAACAAATTGATTTGTCAATGTTTTCTGTCTATTGGTACCACCTAATACTCATATAAATCACTCGCTGGGACTATTAATAATTTGATAAATTGTTAAAATTAATAACTTTTAAATGTATAATATATTCTCGGTTACTTATAAAAACTAATATATTTTTCAAATAGTAAATAAAAAATATAATTATATTTTGTCAGAATTGTAGTATTATTAATTAAGTACAACGAGGAATGAAGTACATTGATAATATGATTTAATTAAAAAATATGAATATTATTTGATACATCCGAATTTCGTGTATCAAATTATAGATGGACTCACAGAAATAATGCATTTTTTTTGTAAATATATTAATTTTTATAATTATTAATTGAGGATGATATTTAAATTATAGATGGACTCAAAGAAGTACTACATGTTCGGGTTATTGATTTTAAATAAAAGTGAGCTACCTATAAAGGTGTCAAGCAGGCCAAAATAGGCATGCTTGACACTAGGCCAGACAGGCCGGCCTGTTAAGGCCGGGCAGGCCGGCTAAGGCCTGCCCCTTAAGGCCAGCCGGCCTTAACCGGCCCAGGCCGGCCCGTCCCATGACAGGGAATGGGCCGGCCTGGCCCATTATATTTTTTTTGTTTTTTTTAATGATTTTTTATTAAATTAATTGTTTTTTTGTTGTTTTTTTTTTTTTGATTTATTTACAATATTTTTATAGCCATAATAATCTATAATATATATTATATAATACATATAATTAGGATATTTTGATTTTCATTAATTTGTAATAGAGTTGGATAATTTAGTTCTCATTTCTTTGTAATGATTTTTTTTTAATTTAATGCAAGTTACTAATTTATATACTACTAATTATATATAAGTAATCGAACTAAATTATATTAATATTTACAATATTTTGTAGCCACATATTATAATATGTATTAAACCAAAACAGATAATCAAAGCAGATAATTATAATGAAAACAATCATGACGATTATTAAAATCAAAGCAGATATATAAAATTTCTGAATAAATAATTTATACACAAAACTACTGTGGATTGATTTTCAATTTGGAAAGTTAAATCCATATATTTTCTAACGCATAATTCAATATTTGAAATATTATACAAATTCATAAAAACTCAAAAATATTATATAAACTCAAAAATATTATATAAATTCAAAAAATCACTACATTATATTATATATACTACTAATTATATAATAATTATGTATTTATTATATCAATACATTATACATTATTTTAATTATATAATAAATATTGAATAAAATAATTTATTAAATAAAGAAAATGCAAAGAAAAGAAAAAAAAACAAAAAAACCAAAAAAATAAAAAAAAATGAAGCAGGCCTGATGGCCGGCCTATTAAGGCCGGCCAGTCAGGCCTGTCACAGGCCATTTCGGCCCGTTGGCCGAAACGGCCTGCCAGGCCTTAAGGGGCCGGCCTGGCTCCTTAAGGCCTGGCTTGTTTGCCATAGGGGGCCAGGCCGCCCTAATTGAATGGGCCATAACGGGCCGGCCGGTTTTGGCCCGTTATGGCCCGTTTGACATGTTTGGCTACCTACTATGCAGGCTTAATTGTGGTTGCAAAACAAGTTGGCAGTTGCCGGTATTTTGCAACTACAATTTGTGACTTAAGATGATCTGTAAGGTTTTATAACCTTACTTACATACTGTCATCTATTCTTTTTCCTATTTTTTTGAAAAACCCAAAAATTTATATTTATTTTGGAAAAAATAAATTATATAATTTATTTTAAATTTTCCGTGTATAATAAAATGTAATGCATAATTTTTGTATTTACTTTTTGAGGTAGAAATCGTCAAATAAACAAATAAAAAGTTAAATGATTCAAAACCTTTTCATAAAAAAAATAAAATAAAAAAATCCACCAGCTCCAATCCCCACGAGCCAACCACGCGCTTCCTATCACCTCTTAATCCTTACCCTCCACGTGTCATATCATCCAACGGTCCATACCGCTCCCAAATTCCCATATACATATACATTATACACATACAAATCCATTATCTCTCTCTCATCTCTCTCTCTCTCTCTGAATTTTACTCACAGAAAAGCAAAAATGATGCTGAAAGCTGCGCCGATTGTTGCTTTATTGAACTCCAATGGCGAAAATCTGAGCGCTCTGTTTTCATCTGCTTCATTTTCGCACAAGAATTCTACGAGCAGGTGTGGAAATGGATGTTTGGTGTATGCAGCTAAGCACGCGAACAATAAGCCTCTAAGCGGCGTCGTTTTCGAGCCTTTCGAAGAGGTCAAGAAGGAGCTCTTGCTCGTACCTACTGTTCCTCAAGATTCACTTGCTCGTCATAAATTCGCTGAAAGTTCTGAAGCCGCTATTAATGAACAAATTAAGTGAGTTTTCTTCTATTCTAATCCATTTCATTAATTTTTTATGTTCTTGAAATTGTTTTTTGTGTGGATAAGAAGTGATTTTTTTTCTTATCCTTATGAAATTAAGTTTAATTTTGTTGTGATTTTTGTGAATTACAGTGTGGAGTACAATGTTTCATATGTGTACCATGCTATGTATGCCTATTTTGACAGAGACAACGTGGCACACAAGGGTCTTGCTAAGTAATTTCCTATTAACTCTTTTGATCTTAGATCTTTCTGGAACCTTTTGTTGTTTATTGTAAGCGATGGTGTCTTAATTTCTTATAGGTTTTTCAAGGAATCAAGTGTAGAAGAAAGAGAGCACGCAGAAAAGTTTATGGAATACCAGGTATTTAATAATTTGTCCATGTTATTATGATATTTTCATTATTTCATATTGTTTAGTTGAGAATTAAGTTTAATTTCTGTTCAATAAAACCAGAACAAGCGAGGTGGGAAAGTGAAGCTGCAGTCTATCTTGACGCCACTTTCGGAGTTTGATCATGCTGAAAAAGGAGATGCGTTATACGGTATAATGCTTATATTCTTATGGTGTTCTAATTATTGTTGCATACTGATAGAGATATTTTTTCTGTGGAACTGGAAGGGATATGCAATGAATGGCCATTTTTTATCCTGTTGTTGGATGATTGTTATTTGTGTACCTGTTATAATTCATAATAATCTATTTTTGATGCCTATCAATGTTTACACTTCACATCAATGATGGGGACCAAAATTTGTCTTGATCCTACTGTTAGTAGTAAAATAGGAATAATGTCAGTTTCAGTATGCATACTGGTTTTCTTTTGGAGATGGCCAAATTAAATATTTGGTCCCAAATGAGATGTTTGCAGTTGATTAACTGTGTAATTTCTGTCTCATGCGTTTTAAAGTCGATGCTGAGTAGTGAACTATTGTGTGTTTTTAGTGAAAATGTGTTTTGTTTTGGAATATTATATCCCTTTCCTACTGGAGAGCATTTAGATGACCTATTTCTATAAGATACTTGGCCATCTTTTGTTGAAATTGTGTTTGGTTTATTTTTATCGGAAAAATGTTACTGTAGCGTTCGAATCGTGCAATTTTTTTTAATTTTCATGCATCAACCTGTCACATACTACTTACTCTTAGTCTCATGATTTAAGCACTTCAGGCGTTTTTCAGAGACCAAATTAACTCTCGATATTCCCTTCTTACCTTACAGCTATGGAGCTTGCATTGTCTTTAGAGAAGCTGACAAACGAAAAGCTTCTGAACCTGCATGCTGTAAGTTGTGTTTTTCGACTTCCTATTTATAGGGATACCAATTGTAGAATTGGAATATAATGACATCTTCACATTTCAAATACAGGTCGCCACCCGTAACAATGATGTTCAGCTGACTGACTTTATCGAGAGCGAGTTTTTGGCAGAGCAGGTTCTTGATTCTTTTCTATAAACATTTCTCGTTACTTACAAAAACAAAAAAAAATATGAAAAATCTCTTAGAATATTTTTCCTATTTTATCCAGGTGGAATCTATCAAGAAGATATCAGAATATGTCGCGCAGCTAAGAAGAGTGGGTAAAGGCCACGGTATGAATAAGAAGCCCGCCTTTTCTATTATCAACATATATCACTGTTTGGTTATACGTATCATAACTATATTTTATGCTTTATGATGCTGTATAGGTGCTTGGCACTTCGATCAGATGCTTCTTGGCGATGAAGTTCTTGCTTGAAACTTATCTGTATGTTTTTTTCGTTTTGTTTTTGCGTTGTGAGTTTAAGTGCAATAGTGAATAGTGGAACTAGTTGTAGTGTGGAAACATTAGTTAAAAGTATCATAAAAAATTTCAGTAGAATGTGAGCAGATTTCATCTGTAGCACTTTTGTCTCTTGGCGAGTTCTTTCGTTCATCGCTCTTGTTGAGGATTATAGTCTGCTCTTCTTATTGGAATGTTTACTGAAATCCATCTCGACTTTATTTCATGTCTTAATAATGCGATTATTTGATTTGTATACGACCCGATCTTAACCCATTTCGCGTACACATATTTTCCTTCTTATTGACTTTCTCTTAAAACTCAAGTGAATCAAGAGCTCACTATGAGCTCCAATTTTGGAATGAATGGTACATTGATTTATCTGTATCCCAACCAATTAGGCCTTAAACTACAAAATTATGAAAATCGAAATCGAAACAAAGAGCACGAAATTGAGATATAAATTATATCAACAATCTACAACTCATAATATGTCAGGGATTACTTAGCATTACTTGGAAATAACCAACTTAATACTGAGTTTCTAAAACTGCTCATCAAAGAGAGTCTTGTAAATGAAAAAATCTGAATCACCTCATTTGTACATCAACATCTCCTACCCCAAAATTGTGCTCCAAAGTTCTCGGGTTTTAACATCTCACCGCCTCATTCGAGTCCGTTCATATACTCAAATCAGGTATAACCCAAAGTAGAGTTGTGAGCCGTTGGATCAGAATTTAACAGTACCCTAATAACATCACCATGTATAATCTAACAGTAGATCATCTCACTTGACAATGTACAGTAATGGTTGAGATCTAGCAAGCCTTGTTTATAACAAGTTGAAAGAGCTTTTAACAGTGGATTGGTCTAAATGTACATATGAAAATGTCGACATTTTCATATCTGTTCCAATGGCTCGCCATGCCATCTTCCCGAGCGCCATTAGCAATATTCTACGTCTAATCAAGTGGGTCATCGAGATTATGATGTCCCATAAGAATATAAAGTCAGACTAAGTTTAACCTTGTCATTGGTGAACACCCTTTTCGATCACTCTTAACAAATCATCCAAGATTGTTTATTTACTCTTTAGACCTTACCCAAGTGAGCTTCGGCAACTGAAGAGATGAGGTCTTCTCGAGATTGGGATCTTCGACTCTGTAAACGCATTTTACCCCAGTGTGGGGTCCACGACGAACCGAGGTTATTATGGTCAAATTGCATGTGTCCTAAGCTGCCCGAAGAATAACTATGTGCCACACTGCTAGATGAAGAATATAAAGCCGAGTCAGAGAACTGGATGCCCGTGCCACTGAACCCGGGTCCCGTATCAAATGGTCTTTGCTGAGTACTTGCAACTGTCGGACTTAGCGGCAACTTAACCCTTCCGTCCCCTGAATCACAATAAGAAAGATGATATATTACAAAATGCATTATGTATTTTTTGAATGTCGAAAACAATTCACGTTTCACAATTCACATCTGCAACAAATCCATGAAGTTCGTTTGGATGTATTAAAGTTATAATGGATTTCAAATCACTCAATATTCACTTTGAGCTATTTTCTCCATAACTACGGTGGATTTCAAATGACTCCATTTTAGGTGTCATTTCAAATCCTTCCACCAAATCTCCTCCCCAAATCCAAATCACTCAATCCAAACACACCCTAAACGAACGCCTATCTTATGGTCCAAAAAGTAAACGGCACAAATAGAGTTTGAAAATGTGTCAAAAAAGCTTTTGAATGCTATGTTTGGTTCTTGATTGACAAGAAAAGGAAAATACTATGCATGCTTCAATTTACAGTACTTGGTACTTCTTACTCTATTTTTTTTGGATCATTTTTATGTTCTTTTCCTTTTCATCACCAAAATAAATAAAAACAAATAATGCCTAAAAGAATTACCAGTATTAATAGGACTCCGGAGCTGAAACCAGAAAGGAGCAGGAATATTAGGCACACTATTATGCCTGAAAAGCGGGAGATATGACCTTCGAAGAAATTTCGGCATCCACCAATAGCCACCACAAGAAAGCGCGCAAAGCAGAACAAACAACGAAGCAAACAAAACACCAAAAACGATAAACGGATTTATCTTCACCCGTAAAATCTCATAACTCTGAAATCTCTCCCAATATGGAAACGCCTTTCCTGCTTCAAGCAAAGCAACCCCGAGCGTCCAAGTGATACTTCCCGAGCCAACAATAACATGTCTATCAGTAATGTGCAATCCTTCTCTCAATAGGAGAACAACATACGGAGCTCTAAAACAATACTGTTCTATAAAAGGCTGAGGGACAACGCTTTTTCTCGCAACATCCCATGTCTTTTCACAAAATTCACGACCCTTGTCTAAAACATCATCAAGGGTAGAATCCGGGGTCAAGTTGAAAAACCGATACACCACAAAAAATCCCGACATAGCATAGAAATGGCCGACGGGCCGAGGCAGATTTTCATCAAGCGCACATGGTTGAAGCTCACAATCAATTTTAGGGTTACGATTCGACCATTCAGACAAATTAACAGCAATTTTAGCAATTGCACTACATTCCTCCCACTTCGGAGCTCCAATTAGCTGAACCAAAATTCCGGGTTTTCCTCCTTTTCCTGATTTTTTCCCTCCAATGGGAGGATTTCCATCTTTGGATGCACAATTTGAGCACGAGTATTGCGATTTGTAACCGGAATGTAGACAAGGATGCCTAATTTCAACTTTCCCACTGACCAAATTTGCATTAGGAAGTTTCTTCAGAAGATAAGCAACAGATTTGTCAAATGCATCGTTAAGCCCATATCCAGCTAATGAATAGGCAGTGAGATGATGATTAACAGGGCCAATGCTCAGTTTCATGCTAGTTTCATCGTCTTCACTTCTTGGCTTGTCTTCAAAAGTAACTTGGAGTGATGAACCACCCAAGTCGAGCGCGCCATACGTTTCCATTTTAGGGACGGACCCTAATACACCAGTATGATAGTTTAAAGCTATCCATCCATAATAAGCTTCCTCTGTGCCCGTGATAGTTTTTACCCACTCCTTTTTGCATAAAAAACGCGAGCTTTTTAAAATCGACCAAGCATTGTCTAGAAGCCATTCAGAGTCCGAGCTTGGTAACCTCCGAACTCCAGCTGTAGCATAAAGAAAGAGGGACGTCGTTTTATGTGACTTCTTAGGAATTTGCTTCTCAGCCCATTTAATAAGAGGTTTTATTGCTTTCCTTAGACCGGATATATCGTGTACCAATTTGTCAAATCCGGGCTCAGTCTCCATTCTGTTATAAGCCCGCCAACTTTTTGAGCCTTTTTTCTTCTTGAAATCTTCGGGCAGTGATTTTAATAAAATAGGGAGATTTGTGTCTTTTTCGTGATTAACAGACGCTTGGTATACATAAACACGGGTTCCGGTGCTACCACAGTCAAGGACAACGTAGAACTTGGCTGGCCCTGTGGCCCAGTTTGAGTAAAAAATTTGAAGGGCAAAACAAAAGGAAGAAAACAATAATAAACAAAAAAGGACACATATAACCCGAGCCCACTTCTTCTTTCTGGGTGAAATGGGCGATATCTTTTCCTTGGGAAAACTTGATGCACCATTTCCATTTTGCAAATTTGGCGGTGATGCATGACTTGAACTTTTCTCTAATCCAAGGCTAACACCACCTTCTTCTGGATCAAGTAGGCGGTAAGTCGAAAAATCTTGAAGGGATGAGGAGAGTCTCAAATTAGCCCTTTTCTCTGAGCTAGAAAAGGTGTAATCATGAAAAGAACCAGGAATAGGCGGCAATCCAGGTGGTTTAGATTGAAGATTAGAAGCCTTTGGTGCTGATAGACGAGTTGATGCAGAGGAAATAAACTCCACAAATTTATTCAAGACCATGTCTGCAGAAATTAGAAATAATACTTAATAATCTTCTTTTTTGTCCTCGTCTCACAAGTTACAACCAAAGTAGCACACTGGTAGCTACACAGTCGTATTGGACAAAGAGCTGGTTGAACAAATAAAATATATCCTGTAGAAATTGGAAAAGACACATTATTTGATGGTGTGATGAACTATATAAATGCGTAAAATACATACACGTGTTATAGCCTTTACAATTGATCAGACATTTTTTGAAGAGCTTGAATCTTGGCCATGAAAAGATTGGTTTACCTTCGAGCCTACAAACCAAATGCATTGTTGGTCTAGAGATAAATTCAATATGATGTAACACACCTAGGAAATTCTTATACATACTACTTTGTGATACTACATGAATCTTTGCTTTACGTGCAATTAAAAGGTTACTGTCAATTATATTCTACATTGTTGAGCAATTACCCGAAACAGTGTATAATGAAGTAAAATAAACAGTTAAATGTCTCAGCCAGTAAACTACTCGAATAAGCAAATCTTGGCATCAATAGAAACTACACTATCACGATCCTCTTCGTCTCTCTTAATCAAAACCTAAGCCCTTATCATAATCATTTTCATTGATTTCCATGTGCATTATTGAACCCATAATTCGATACAAAAATCGTGTTCAAACAAAGTACAGATTCAAATCCCCATTCAGAATTATATCAAAATCATAAATATTAAACCACACGTTCTTCATCACTCCCACACTACAAATCAATTTCACTCAAATAATAACAAGTAATTACGATCCCATCCAAGATCGTATGAAACAACAAAATGGGTCAACAGATAAAAACCGAAATCGCAGATCATTAGACCCACCGACCGATAAACATAAAAGAAAAAATAAATTAAAGTACATTTCAAATAAAATTAAAATATAATCATATGAGCATGTGAAGATTTGTACACAAACCTTCAGATCATAAGAAATCGAATCGCGGTAATAAAACATTCTTGTTTTGGGGTTCCATTCTGCAGATCCAAATTTGAAAATGCGTAAGGTAGAGTTTAAAACCTCTTGTCTTTTCTGTTTATAAAATATATCCAACTATTTTTATTCTCAAAACAATATTACATTTATCCCTATTAATAATATGATAATATAATAATAAGTAATGTGATAAAATTTATATAAAATTTATTTAAATATTGAACTAACTTATTCAACTACTCTCGAGTTATTAAATAAAATATTCTTTCAAACACTAATGTTAAATAAAAGATACGAAATATCAGTTTCATTTAAACATTTTCCTATGAGTTATGGGCCATGGAGATTCGATTTTTTTTTGAAATTATATGATTTTATATAGTGAGGTTTACCATATATATAATATATATTATTAAGGGTCATCCAATTTAAGCATAGAGGTGGATGTATTCATTAAACTTTGTTGTCTTGATAAGTAATTATTTATATAAAATTTAATAGTCAAATTCTAAAATTCAATGTAAAATAGTCTCCTATATAATTGAAATTCAAAATAAAAAGTAAAAAATAACTTTGTTATATTTATTTATCTTATTATATTTGGTTATTAATTATTTCCATGTTTAATTTATCAACAATGTATTATTATTTTTTTAACTTAAATCAATATGATTTAATACTCATATATAAATTTTTGACGCTGATAATTATTAAAGTTGTATCAAATCTTTTAACTTTGCATATTATAGATAATAATAGATTTTCTTAAGATAGTATATGTACCGTGTATTGACACATACTCGTGACTAAAACATTAGTGATTATGAATAATGTACATTTGGATTTGAATTTTAGGAGTCGATATACTTTAATAAAATTTAATTAAGTAATTTGATAGTTTAACTAAATAGTAATACAATATCAATCAAGAATTGAAGAATTAATCAATCAATTAATCAAGAAAAATAAAGTGACAATTAATCATGATTTAACTATTAATTTTAAGCGCATTCCTTGTGATTTGTGAATAACCAGAACACAAAGCTGCACCAAATGTTATATTTTATCCTCAATTGTAAATGTCTATATATGCAAAGTCAATTCAAAGTTTCAGCAAGCCCGTCTAGCTCAGTTGGTAGAGCGCAAGGCTCTTAACCTTGTGGTCGTGGGTTCGAGCCCCACGGTGGGCGTTTACTCAATTCTTCAATGGGAATTATTTTTATTTCATTTTCTTTTTTGTCTAAATTGCAAAATTATAATTCACCACACATTTTCAATTTTCATACATTATATGAAATGAGTCTTCTTAAAATAATTTGATTCTCTATTTTCATAAAACATGAAACCAATATTGCCTTTTTTTAGTACAATTAATTTGGGAAATATTTTTGGGAATTTTGTTGAAACATTACTATATATCTCCATAGCATGTGAATTAATAACTTTGCTATGAAGAAAAAATATGTGATTTAGTATTTTCGTTACAATAGTAATATGTTAAAATATTCTTTTGCGATTTTCAAAAATTTGTAAGGCCTGCATTGGATGTCATATCTCATCTATGCGAGCACCTTTTTCATAATAGAAACGAGAGAATATATTTTCAATTTCAGGAGTAAAAAAATGGTGTAAGAAGTGTATTTGAATATGTTTGTTTATAGAAAATATATCATAATTATAGTTGATGAGATATATTTTTATTATAAGAAATTTTTTTGAGTTAATATTTAAATTAAGTTTTTATTTAATATTTTACTCAAATTCATCTATTAAATATTAAAATATAATCCCAATTTGATCTTATTTTGAACATCATGTTATCGTGCATAGAATATGTGATTACCTCGATTTTCAATATTAAAAGATAGTCAGAAAAACTTCTTTTAATCATAGTATTAATTGTCAAATAATGAATACTAAAAACTCACTTTTTTTCTCTTCTTTATTTCAAGAATTCTTTGAAACTTTATCAAAAACTTTGAGTTTCTTTTTTTAATTTTTGTCAAAACAATTCTTTTAATTTTTTTACTTTGAAATATATTTTTTTTAGAGCAGAGGTTGTCAATCAATTGGGATATTATAGTTATGATGGAATATTAACATTTTCTTTTTAATTCATGCAACCTATTTAATAAACAACTAATCACTTAGAGGACAAGAAAAAAAGGGAAATTGAAGAAAAATATATTTATTATTATACAAAAAATTAAATCCTAATAAGATAATATTAATCAAAAGAGAAATTAGAAATCAGAATATATTCTCTTAATAAAGTGATATTACATCACTACTATTTAAGAGCCCATTCATCTCTCTCTGTCTCTCTCTCTCTCTCTCATATTTGGTTTCCGCTAGAACCCCCGGAAGAAACCCTAAATCCCCAAACTCGAATAAGCCCTAACAACAATCCATGGCGTCGAACGGGCCGAACCTCGAGTGCCGGATGTACGAGACGAAGTACCCGGAGGTGGACATGGCGGTGATGATTCAGGTCAAGAGTATGGCCGACAGCGGCGCGTACGTCTCGCTCCTCGAGTACAACAATATCGAGGGCATGATTCTGTTCTCCGAGCTGTCGCGACGCCGTATTAGGAGCATCAGCAGCTTAATTAAGGTTGGGCGCATCGAGCCAGTCATGGTACTCCGTGTTGACAAGGAGAAAGGTTACATTGATCTGAGCAAGAGGCGTGTTTCGGAGGAGGATATTCAGGCCTGCGAGGAGAGGTATAATAAGAGTAAGCTCGTGCACTCGATTATGAGACATGTTGCGGAGACAATGTCGATTGACCTTGAGGTCGGTGCTTTTTTTATTCTTATTGGTTTATGCTGTTAATGTTATCAGTTTTAGGGATGTTGTAGGTATTATGTCCTTTTATGTATGGAAATCTATGAGCTTTTATCGCTCTGGTTCTCTTTGTGGTGAGCGAAATTGATACGAATCTTAATTTGCGCACGAGTTGATAGATGAAATCTATGAACTCGAATGTCGGAACCTCGGTATTCTATAGTGACAACGAACCTCGGTATATAGGACCTCGACCCGATGAAATCTATGAACTCGAACGTCGGAACGAAGTGATGAAAACGCCACAACGGTATGGATTGCCATTTGAAAGAATGACGAGTGTTAAAAATCACAAATTTTAATCAAAAATATTCTCTCCAATTATATCCATATAATTCCTGATACGAATCTTCCCTAGATGGGTTGATTCGTTGTAGAACTTCCCAAGATTAGAGTTTGAGCATGAGTTGATTGATGGATGGATATCCTCAACCCGAAATTCTATAGTAACAACGAACCTTACCCGATGGAATCTATGAACTCGAACGTCGGAACGGCACAAACGAGATGGAAAATCGTTTGATAAGTCGGGAACGAACGCCACGGATATAAAATTTGATAAGTTCAATAATGTTCTTAAAGAACGACGAGAGATAAAACTCACAACTTTTAATCAAAATAATCTCTCTAGTTATATCCATATCATTCCCCTCCTCTTGAAGGGATTTGTCCTCAAATCCAAAGCGTCATTTGTATGCAGTATCATCAATACATTGTTGAAATTGGACATGATCACCATTGCGATTTTGTTCACCCACGTGCTTTGGCTCAATCTCTTTCTTTACCCTCACTTGATCTTCATAAACTTCTTGAGGTGTTAGTGCAACCATCACTTGTTTGTTCACTTCTGTCTCACCACTATCATTGACGCATTGTAATGTGTATGGTTTAAGGTGCTCCAAAAGAGATATTTCTAACTTTTCCACCATAGATGTATTAGCGATATTTGGGCAATTATCACCATCGATAGTTAGATTACTTCCCTTGTCTTCAACCACCTTCACATGCTCGCTCAATGTTCATTTTGATACCAAAGTCAATGCATCATGAGCTATAAACCCCTCACTCGAATCCTCCAATGGTGGCATCTCATTGGTGTCAGAATTTTCATTATCCTGGGTTTTATGGTGGCTCGTATCTTGTTTGTGCTATCCTGGGTTTTATGGTGGCTCGTATCTTGTTTGTGCTCCATCTTTGGTTCATCGTTTTGGTTTTTATGGTGGCTTGTCTCTTGTTTGTGCTCCATCTTTGATTTTGGCTTGCTGCTCATTATTTTTCCATTGGTATGTTTCCTAAGCATGTGTATTTGGTCGAAAATTACCCCTTCTCTTGAGTTGACTTTCAAATCGATCTATCCTCTTCACGAGAGGCTTTATCATCCTCTTCATCTCAGCCTTTAGCTCTTCCATGCGGAACTTATATTCCGGGAAACTTTCCACAAACATTTTAATGCCAATGTGCAAATAATTTTGACTCTGTTTTTTTTCGAATATTTTTTTTCATAATTTTTTTAATTTTTTTTTAATCAAAGGTACGAAAATAAACTCAATAGAATCTGAAAAAAAGCTGAAAAAAGGAAAAAAGAAAAAAAAGATACTTTCTATTTGAAATAGAAAAGACTTCTACCTCAAATAGGAGATAACTGCCGGGACGAAACTTCTAGCAATAGACTGGATTAGTTATCACCGGATCTCATTTCTGAGGTCATCGGGATCGCCTTCTCTTGATCTATGCGGGGGCCCGCCCTTACTTCAGATATAGTCATGGACGAAAGCCGATCTGAAAGAATAACCAATCAAGCCAGCATGAACTCGCCCCGGTCAAGGACTCTTTCTTCAAGCCCAGAAACTATGTGGCAAACGTAGCTCTGATACCACCTGATGCGAATCTTCCCAAGATGGGTTGATTCGTTGCAGAACTTTCCAGATCAGAGCACGAGTTGATTGATGGATGGATATCCTCAACCCGAAATTTTATAGTAACAACGAACCTTGGTATAGAAGACCCTCGACCTGATAGAATCTATGAACTCGAACGTCAGAACGAAGTGATGATGACGCCACAAACGAGATGGAAAATCGTTTGATAAGTCAGGAACGAACGCCACGAATATAAAATCCGATAAGTTCAAAAACGTTTTTAAAGAACGACGAGAGATAAAACTCACAACTTTTAATCAAAATAATCTCTCTAATTATATCCATATCACAAATGTTCTGTGCATTTTGTGAAAAATTGGATCTCGGAAATTGGGTTGAGTCAAATGTATGCAGTGTGCTTGAGCGATATATTGAAGCACATTCAGTTTTTAAGAATAACAACTGGTAATGGTTTTGTGAATTTTACATGTGCTCCTTCCAAACGTTGATATCTTTTATTTCAGTAGTATCATTCCTTAGACCGTATACCATGGAACACAAATATATTTGAACTCTTATCTACCTGTCATGTGCTAGAGAACAGGTCTACAGACATTCTTATTTATCATTTTGTCATCTAATATTATAAGAGTTAGTGGAGACTAACGGTAAATAATTTTTGGCAGGATTTATATGTTCATGTCGGATGGCCGCTGTATAGGAAATATGGTCATGCATTTGAGGTGATATAATATTACCACTTCCAATTTTCAACTATGTATTTCCATTAATTTACTCCTCGTGTTATGAATCTTTGCTTGTATTAACTGATATTTTACGTTGCAGGCCTTCAAATTAATTGTAAATGACCCTGATTCAGTGCTTGATTCCCTCACCCGAGAAGTCAAAGAAATTGGTCCTGATGGACAAGAGGTAGTCTTAATTCTCTTTCATAATGAGCATCTTCACGATATTGAGGTGATCATTTACTCTCTGGTTATTCTCTAGGTGACGAAGGTGGCTCCTGCTATAACAGAAGAAGTAAAAGATTCTTTAGTGAAAAATATTAGGAGAAGGATGACACCGCAACCTTTGAAGATTCGAGCAGATATTGAAATGAAATGTTTCCAGTTCGATGGAGTTCTGCATATAAAGGTCTCATTTTCCTTTTTAAGTATTTCATGCCTTTCTGCTTAAAATTGTTCTTGGTTACAATTATTCATGTGTGTTGCACTCTGCAGGAAGCAATGCGTAAGGCTGAAGCTGCTGGAAACAAAGATTGCCCCGTTAAAATTAAACTCGTTGCTCCACCAGCTTATGTCCTTAATACCCAGACTCTTGACAAGGTGATTGCTATATGATTGTATTGGGCTCAACAGTTTGAGATTGCCATTTATGGATTTACATAATAATTTGTCCTCTCTAGTTATTACAGTACATCCCTTCTCTAAATGAATATACATGGAGAAATATTTGAATTTGTATTGCTCCTATGTATGGAGCATCTCTTTTGTGACATAGAATCAAGTTCATTTCCCGTCATTGTTCTACTGCTTTGTGTTGCTTATATGCAGCGTATATTTGGCAACCATGGTTCTCCTTTCAACTATACTCTCCTTTCTGTCCACTTTTGACTTCTATTTTCTCTTAAGTCACTCGAGATTTATGATGAAAGTGAGTTCTTAAATTGATTTCAATTTTGTAATGTAATGTAGGAGCAAGGTATAACAATCCTTAACAAGGCGATTGAAGCTTGCACAGAAGAAATAGAACGTCACAAGGGAAAACTTACTGTTAAGGAGGGAGCAAGAGCGGTGAGGATCACCTTTTCTTCAACATTAGATCTTGGATTAATTATTCAGAAGGATGTGTTTGGATTGAAGGATTTGAAACCAATGTATTTCGATTTCATCAAGAAATCCATTGAGGCTGTTGGGAATGTTTCAAATTACAGTGGATTCAACTCTCTTGGAACATCTTTTGAGCTATTTTTTAATCATTATGGTGGATTTTTCGAATTCCTTCCTCCAAATGTATTCCTGAAGTCCAAATCCATAAATCCAAACACAACCTTAAATCCGTGTTTCTGAAACTCTAGAGTATGAATTTATTTTGATAATTACATTTTTATCCCTAACACGTGTTTAACTGAGTATAGGTGAGTGAACGTGAGGACAAATTACTTGCGGAGCATATGGCTAAGTTGGGACGTGAAAACGAGGAGATTAGTGGAGATGAAGATAGTGAAGAAGAGGAAGATACAGGGATGGGAGAAATTGATCTCGATAATACTGTCGCGATAACTGAGTGAAGACGTTATTTATGTCTTCTTGTTCTTGCTTGATAAAAAAAACTTGAACAACATTTTTGTACGTTTTTTCGATTCATCTACTTATAACTTTAAAGCCATAGATTCGAGTGTTTGTAATATCTGTCTCTCTTTATACTGGTGCTACAGAGCAGGTTTCCAATTTTGTCTACAATGTTTAATCATTTTTCCATATACAATACAATTTGCTGCTGTTTGCAAATCTCTATTCTCAGAGCAGAATGCTAAAGAAGTGATAAGAATTTGAGGACCGGAGTATAATGTGTGAATGTATTTACGTTTTGACATTTTTCACAAAGGCACTTGGCTAATATGTATAAGCTTTTGGAACTTGGGAGCCTTTCTAATTTTTATAGGTGAAAAAGCAGGGGAATAGGCTTAATGGTGATCAATGGAATGTTGTTCTTGCTTATGCAACATTGCTTCTTTGTGTTTTGAAGATGAAGATGATAAGTGCAGGAATAATTTTCAGTATATATTATAGTACAGCAAAAATCAAAACCTACTCTAAGCAAATTTGTTCTTGCAATTGTGGTAACTTTGAGCAAAATCTCTCAAGAGTTTGAACTTTTGTGAACTTTCTTAAGAATTTGGTGTGTTTAAGTCTTTTTTGAATTTTATAATTTGAAAATGAATTTTGAAAATATAAAGAAACAAGTCCTAAAAGTTCTAAGCATAATCAAGCCTATTTCAATCTTTGTCCATAAAGTATCTTATCAAAACACTAAATCGATGGGGGGCAACCCCGGTAGAGTTGGTAAGGGCATTGAATGTTGTGGCTTTGGTCACGAATTCGAATCCTGATGAGGGAATGTGTATTTGCCTTCTCTACTGTGGGCCGAACGGGGTTTACCCAGTGCGCACCTACGGTAGCGACTGCGGGGTTCTCTTGTCATAAAAAAAAACACTAAATCGACTATTAAAATCGAACTAATATAAAATTTGCCAAATCTAACATTGAGGAACACCCCTCAAAATTCCATTAATCCCATGCAAATAAAACTAACACTTATTCATAACTAGACTAGATATTCCCACTCCCATCTATATATATCTCCATTGCCCCACCAATCCCATCACCTCTTTAATGTTTTGTCTCCCCAATCAACCATTTTTCCAAATCTAGCAATCAACCTCTCGAGATCCCCCTTCGATTTTTCTTACCGCCTTTTCCCTTTCTCTACTCATTCTCGCCCTTTTCATCATCCATCCATCCAATCCCTTTTGGCCCTTTGTGTATCTCTGTCAGGAATCGACTCAAGATCCAAAACAAGAATCGATAATGGCGATAGCGGTGGCGGGCATCTTCAAAGAACGAAAATACCCATTCATATTCGTCTTTTTCCTCTTACTCATATTCGTAACTTTCGTTCTCATATCCAACTCCCAATCCCCCATAGCCATCACCACCGAACTCACCCAGAACCCCTCAATTTCCGACGGTTCAAGTCATGTCGACATTTCATCGAACAATGAGCCGGCAATAGAAAACCCTCCCCTTTCCAGCGTTTCACCCGATACTAATGGCTCTCCAATCAAAGGTAGTGATGCAGATGCTGATAATGGTGGAAGGGTAGAGAGCGGTGCCGATGAGGATGATCAGGCGGTGGATGTGGCGTGGGAGCTGTGTAAGGGATCAACGGCGGTGGATTTTATACCGTGTCTAGATAATATGGATGCGATAAAGAAGTTGCCGTCTCGGAGGCACATGGAGCATAGGGAGAGGCATTGCCCCGACCCGAGTCCGAGATGCTTGGTTCCTCTGCCTGATGGGTATAAAGTTCCGGTTCCGTGGCCTAAGAGCAGGGACATGGTGAGATCATTCGTTCTTTGGTGGTGGTAAGGTTTATGTTTCTTAGTTTCTTGGTTTTTGCTCTTGTGATTTTCGCTCCTCTGTTTCTTGCACTCGATGTTTGGGTAAGCTGTAGTGTATTTTTGTGATAAAAGCATGATTCTTTGTTTCTATTCATGAATGCCGGAAACAATTATAGTCAATTTTGTGAAAAACGATCTGAAACAATGTGATTTCCTTCTCCATAGTTTCTTGATTGGTAATTAGAAAATTGCTGAGTTGTGATTGAGTTGAGTTTGCAACTAACTTGTATAACTGTTGTTACTAAGTAAAATGTGGTTTAATGGATTGGTTTCTCGTATTTTTTTTTGGTAAGGTGCCCGTTTATTTGATTTTGATTTAGAACTTGAAAATAGTTTCTCTGACTGTCAATTTTGGATATTTTATTCATTGGATCTTTGTTACTATAACATGTGTTTTTTAATATGTTTCACAGATATGGTACAGCAATGTTCCTCATCCTAAGCTTGTCGAATATAAGAAGGACCAGCGTTGGGTAGTGAAAGAAGGTGACTATTTTATCTTTCCCGGTGGCGGTACACAATTCAAGGATGGAGTTAGTCATTACATTGATTCTATTGAAAAGGTAATGCTTTAAGTTAAAAAACTTTAGTTTCTAATTTACTATGCAAAGTTGCCTGCTCTGCCCTGAATAATTATTTCGAGGAGGATTCTTGTTTGCTTTCGGTTTTACCTTGTTTGTTGTGATTCTTATGGGGGAGGAACAAGTGTAATGTTAACAAATGCTTGTATGAAAACTCGATAAATTGTTGCAATGCTGTGATATTTAAACATTAGGAGTGCTGTTTAGTGTGAATTTGGCCATTTGATCTTTTTTTTTTGTGTTTTCGAATGCCCTTTAGTTATAAGGTATCTCTTTTGAGATGCCTATCAAGATGTAAAATTTTATTGTCAGCATAATCTTCATTATCTATTGATGACTCTACTGATGATATTTATCTGTTATAAGTAGTTACATACTAAATTGTCATTTTGTTCTGTGTTCTATTTCTGCAGACTTTACCCGTGATTGAATGGGGTAAGAAAACAAGGGTAATTTTAGATGTTGGCTGTGGTGTTGCTAGCTTTGGTGGTTCTTTATTGGACAGAAATGTCATTACTATGTCCTTGGCCCCAAAAGATGAACACGAAGCTCAAATACAATTTGCTCTCGAACGTGGAATTCCGGCCACACTCTCAGTCATTGGAACACAAAAGCTGACATTTCCAGACAATGCTTATGATTTGATTCACTGTGCAAGGTGCCGAGTTCATTGGGACGCTGATGGTAACATCATTCTGTTTTCACAATTCTCTTAGGGTGTGTTTGGATTGGAGGATTTGAATTTGGGGAGGGGATTTAAAATCCACCGTAATTATGGAGAAAATAGGTCAAAATAAATGACAAGGGATTTGAAATCCATCGTAACATGAATTCATCCAAACGAACTTAAATGAATTTGTCGATGAATTTGAAATCCATAGATTTCAAATCCTTCAATCCAAACACACCCTTATCCTATCTTTTGATACAAGTTCTTATAATTTGGATAATATTTGGAAATTGCAGGTGGAAAGCCTTTGATGGAACTGAATAGAATTCTTAGGCCCGGAGGGTATTTTATATGGTCGGCCACACCAGTCTATAGAGATGATGATAGAGATAAGAGTGTTTGGAAATGTTAGTATTTTATACACTTTCCCATTCGTTTTCTCGAAATAGACTAGTTTAACACAAATTTTTAGTTTTATGGATTTAAGTATTGCATTAGTTATTGTAGGGGTATGTTAATACACTGTCACCATCTAATTACGAAAAATATGTCGAGATTTGAGAAACTATCAAACTTCCCCTCTCAATAGAAAGCAGATTACAATTTCACCCCATGTTTTTCGAATTGTGGATGTAGTTATCCCTTATTATAATTGTTGAGTAAATATATAATTGCGTCTATTTTTTCAGCTATGGTAGCTTTGACAGAATCGATTTGCTGGAGCGTAGTTGCAAAGACTTACTTCGAATCTTCCCAAATCGGGCTCGTTATATACCAAAAGCCAGTGTCACCTACCTGCTATCAGAATCGAAAAAAGAATGAACCGCCTATGTGTGAACAGGCCAGTAGGCGTAATATTTCATGGTAATGTAGTTCTCGAGTTCTTTTTTTTAAAAGTTTCAGGACGATCGCAACCGTACAAAGACTCGTAAATGAGGGCTCATCCGGCGGTGGTGATTGTCCTGAGATCGCTCTTATCTTGCTTATGTCCTCTTATCATTTGTTCTTGCAATAGGTATTCGCGTCTAGACAGTTGCCTTGTGCCACTTCAAGCCCAAAACTGGCCCACATCTTGGCCACAAAGGCTCGGGGATAAACCTCCGAGCCTATCTGCAGAGGCGGACGCTGAAGAAACCTTCAAAGGGGCTACAACACACTGGTCTGCACTTGTCTCGGAAGTTTATCTTGGAGGTCTTGGCATTAATTGGTCAAGTGTAAGGAATGTGATGGATATGAATGCGGGTTTCGGAGGGTAAGATGGTCTTCTCACTTTTTGAGCCCCCTTATCTTGCTTTGATGTTTTTTTGTTTGGGTAAATGACATAGACACACCCAAAGTGAAGTCCTAAATTAGGGGTGGCAACTGGGTTGAATGGGTTGGGTTTGGGTTGGGTTCAATTGGGTCCAATGTCAAAATATATGCATTATAGTTGGATCCAATAAGGACCCAAAGTGGACCCAATAAGGACCCATTATGAATTAGAGTAATGCAAGGAGTTGTTGTAAAGTGTAAAATGTAGATTATTAACTCAATCTGAAAAATAGATTGGACCCAAATTGGGCCCAATTTAAAACCCAATTGGACCTAAATATTATTAAAAGTCAGCCCAATTGGAACCATAATGTTATAATGTTAGGACCCAACCCATTGAAAACTTAGTTAGGTTTGGGTCCAAATATATGTATGGACCCAAATTGCCACCCCTAGTCCTAATCACAAAGAATAGCCCAAAGCATATTACAGTTTCAATCTATGTCAGTAAAAGCATATTACAATTTCACCCCTTATCAAACACAAGCATCACAATTTCACCCCCATCAGTCAAAATGGATTACAATTTCATTCCTTATTTTCGAGTTGTCAAGATTTGATGTAGGGTGTCTTGGGTAACTTTGGAAACCTTAAGGGCTCACGGTAATTACCCAATAAGTGAAGGATTATACATATAAATATCTCCATTTTGCAGGTTTGCTGCTGCACTGATAAATCAACCCCTATGGGTGATGAACGTGGTTCCCATTCAAGGACCCGATACTTTACCTATCATTTTCGATAGAGGGCTAATCGGGATTTACCACGACTGGTGTGAATCTCTTAATACGTACCCTCGAACATATGATCTTCTCCATGCCAGTTCCCTATTCACAAACTTGACCAAGAGGTACTTCAATTTTGATGAAATTATAAAGCAACCCTTACCATTTGCATATTTACACTTACCTCCCTGTACTATTTGTATGTAGTTAGTTACTATACCTTCTCATATGCTTAACGGTTTTGATTGTTTAAACGGAGGGTTAATGACATAAATACCCCTCAACTATAGTGAAATTACTACAGCACCCCTGATGTTGCTTTTATACGAATTTTGTCAGATGTGATGTAATAGAAGTAGCTGCTGAGATGGATCGTGTATTGAGGCCAGGTGGATATCTGATTGTTCAAGACAACATAGAAACTATTAATGAGCTTAAGCCTGTTCTGAAATCACTTCACTGGTCTGTAAATGTACATCAAGATCAGTTTCTTGTGGGTAAAAAGGACTTTTGGCGACCCGATGCAAAAAACAGAGTATGATAGATCTCTTATATAGAGTTATATTCTTACAGTTGAGGAGCTCCAGGACGATCACAGCCGTCCAGATGGTGGGGATCAAAGTGCGTTTCATTACGATCACAGCCGTCCATATCATGTATAGTATGTCTTACCTTAAATCTCCAGTGTATGATGTGGTAAGGAAAAATGATCTTTTTCACATTGATTACAAATGAGATGGGGATTTTTGGAGAATACTATATTGTCTATTTCAGGCAAGTTTCAGTTTGTATTCTAAAGAGACAGAGATTTAAAGGATAATGAATAATTTTTTGTCCATGAAATGTTTATGCTTCAAAATTCAAATGGTGATGATTTCTCAATAATTTGGCTGCAAATGGAAAGAGTTTGGCAATTTTTTTTTTTGGCTTGAGTTGAAATTAAACACAAAATGTTGAAATTAAATAATAATGATTGATAGTTATTATAAGTAATTGTATAGGTAGAACTATATACAGTATTTGGCAATTTATAAGAGCACTCACAATGGTAAGTCCTTACTCAAGGGATTTTCATATTTTTCCATATGCCAAGTCATCTCCCTCCAAAATAAAAAGCCCCATAAATTTTCACCTACAATGGTAAAGCCCTTCTTTTGGACCCACAATGCCACATGTCATCTTCCACCATGTATTATTTTAAATTTAATAATATATAAATAACTATGAAAATATTATTATCATAAGAAATATAATATATTTGTATACATTATTGTAAACTTAATTTAATTATTATTATTATTTATTTAATATAATTTTATTATTATTCTTAAAGAATAAATAGAATTTATTATAGGAATTGTTATTTTAGTAAAAAAAAGTATAGACAAAAATTATAATTTCTTTTAATAAAAACGAATTATAAAAAATAATAGTGTAACGGGAGTATATAAATAAAATTTCTTATAATTAAAAAATAAAAAATAATAATAAATTGGGACTAATTGCATGTGCAAAAATTAATTGCACATTTTGTAATTTAAAATAAAAATAAAAAAATATAAATTAAATTTAAATTAAAAAATAATGCTGACTCATCATTTAAATGCTGAGTCAGCGTATTTTGGAGGGGCTGCTTAGGAGCATCCCCTTGAGAGGGGCTTTTCAGGAGCAGCCCCTCAAAATTCCCTCAAAATCCCCATTGCAACTAAAAAGCCCCATGAAAAGCCCCAAGAAAATCCCCATTGTGAGTGCTCTAATGTTTAGGCTCTTTGGTCAAATTATCATCGGTTTTTGGGAACATTAATGATGATAGTGGTTGATTTCTTAATTGAACTTCAAATTCTATTGAATATAACCTTAAATGTCTCGTTATTACTCTCATGACAGCTCAATTATAAAGACCTGACTGACAATTATATGCTCTTAATAATTAAACTAATTCCTATAGTAGTAATTAAAAATTAGTTGAATTTTTCTTAGATATTAAAATAAGTGAAATAAGTTAACTTTGCATTGTGTATTTATATTCCTTGAAAATTCCATGTGAAACAAATTAGTATTTTACAAGTCTTACATAATGCAGTTGAGTTGACCAATTAATTCTATCTGAATTTTATGTTTCAAATCTATATTTAGTCCCATATTTTATTTTTTCATTTACGGTATGTATATAACATTTTTCTTTAATGTTGTATTTGAGAATTTTTTTCGCATAATTGAATTTAAATATAACTTTTTTATATTTTTTTATTTATTTCTAACTATTTTTTCAAATATGTGATCAATAGTCTAAACAATCACCAAATAGCTTATGATACAAGCAAGGTTTATTTCTCAGACATATATATGACTTCTCATCTCACATGATTAAGATTACTCACCAAATAAAATTGTGGTAAAACCTTTTTATTTTCTTTTTTGTATATTCATATGAAGTCTTTAGCAAAATTAATTTCTCTACTTAAAATGGAAGTGTGTTTGATTAGAGTGAGTTATGCTTTTTGGCTACTCAAGTTAACATATAAATTCAAAATGTTTTGGGCACTTGTTGGGTATTTGGCCTTACAAATACGCTTCCCAGAATCTACTCTTTGTGGAAACAGAAAGCAAATACGAGAAATAAAAATGACACAAGGATTTAACGTGGAAACTCCAAAATCCGGAGAAAAACCACGGGGGACCAGACAAGAAAATACACTATGTAGAAAATTATTACAACTACACAATTCTTCTTCTCACCCCAAACCGACCCCGAACAAGCTTCCCACTAGCAACACTCTCTAACTTAACACCTCAACTCACTATAAGAATATGATTGAAGAATTAGAGAGAAAACTAGATAGCTTTGTTTTTCGGAATGATTGAATAATGGACGAAGCTCCTATTTATAGGAGAACTTCGACCACGATTAATGACGAAAATGCCCCTACGATTATGTCATGCATGACATCACAATTGCCTACCATTGTTGAAGTTGCCTTCCATTTTTGAATTGATTTTTCAATTGCTTACCATTGTTGAAAATAATGGACAAAATGTCCAATTAATCCAACAATCTCCACCTTGGACTTTTGGCTATTCCGTAACACTTCGATGAAGATACCCGTAGCTTCAGCTATGCAGTCATAATTCTCACCGTAGAGAACTATCATGCTCCACCATAAAAGCATAACCACTTGGAATACAGCAATCCCAAGAATTTCAGTTTCGGCCCATGTCGAAAAATACCTTGCTGAAGATTATGGTGCAACTCCCAAAGTTGGCTTTCCAGGGAGTTCTCAGCCCATCGACATGATTTTCCACCACACACCTTGCATCAATGCCAACCAATGCCCGTGTGCAATTGTGGACCCGCTAACATCACACATCCTCTATCATGGCAACCGCGAGTAACAAACTGCCAAAAGGATGTACATGCCGCTCTCAAGCGACATCGAGATAGGAGAAAGTGTTAGCGTCATCGTCAGTATCTCCTCTTACTGACCTGGAACCTTTTGCCGAACCGGCTCCACCTTTTGGACAATTTCTTTTCGTGTGGCCTTCTTCTCCACACTTCCAACAGACAATTTTCCTAGAACTCTTCTTCCTCCCTCGATGAGCTACCACGTTCAAGTTTGAATTACCGTTGACATTTATAACGTTACTTCCAGAAAGTCTTTTCTCTTCAGAGATAAGCTTACCAGTAACATCAGATAAAAAATTTTTATCCTTCCCGTGAATCAATATCGGCTTCATGTGCTCAAACGATCGCGGAAGAGACCAGATGAGTCTCAAGGCTTGATCCTCCTCATCAATTTTTGTTCCAATGGACTCCAGCTCAGCAACAATACCATTGAGAGTACCTAAATGATCTGAAACACTTGTACCTTCCTCCATTTTCAGCGTGTGAAACCGCTCTTTCAAGTACACCCGATTTGAGGCACCCTTTGCTTTGTACAACTCCTCCAGTTTTTCCCATAGCTGCTTCGCCGTAGTGAGTCCATGCACGTTTGCAAGAACATTGTTTGCTAGGTTCAAACGGATTGCACTTGCTGCTCTCAAATCCAGATCCTCCCAATCATCATCGCTCATAGTTTTGCCTGTCACACTAGCCCCGCTACCGGCCGTGCTAGTCTCGCCGTCCTTTTCAGGGACAAGGATGAATCTTCCCTTCAAAGCCTTGTGTAAACCAGACTGAATCAACAAATCCTTGACTTGAACTTGCCACAAGCCAAAGTTGATTTTACCGTCAAATTTCTCCACATCATATCTAACCATATTCGTGACCCTGCTTCCTGACATTGCTCCGTCAGAACTTCGGCGTGTTTACCGCAGACTTGAATAGTACCCACTAAGTAAGCCCCCGGAAAGAGAGAAACTCAATCTTCCCCGGACGGAGCTTCAAGGTTCCCAGGACAGACTGGTGGGGTCACAAATGGTCCCACTTAAGAACCAGTCTCCTTTGACAGAACCGCCTTAGACCGTACGTATTCCCACTACTACCACACCAGAGCTCCACCCAGCAAAAACGCGTTCCACCTCAGTAGGACCCGGGCTCTGATACCACTTGTTGGGTATTTGGCCTTACAAATACGCTCCCCAGAATCTACTCTTTGTGGAAACAGAAAGCAAATACGATAAATAAAAATGACACAAGGATTTAACGTGGAAACTCCAAAATCCGGAGAAAAACCACGGGGGACCAGACAAGAAAATACACTATGTGGAAAATTATTACAACTACACAATTCTTCTTCTCACCCCAAACCGACCCCGAACAAGCTTCCCACTAGCAACACTTTCTAACTTAACACCTCAACTCACTATAAGAATATGATTGAAGAATTAGAGAGAAAACTAGATAGCTTTGTTTTTCGGAATGATTGAATAATGGACGAAGCTCCTATTTATAGGAGAACTTCGACCACGATTAATGACGAAAATGCCCCTACGATTATGTCATGCATGACATCACAATTGCCTACCATTGTTGAAGTTGCCTTCCATTTTTGAATTGATTTTTCAATTGCTTACCATTGTTGAAAATAATGGACAAAATGTCCAATTAATCCAACAAATTCTTTTATTATATAAAATAAAAAATGAATTTTGATGAATTACTAAATATTTATGAAGTGATAAATTATATATTGTAAAAGATGGCCAATCATAGCCAATATTAATACACAAGCAGCATAACAAACTAATCTAATCTATAAATAAAAACATATGTACTAGTCAAAGGAGCCACTATTATTTTAAATTTTGTAGACTATAAAAAAATCATAATGTGATTGTAACACACATCTTACTATTTCTTATTATTTGTCAATAACTATAGTACCAAAGCATGAATAGAATAAACAAAAACTAAATAAATAGAGAAGCATATAAGATAATATAGATTTAGCAAATTGCCTACATCCAAATGTCAACTTCACAATACATTTTTTTTATTTCTAAGTGAATTAATCAATTATAAATTGAATTCTATTATTTCCACTTTATGTCTCAATCATTTTTTACCCCATTTCCACCTGCTTCGACTTTTTTTATTTGACTACATTATATTCTAATAATTTCCATTTATTTTAAAAAACAATATTGTACCATGGCTACTACTAATTTTTACATAAAAAAATGACAAGTCTTCCAAGTAGATAAAGCCATATTTTCTATATTATTATAAAATATAAAAAATGGCAAAAATCTAATAATGACTTTCTAATAAAAGCTTAGAAAACTTAAAAAACAATCCAAATGTCATAATACCAACAATGTCCCCCCCTCCTGACTTGTCCATTCCTCCTTGTTTCTATCTTTACTTAGTCAAAATCAATAAACATTAACAACTAAATGACTAATCATCTTTTTAACTAGATATATATATATATATAATTATATAATATATATTTTAAACATAAATGCTGATTCTATACTACAAATCACTGGATCAAAGTTCAAACCCTCTTTACAAACTCTTGTGTATTTTTTGTTTTTACTTTGCAATTTAATTTACTATTCCTTATTGTTTTCAACTATGTTATTATTCAACTTTCTGCCATTTTTGTATTTGTGGGCTTAACTCACTCAGCTTCCATTTTTCTTAAAAAAAAAAATAAACAGCTATAATAAGCTTTTCTGGTGTTGGATTTATCAATTTTTGTATTAGAGAATTGTGGGTTTTTTAGTTTCTGATCAAATGAAAGAGTTTTGGAGATTTAAAAATCGTATCTTGGCGCCATTAATCATTTTCTGTGCTTATCTGCTGGATTTAGATTTTTGCTGGTCTCTCAATGATGAAGGTATGATCTTTATATTTCTTTTCACTTAGTTTTGCTGTGATATATATATATATATATTTTTTTTTTTAAATTATATTTTTTAAAAGTTGATGAAACAGTGGAAAAGATGAGGTAAAATTTAATTTTTTTGATTTTTACTATATTTTTTTTTTCATTTTTGTGATTTTTTAGGTATGGCCTTGCTGAGATTTAAAGAGAGAATAGAAAATGATCCAAAAGGGGCTTTATCAAATTGGGATGATGAAATAGGAATTGAAAATCCATGTTCTTGGTTTGGAGTTGAGTGTTCACAAGGATATGTTGTAGTTCTGTAAGTATAATTATTCTCCTAATTGATCATTAATCTTCTTGTGGTTGCTACTTAATCTTTTAAGTACTCTTATTGTGAATAAAAGGTTTTTTTTTTTTTTTAGCTATAATTCATGGACATATTCTTCTATATTTGGACTTATATTCGATGAAATTTCGTTAAGAACATGGATTTGTGAATCTTATGTTGATTTAGATAAATGCTAAAGCAAATAATATAATGTTTCTCGATTTAGTTCGTGTTCAAATTGCTTCCATTATTAGGAAATAGTTGTTTTAGTTGTTTGTTTGGTGAGATTTGGTATAAAACCAGACAATATCAAACTACCGATGAAATTTTCCAGTTATTCAAAGGGCTCAAATTTCATTAGTCAATGCAAAATGGTTACATCATTAGTTATCTATTAGGTGATGCAGTTGTGGAGTTTGATAAAAAAACTGTATTGTTGATGTATCAGTTAGGCTATCGACTTTTCCTAAAGGGTATTTTGGTCATTCTACATGAGTATTTTCCGTTATGTCATTTTTTCATATATATTGTTATTTTTCATTCTTTAAGGCAATGTAGTAGTATTCTTGATATATATATATATATATATATATATATAGATGAATATTCACATACTGGATATTCATAATTTTCGACTATAATATGCAGAAACCTGAAAGATCTTTGTCTGAGGGGTACTATTGCTCATGAAATCGGATACCTCGTTCATCTAAAGTCTATGTAAGATACTCTTAAATTAATTTCTATCAACCAATTTGTGTATATTCAATATTTTTGTTTTCTTGGTATCTTAATTTAACTGAAAATTATTTTCAGAATTTTGTGCAACAATTCTTTTTACGGTGTCGTACCAAAAGAAATTGCAAATCTAAAAGAATTGGAGATGTTAGACCTTGGATATAATAACTTTAGCGGGCAATTTCCACATTCGCTCGGTGATAATCTCTCAATGACGATTCTGTAAGTTTGTAATGAAATTGATTAATCGTTGACAGCAAAAAAAAAATGTTTTTTTTTTTTCATGGTTTTGATGTTATTTATGTTGTTCTAAACTTGTAATGCAGTTTACTTGACAACAATGAGTTTCTTGGTAATAAAGATCCTGAAATTTACGAGCTTCAAAAGGTGTCTGAAGTACAAGTGGACGAGGACTCGTTATCCAACGCTAGACGGGCCCCATCTTGTAACGAACTAGTTGACTCGTGGTAAGTCGGTTTCTTGATGAAGTTTATGAATTTATAGAGGTTTGTTTGATGAATCCCGTTGGTCGATAAACACCGTATAAATGTATCATAGATTTGCACGGTATATTATTACAAGAACTCTTAGGGTGTGTTTGGATTGAAAAATTTGAAATCTCTGGATTTCAAATTCGTCATCAAATCCATTTAAAGTTTGTTTGGATGTATCCAAGTTATATAGAATTTCAAATCCCTTGTCATTCATTCACTTTGAGCTACTTTCTCCATAGCTATGGTGGATTTCAAATGACTCCATTTGAAATCCTTCATCCAAATCCCCTTCTCAAATCCAAATCACTCAATCCAAACACACCCTTAGTTAAAATTCAGAACTTAATATCTTCGTTTTTCATTCTCGAACTTCATGACATCCTTAATCTTTTACAGGAACTCAGACAAAACCCGAGACGTTTCACATCATAAATTATTACAAAAAAACCGTATTTCGCGAAGATCAACTTTTAACTTTTTCTTTCCCCCACCCGAGCCCATAATAGAAAATGCACCATCTCCCGTTTCATCATCATCACCATCACCATCACCATCACCTTATCCTACACCACCCCTACAGCCATGGGCATTATCACCATCTTCACCTTATCCTATTACACCTATTTCTCCACCTTCAGTCTCTACACCTACACAAGGGCCTAATGCCTCGACTGAACCTTCTAGAAGCAATCGTCATCGTCTTTTGATACTATCTGCAGCAATTGGAAGTTCAATATTATTTTTACTTTTACTTGGTGGCATTTACTTTCTTCGAAGTGGGAAAATTGCTATGGTCAATCCTTGGGCCACGGGGCTAAGCGGGCAGCTGCAGAAAGCGTTTTTAACTGGTAATTTCATATCATTACACTTCGACTGATCATTGGGATGTTAGGAATATGATGCCAATGAAAATAACTAGAAATACGAAAAAAACAATAAAGAACACAAAAATTGTTGACCCAGTTCGTCAAAGATTTTGACTATGCTGGGGGCGCTGCCAAGCCAGGATATTCACTATATTTTTCGTAAGATTATTACAATGAAAATAGGCTATTTATAATACGAAATACGTAACCTAATAGGAGAAGGATTACGTAAAGACTAAAATACACCTCAAAATATGTAGTCGAGAGCTGTGGCCCGGTTTACAGTTCTTCAGGCTCCATAACTCAACATGGGATTCTCGGGATTTCAAGTCTTTGTATTCCTGAGAAAGATTCATTCTTTTAGCATCATACACTAGTTGCTTGTGGGAAATGGAAAATTCGATCGATAAATTACAGGATAATTACATGCAAACCCCCTCACTTATGGGGTAATTACCAAGAAACCCCGGTTAGATCTGACAATTTGATGATCTGGGGTGAAATTGTAATCTACTTTTAGTGACACCGAGATGAAATTTTTCTATAATTTTCTCAAAGATTGGGTATTTTTTCGTAATATACTCGTAAATTTAGATACTTTTTGTGTCTTAGGTGTCCCAAAGCTCAAAAGATCTGAACTTGAGGCCGCATGTGAAGATTTTAGCAACGTGATTGGTTCGTCAACGGCCTATACTCTATATAAGGGTACATTATCTAGCGGAGTCGAAATTGCAGTGTTATCTATGGCAGTTTCGTCTGTTAAAATGTGGTCAATTAATCTTGAATCCCAGTTCAGAAAAAAGGTAACATAGTTTAAAACATACCCGATTATGCGTTTTTGATTATTCAAATTAATATGATGATTTAAAATTATTTCAGATTGACACACTGGCAAAAGTGAATCACAAGAACTTTGTCAGCCTACTCGGGTATTGTGAGGAAAACGAGCCGTTCACGAGGATGATGGTTTTTGAGTATGCCCCAAATGGAACCCTTTTCGAGCATCTACACGGTGAGTTTCTGAACTTTTTTTTTTTGATCAAACGGATAATTGTGCATATCTAATGAAACCGAACACTTAGGCCTCAATTGGATGGTCACTTGTGCTCCCAAAAAAATATTTCAGAGTAAAAAACTACGAAAAATTCATTTCTTTGGTATATCGTAAAAAATTTCTTACAAAAAAAAATCTCTCAAGATTACAAATAATTTGAAAAAAAATCTTGCAACAAATGAGTAAAATACTATATTCATGATTTGACAGTTAATACAAGCAATTAAAATTATTTTTTCGACTATTTTCGAAGCCGAAAATTAAATTAATTACATATTCTAATGCAAAATAATGCAATATTTAAAATAAGATCCATTGTGACTATTTTTTGACGTCTAAATCGACGAGTTTAATTAAATACATTTAATTAAAATTATATTTAAATATCAATTCAAATAAATTTCTCACAATAAAATACATATCACATCAACCATAATCATTACCTATTTTTCAAATCACATTTCTTATCTTTCAAAAAGTATTTTCTCATTTTTATCATGAAAATAAATTTTAAGAGACGAACATGCCAACCAATTGGGTCCTTATTTATAAAGTGTAAAGCATACTTATTATCTGAATATAAAGTGTAAGAGATTATATATTTATACGCGTTTTTAATGGATTTTGCAGTAAGTGAAGCCGAACACTTAGACTGGTCGATGAGATTGAGAATAGCAATGGGAATAGCGTATTGTCTCGACCATATGCACCAATTGACCCCTCCATTACCCCACACAAACCTCAACTCATCATCCATTTACCTAACCGAAGATTATGCTGCAAAAATTTCCGATTTTACCCTTTCGAACGAACGTAAAAACCCGCCAAATTTGCATGACAATGTATACAGCTTTGGAATCGTACTCTTTGAGATGATAACTGGTAGTAGTTCTCTTGAAAACGGGGCTTTGGATTATCTTTGTGGAACAAAACTTCTAAGAGATATGATCGACCCGACTCTGAGGGCATTTCGGGAAGATCAAGTTGAACAGATTGGTGGTGTGATAAAACTATGTGTTAATCGAGACCCGGGAAAAAGACCGTTTATGAATGAAATCTGTGGACGTATGAGAGAGATAACGGGTATAGATCCCGATGGGGCAGTCCCGAGATTGTCACCTCTTTGGTGGGCAGAATTGGAAATTTTGTCGACCGAGGCGGGCTAAATATGCATGCAAATTGAAGCTGTAATTATCTGATATTTTTTTTTTGGGATAATTTTACATGCGCCCCTCACTTATTGTGTAATTACCAGCACTCCCCGGTTTGGGGTGAAACTGTAATACGCACTTATTGATAGGTGGTGAAATTGTAACTGGCGTTTACTGGTGAAGGAAGTTACGACAAATTCTCAAATTTCGGGGTGTTTTTCGTAATTAAGGTGTCACTAAAGGGTGTTTTGGTAATTCACCCTTTATTTTTTTATTGTAATATTGTATAAATAGTGAAAGGTGGAGGAAATTTTCCTTGGGTAAATTGATTTTCATCTTTGGATTATTCTAGCTTTGTGTAATTCGGTATGTTATAACATGCAATGCAGCAAGAAGACTCTTCATTCAATGATTTATAACAGATCGACTTTATTAGATTCAATCTGTTACAAAATTTTCTTTAGTAACGTTTCAGTTTAGTTCATTTACTCTTATAATGATGTTTATATGGTAAGGAAAATTCTATTCAACATGGTACCGAAGTCAATTTTTTTTTTTTCGTTCATCTAGTTACACGGCATCACATCTCTAAGTCACATTGGTTCTATTCCACCTGTCAATTTAGTCACACACTTCTGCAGTGGGCCTGGAACTTTTAGGCCCAACAGTCACTAATTTGGACTTTTATCCAGAAGCCCAATTAAAATTTTGATTTCATGGGCTAATTCAGCTTCTGCTCACCCAGGGCCCATTCTGGACCAGCCCACTCAACTGAGTCCATCTCCGCCAGCCACTCTAGCCCAGCATGCCTTCTGCTAGCCTCCTTGGGCCCCATCTAAATTTGGTGGGCCCTATAGCTGCATTTTTGTTAATAATTAAGTATACAAGTAAACAATTTCTGGAAAATGTACAAGTAAAATTAGAAAATGAAATACATTAATAATTAAGAAGAAAAAAAACACACCTATTTTAATTTATTTTGCAAGGGCGCTAATAGGTAAAATTTAAGTGTGTTTTAGGCTTTTAGCCATGTCATTAATAGTCGTTAAAGTTTTAATTTTGTATTATTTTAATTCTTATATTATTAAATATTACACTATTACGGATATCTAAAGTTCAATATTTGTTTCAGTTTGATTAACTTTACAATTTTTTTTATGAATTTTGGAAATGTGATAAAAATAATACAGGATACTAAACCCAGCCCCCACGTCGTCGTTTGAGTAGTTTCACAGAGAGAGATTTACACTAGTATACACCTAGAAAATCAAACCTCCCTATCCCCCGCCCCACCGCCGATCAATCGCCGCCGTATCTCTAATGGAGCCCCAACCCGAATCGGACCCACATTCAACCCAATCAAACATCCCCAATTCCGAATCGGAAGATTTTGAAGAAATCGAAGAAGACGACAATGGCGAGGATGATGACTTCGACGACGACGACGACGAAGAAGAAGAACAGGCCGAGCCCCTAACACCGAAGGCCCGGGCCCAACTGGACCAAGCTAAAATGGAAACCCTATTCAGGCGCCTGTCAACGGAGCGGGTCCCGGTCCGGGTCCATGACGTCATCATCAAGGGCAACACGAAGACCAAGGACGGTTTGATCGAGGCCGAGGTTGAGGCGATATTCAAGGATGCCACTAGCTTCCAGCAGCTGCTGCAGGCTGCTAGTGTTGCCAATATGCGGCTGCAGCGCCTTGATGTTTTCGATTCGGTTAATATTACCCTGGATGCTGGCCCGCCGGAGCTTCCCGGGACTGCGAATGTCGTGATTGAGGTTTCGGAGGTGAAGAACCCGCTTACGGGGGACTTGGGGGTTTTCTCCAAGCCTGAGGTACTGTTCTTTGAATATAGTGTTTGTTTTAGAAATCTGTGATTAGTGTCTTTTCTAATTATAGATATGTGGAGTGTTATGAATTTTATGTGTTTGAAATCTGGAAATGCCGTTGATGAGTTAATGTGTGTAGAATGTGGATGCAAAACTTAAGGTTTGATGGGTTCAGCTGTTATGATTTCTTTTGTAGCTTTTAAGGCTTCAGTGAGGTGAAGTCTGTATAAAATTGTAGTTTCATAGAAATTGTTGACTTAAGCTGTGAAACATGTAAATAAACATCAGTATAGTTATTGGGTACTTTGGGCAAGGAATGAAGTGGGACTCCTTTATACAAATTTTTTATTGCTGCTAAAAACCGAAAAGTGTTGAATCTATTTAGTTACTAGTTGGAGAACTAAACTTCATCACTAGCTCAGGCTAAAAAGGATGGTTATAGTTGGAACTGCACCAAAGAAAAAAGAATGAACAGAAAGTTATTGCACCTTCTTTTTTATTTATGCATTTATCTGTTGTATGTATGAGCATCTGTCAGTCTTTATCATCTTAAGTATATGATTTTCTAACCTACTTTTGTAGGCTAGATCATGGTCTCTAGAAGGGTCATTAAAACTGAAAAACTTGTTCGGTTATGGAGATCTATGGGATAGTTCAGTGGCTTATGGCTGGGGTCAAGCATCCGAGGTTAGCACAGGAGTTTCTCTACCGAGATTCAAATCATTTCCATCGCCCTTGTCAGCTAGAATATCTCTGCTTTCACAAGATTGGTTGAAGTTTTCTTCTTATAAAGAGCAAGCACTTGGACTCTCACTTGGCCTGTTATCGATTGGGAGCCATGATTTATCTTACAATCTCTCGTGGCGTATGTTATCTGATCCATCACAAATGTCTTCGTACACGGTGAGAAGGCAACTCGGACATAGTTTATTCTCGGGTTTGAAGTATGCTTTCAAAGTTGATCGCAGGGATTCACCTATGAGGCCTACTCGAGGACATGCTATGGTCTCCACTACTCAAATTGGCGGGCTTTTTCCTGATTTTCGGAGCTTGCGCTTTATTCGCCAGGTCTAATGCACCCCTTTTGTGTTTTCTTTTGTTTCTTGTTATATTTCCATTCGTTGAACTTGCGAAGGCATGTGTTTTTCTTGAGGAATCATAGAATCATCTCTTTAATTATTTTGAGAAGTTGCCTCCTCAATCTGACATGTTGGCGTAGTTCTATTTCTTATTTAACGTCCTATCATTCTTTTTTAGCATTCATGTATGTAGAATCATTGTATCTTACTTTATTATTTGACTGAAATAAATGTAACATCAGCCTCATACGATATTCCAACTCGTTGGTACGCTGGAAAATATAATTCATGCTAACATTTCTATATGAATTTATCTCATGTTCTCTACCCTGTAGAATTTGCAATAAAATCGCAACGCAAGCTTGTTATTTTGGAGGCATACTGATTTGCGATCGTGTACATGTCAACTAGCATATTATAAATAGATTATTTTATCCTTATATGACATTTTTCTTTTCTGAACAGGAATTCGATCTTCGTTATGCTATTCCTCTTGGATTCTATCGATCAGCACTAAATTTAGGAATTTCAGGCGGTGTTATATTTCCATGGGGTGGCGGGTTCTTGAATACGCCCTCATATCTGCCCGAGAGGTTTTTCATGGGCGGTAATTCTTCTCCGGTTTGCTCCTTGAGGGGCCTCACATCTCTTTTAGGTTTCAAGGCTAGGGGACTGGGCCCCGCTGAGCCTCGAAGAATTGTCAAAGATAATGCTAATAACGGTAACTCAGAAGATTCTGGAATTGACCATATAGGTGGAGACCTTGCCGTCACTGCTTTTGCAGACTTATCTTTTGATCTACCGTTGAGGGTTTTTAGGGAAGCTGGTATACATGGACATGTGTTTGCTTGCACTGGCAGCCTTAACAAATTGACTGAGAATGCATACAAAGATTTTTCTGTCGAAAAGTTTAAAGATTCTTTTCGAAGCTCAGCAGGGTTTGGAATCATTGTACCTACAAAGCTATTCCGCATGGAGGTCAGTTAATTTACTCTTGATTTTTGTTACTAATTTCTGTTGTAAGATTTCCTTATTTCGTTGTGAGTTTGCTGATAGAAAGATTTATACACACAAAAATAGGTTCATATAATCTTGATCGAAAAACATAGTGAGAAACTTGATCGAGCTTGTTGGATTTAGTGCATAGAATATGTGACCATTTCAATTTTTTGGATGTGTGACTGTTAAAAGCTTTCGATGTTTGATAGGAACTGTCGAAATTTTCGCAGCTTGACAGGGAGTAGTTTTTTCGGGTCCATATGTATATATCATAAACACTAACAAACTTATATTTCCCTTTAAAATTCATAATCGGTGCCTAATGTATACAACTGTCGATTGAAAGTGCTTTCACAGGTCTCATGATAAGAAACTAGAAAAAGGATTAGGTAAAGTAGAAATTCAATAAGCATGCTTATGAACAAAAACCCACAAGAAGAATGATTTCTTATATGTTGCAATGGGTATATTTTTCTAATTAAGCAAGTGTTTAATTAAACGTTGTTGACGGTTTGAGATGATTATCAGGTTAACTACTGCTACATTTTGAAACAACAAGAGCATGACCGAGGGAAGACTGGTGTGCAGTTTAGCTTCTCATCACTCTAATTCGTTGTGGTAATATTTGCTATCTTTTTGATACTTGGCGAAAAAAATTCACTTCTCGAGATATTATTTGCTATGGAATTTGGGAACTCCTCACTTTAACTGCTTGTGTTTGTTTGCATTGAGAAACTGGGAATTTTTCTAATGCAGTTTTTACAGAAAATAAGATTTAATATGAACTATAAGTATCGACTTGGTCGATTGTTGCTTCAGATATAGCAGCTTGATGACTCTTGTGAGCTTATGGGTTGTTGCTTCATGTTCTTTTGTTGTAAAGCTTGAAAGCGGTGTTATGAAAATGCGATTTTATTGCAGAATAATTGAAAGTAAACATTTTCTACAAAAATAATTCAAAACAAGTATAAATTTGAGATTTGAGCATTTTTATTTCTTTAGCTAATTGTGATATGAAATAGCATTTTTTTGAGGGATTTATTAATTAGTACTTTTTAATATTAAATAGTAATAAGATATAAAAAGTTAAAAAAAACATATATTGTAATTGGGGCGAGTTTGGATCTGGGTATTAGTTGAACTCGTGACCCAAGTATGGATCTTGAATTTCGATACTCAAACTCAAATTCAACTCGATTTGAAATATCTATTTATTAGATTTGAACTCATTATAATACATACTAAAGACTTAACAATCAAGAACAGCGCGAATAAGTTGGGAATATTTACCCTTATCTCTGATTGGATGGGGTTATTATATTTGATTATTCCATTATTACTACTATATTATTATTATTAGTTCAAATTGCAGTATTTTATAAAATAATTAATTCATGAAGATTGACAAGGATTCTTTACTATGGCCCATACAAGGAATCTCTTGCTTACTTAAAGAGTGCAACTATGTCATATATATTATCTATTTTCATAGATCCAATTGTTTATTAACATTATTTAAATCATACTTACTTGCTACTATTGCCAAAATCTACAAAAATATTCGTTGAAAGCATAGTCTAAATGTAGTCAATATCTTGCTTGGACCATCATTTAGTAAAAATAATTAAATTGCATACGTAGGATAAAAAAATACAATACATATTTATTTGAGAGAAATAAAATACACCTAGTGTACTATATATATATATTTTACAATGGGATGAAGTTCATCCTTCTTCTTGAATCAAATTAAATTCAAATATTGAATAAAATATTTATTTGATAGAAAATCAGATATTGCCTTCAAATTTGGAGGAGATCAAATAATTACTATAGTCCAATTTATTTTATTTAATAAACAGTATATTGTGCTATAACATGGGTGGTGAGATGTCACTCACGTGGGGACAATAATAAAAAAAAATATTACAAGAAGACGAGAAATACCTTTGTAAACAATTATTGAAGACCAAATTATTCTTTCAATCAATTATACGTATATTTGGTGTTAGGTAATGCCCAAATAAATTAATAATTTGATGATTTATTAGTACGTTTATGCATGGAAGTATGTCAATTTGGGTTTCCGTACAGCCAAATCAACCCTTTTTTTTTCTTTTTCTTTTTTTCGATTTCTCAAAGTATTCTCAGAGTCGAAACTAATAACTCAATATACATACTATCAGTTGTATTTGTATGTACTTCATTTAAAGAAAACTATTATATAAATTAAAAAAAATATACATCTTGCTTAAATAAATGCATGGCACCAGCTATCAAAGCGTCTATGACTCATATTAACCTACATTTTTTTAGGCAAAATTACCATTGATTTTCAAGAAACTTGCCCAAAATTGGACGTAAAAAAAATATTTGATTATGTATTTTTTTTTTTTTTGGAAATGATAAGCGTGTTCTATAAATACGAGACGTCTATATTTGATTATGTTTGTTAATAGTTATATATATATATATATATATATTTATGGCATGATTTGACACTAAGAATAAGTGGGGAATATAGTTGTCCATCATAACCTAATTCTTTATTTCTAGTAGTTGGTGTGTTGAGTCCTAATTGGTTCCATCAAACCAATGATTACATATTTATTTCATATTTACAATATGATTAATGTTCATAAACCAAAGAGTAGCATGAAGCAATGCCACAATCTACGTACAATAACATAGCTTCATTTGAAGTTTGCACATATATATATATATATATTACATTTTTTTTGAAGTAAAATCAGAGGGACAAACATACTATTTGAATATAATATTTACATATATATATATGTATAAACAATTTTTGAAATAAAATCAGAGGGACAGACATACGATTTGATCATTCTCAAAGTAAGGTAGATCGATCCGCATTAATAGCTTCATTGATTTAAAAAAAATATAATTAAAAAATTAAGTGGCAAAAAATACCAAAAAAAAATAATAATATAATAATTGACAGAAGAAAACAGAAGTATTACTGTTGGGGGTTGACTTTACAGGTTGGGTGGCATGGAATGGAAGTACTGGATCTTGCTGACCAACTTATTTTTTTGATTAATAATAATTTTCACAAGCAAACACAACCTAATTTAATTACCTTTGTTTTTCCTTTCATGTACTAAAACAAATATTTAACTTTTGAGAAAACCCTTCTTCTTTTTTCTTTTTGTAGAATAAATTAAAATATTATGTATATAATATTAGAAATAATAAAAGTTGAGAAAATCCAATGATATGATGAGAGTTAATAACTTTTATTTTATTTTAAGAAGAAATAAGATATCTCACTTGAAGTCAAGAATATGTAACCCTAATTTCAAAAAGAGTTTCCTTATTTTCCTATTTATAGAGTACATCAACATACATTATTAGGCCATGTACATTAGGTAGGGAAATTGGGGGGATGGAGGGGAAATGAAATTGAGTGATTTAGTAGTAGGGAAATTTGGTAGGGAAATTTTTTGGTAGGCAATTTTTCATTTCAAGGAATTGGTAGGGAAATTGGAAGGCAGCCAATGGGACGCTGCCATGTGTCACATCTTTATTTTTTTTTCATTTTTTGTAAATCGTTTTTTTAGTATTAAATATACAAAATAATAATAATAAAAAATCACCATTATTTTTCTTTTTTCAAGCTCTATAAATAGAGCCTAAGTTTGTGTCATTTAGACACCAAATCTTTTTAGAGGTTTTTATCGATGTTTGTTGTGTTTTTCTTGTACGTTTTCAATAATTTCTGAGTGTTTATTATTTGTTCGATAATATACTTTGTTTATCATTTTATTAATATTTTCTTGTACGTTTTCAATAATTTCAAAATTAATATTTTATTAAAAAATAAGTATTTTAAATATTTAATTAATAAATATAAAAATTATAAAATTATTTTTTATTAAAATTAATTGTAACTATAAAATTAATTATTAAAATTAGTGATGTGGATGAAAGAGAAAGTAAAAGAATTTTAATTGACTAACTGCTGTGGAGTTGAAAGAAATGTAATAGAGAATGTGATAAGGAATCTGATGTGGCAGGGAAAAAAGTTGAAAATTTGACTAGCTGTTGTACATAGCCTTATATATATATTTTGTTATCAAATTATTTCATCGTAATTACCAAAAAAAGTTAATCACTTTTTCATGATTGAATGTGTGTGGAAATTAAAATGAGAACTCTCCCTTTTTTGCACAATGTCACAAGAACCAAAAGGGTCATTTTTGTGTTGGCTTTTGCTGTGAATTTTGGCAAGATGCTTGTGAATTGATAATATAAGTGTTTCTTTACAAGTTAGAAAGGCAAAAACTTTATAAATATTGACAATACACACGAGGGTGGAATATATTGTGTTCTAATTATTAATTTCATGCAAAAGAATTAAAGCACCAAATAAATTTGGTAGGCATAATTTTGTATAGCTCATGAATGTCATAAATGATAAACCATTGACAAAGAGTAAATGAAGCTTCCCAACAATAAAATCAAAATCTACAATTAAACCCATATTTATAATTTATAACTCATCAAGAACCTTTATTTTGTTTTGGGATCTATATATGTATGTTGTCCTATAGTTATAATATTTTTGAGTATTTGTCGATGCTATCATTTTTATGGACAAAATTGATCATGTAAGTGTTATGTGGTCGTTATAACTAGATAAATGATACAATAAATTAATCGGATAATGAAATAGTGAAAACTACAAACTCAAGGCGAATAAGAGATTTGGGGTGAATTACTTATTATAATTATATTGAATTTTGATCAAATTAATATCGAGGTTTTATTTTACAATTTCTATATTCAAATGGAAGATAATTCATAAAGAAAAGAACAAGTTGATTTTTGTTTAACCATACATTATATGCCAACTGACTTTCTAAGTTATAGTTACCATATTAAAATATAAACTAAATTACACAAAAGATTTAAAATATTTTATTTTAAATAATGAAATTCGTATTATACGATTGAAATATAAAAGATTTTAAACAACATATTCCAATATTGAAAGAATTAACTGATCAGTATTTAGTATGCCTAAATGAAGGGTTTGTCTTAATTTTTGGATTTTTTAGAATGAAAATTTTGTAAAATGGATTTCTAGAGTGAAATGAGTTTTTTAGATATAATGATTTAGTTTAATTGTATCTAAAAGAAATCATTATGTGTGTTAATATTGTAATAAATTAAGTCTAAGAAGACTAATAATAAAAGAGTCAAATATGCAGGTGGCAAGCTTGATTCTAGGGATGTTGAGGTGGATAAAAACAAAAATATGATGGGATAAGTGAGATTGTTTCAGTTTTTTATTCAAATAAAAAAAGATGTTTTTCTTTTCTTATTATATATTATTATCTATTATAGACAACGAAAAATTAGCAATTCTTAACTCATTTCACAGAAGAGACAATATCCTTGTCTGAAAGACTTTTGTCATGTCTCTAAGACCATATATATTAATATTAGTAAATATGACTCAGTACTTTTCTCTATCTTTTCTTTGTTATTCCTATATATTTTATATATATAGATAGATCCAGTTTAAACATGCAATAATGCGACTTTTATGGTATATTATCTTCTTTCTGCAACAATTATAATACTGTAATAACATTAAACAGTTCATTAAATAATGAGGGGAACTCTTGTATGTATTTATATATGCACTAAACTGTGAGATCATGTAAATATACATATATATATATATGTATACAACAAAAGTTTTTTTTTAGTTTCTTTATATTCAAGCACTTTTGCAGTTTTCTATTAATCCTATATTTAAGTAGTAATTTTATATGTTCATGCAAACATATGCATTCAATTTTCATCATCATGATCATCCATACACATATATATATATAAATATATATATTGATATAACTCGTAAATTGCTTACGGGCCAAATCAAGCCGAGGCTCGAATAAGACCAAGGAGAGTCGTAGAATGGATATAGACTGCACTCAGACGTACTGAGCTACCTACGTACCTTTCTATTAGGATCAAGTCTAAACGTAGTTCAAGGTTGTGATTAAGGTCATATACGAGGTTCTTAACTCGGTTTATAGAATGGTGGGAACGTACTGTCAGATCGTACTATGTACTCTCGAGGTACTGTTCAGTTAGTCAAAAGTCATTTTTCTAATATTAAATGGGGCTATTTATAGGCACAGTGCCCAATGTACGGACGATCGCGGGATACACGGGATGTCTTACACGTGTCCCTAGAATGGACGTACCGGATTGTGCGGGTTAGGGCGACACCGGGTCTGACCCGATATAAACACGCGAGTTAGGTAGTGTAATGCAAATAGGCATAATTAAATTAGGGACCTTTAGATAAATATGCTATAATATTTGTATCAAGGTCGTAGGGTTCTCATACGAGGCTTCAGGGTTTGTGGGTTCAAGCTCGTATAATACTTATACGAGGTTATACTATATCATATATATATATATATATAAACAAACATTGAGAGAGAGAGAGAGAATTCTTGTTTATATTCCTAACCCAAGAATTTTCATTCCCAATTCTAACAACTTTCCCTACAAGGGTTATTCCTCTCCATCTACTCTTTTCTCATCACAACAAGAAACAAAGACTTTGATCATATATATATATATATATATATATTATACATACATCTTCTTCTCAAGGGCTTAAACCCTCTCACAGATCATACATCCAAGCTTCTTAATATGCAAATTTCCACTGCAAATTCAGATACTATTAGCATGGAAAATTCCAAAACTAGCCCTCCAATCCAGATCGAAACAGAAGAAGAAGAAGATGAGGACATAGATAATGAGACACAAAATGAAAGCAAACAAACAAATGGAAACATGAGCTCAAGCAATAGCACAGTTGAGGAGAATGGCAAAAAGGCCAATTCTGGATCTGTAAGGCAGTATATCCGGTCAAAAACTCCCCGGCTCCGGTGGACACCGGAGCTCCACACGTGCTTCGTTCATGCTGTTGAAAGACTAGGAGGACAAGAAAGTAAACCCTTAAAAATATTCAATTTTTTTTTCACTAATTTTCTAATTTCAATATGTTTTTTTGTAGATTATAATTAAGATTATTAATATATTTTGTTTTTGTTTTGTTGGTGCAGGGGCAACACCTAAATTGGTGCTTCAATTGATGAATGTTAAAGGGCTTAGTATTGCTCATGTCAAAAGCCATCTTCAGGTACAAAATCAAGTTTAAACGAATCTAATCGAGTGAATTAGATTTGTCAAATTCGATCTGCACAAGTATATATACTCCATATTTATGAATAATCATAAGATTTAATTAAATGTCTTGCTATACATATGCAATCCTTTTTTCAAAAATCAATTTGATGATTAAATTCTTACAAGTATCATTTTGATGTTGCTTAATTAGATGTACAGAAGCAAAAAGATTGATGATCCAAATCAAGGTACTAAAACCTAATCCAAACTAAGAATGAAACATTAGGGTTTCTATTATTGAACTAATTTCAAATCTAATTTGAGGGATTTTTTTTTGTGTCGATAATAGTTATTTCGGAGCACAGTCTGCTAGTTGACACCGGAGATCGCCATAATTACAACTTCAGCCAACTTCCAATGCTACAAAATTCCAACCAAACACCAATTTCCAGTTTAAGGTATATATTTCAGCCATTACTATTTATGGTAATTTCTTTCTTGCTAACAATTTTTCAAACCCTAATTTTATTTTCTTGTCTTTTTTTTTTTTGGGCAGCTATAGAGATTCATTTTGGGGTAGTCAATCAAATTCCATATATAGTCCTTATAGAAGCTGGGCAGCATCCAATATATCAAGAAATGGACTATATGGATCAACATCTTTGGAAAGCAACAATGGATACTCATCATCACGAACTTGCGATTTTCGAACAAATAACCAAAACCCTTATTGGAAAATTCATGAAAATGATCAAAAATATTCCGAAAGATTTATAAGTCCACGATTTTGGCAAACAAATCAAAATTTCACAAGCGAATTTCAAGATAGACGTGGAGTAAACTCGATGCATGTGGCTCAAGAAGGGTGTAGCAACATTTTGAAACGAAAGTTTTCGACTGATCAAGTGAATCTTGATCTGAATCTATCCCTTAAAACGACGGTTGAAAACGAGAAGAAAATGAAAACAAGTTTGAAGGATGATCATGAAGTTGATAGTAGCTTATCACTATCATTGTTTTCACCCTCAAAGGAAATTGATCATCATGATCATGAGGGTGCTAAAAAGAATGCAAAAATGGAAAGTACTTTAGATCTGACTTTGTGAATGAGACAATTTCTAAGTGAGATTTTCAAGTACTACTGGCATTGGCAATGCCAATGCAACAGATCATTAATATTCAAGGTAATATTAATTTACAGATATTGTTTTGTTTGTATTTCTTGAATTTTGTGCATATAACATGTGGAGGCATATATATATGTATGTATAATACAACTAATATATATATATATACATATATGTATTTAGATATATAAAATGTGGTACAAGATCAGAAGGATTAGTATTCGATCAACATGAATCTTTGCATCGGGCACTGGGGTTTAATAAGGTGAAAATACAGATCTTTGTCACCAGATTTCAGATTTTTTTGTTATAAACAAGAACCAAAATACTAGATAATGTGGATTATATTAGATTAGGGAGTCTAATGTAAGAATATGTAGTTAAGTTTTTTGGTATTATTTTTCAAAAAATGATTTTTTGTAATGAGTCTAGTTATATACGGTTCTAGGTTTTTAGAACAAATGTATCAATATTAGACATATGTATGTAAAACCATTCATGCATTTCTAGTCTTCTCTTCTTGATCATTTAGATCAAAATGCATTTCTATTTTTCAAGAGTATTAATTAATTTCGAAGTACTACAGCCCTATTAAGTAAAAAAATATTTGGTTGAATTTTTTAGTTTACCTTAGAATTAAGAATAAAAAGATTAGTCTAATTAGTTCAGAGGAATGTCAAAATGGTAATTATAAAATAAATTGAACAAGCAATTCCACTAGATACTAACATTTATTAATTAATACAAATCATACTTAATTAGGATATTTTGATGTTTTCTAATATCATCACTCGCAGCAAAAAATATAATAATGATCATAATTATTCTTGTAGATATAAATGTGAAATCTAATCTAATCCTCTTTTCATTTCTTGTTGAAGATGAATTTACAAAATTAATTAAGTTAGGGCTCTTTAGCTGACCATATATTGAATAAATAATTGCAATATATAATTCCTTTTCCGTCAATAACTAAATCTCTGTGGCCTAATTTTCATGAATGTTTGAAAATAAAATGAGATTGCTTTTAGGAAATTAACAATTTTTAGACAGATAATTGGATAACTGCATGTTCAAACTTCAAATGCGTTCATTTAATAGCTCTTTGATTTTTATAGCAAGAAAATAAAAAAACGAATAATTATAAGTAAAAGAATGTTTATTGACTTGTACTTTTTTGATAAAATAATTAAAGGAAAACCATTAAATTTCTTAACATAAATATTTTACATTATGATAAAAATAGATTTGAATTCCATTTATCGGGTAACATATATTATTGATCATACATCTTCTAGCTAGTATTTCAAATATTGAATTCTATAATCTTTTACCACATGCATGATTTTCAATGAATCAAAAAACATAGAAGAATTCATCTTTCATTACTTAATATAAGGCTAGGAAGATTTATAGGGAACTATAATTGTTGGAACCAGATAATTGTTTACTATTGCAAGCAAATATTTAAAAGACTGATTGGATGTTTAATTTATATTTACAAAATCAATATTTTGTCTCATTAATATATTACGAATTTCCATGTTATTGAGATTGGCTTCTGATAATTTATTTGCATGGAGTTGTCAGAAATATTCCCCAATTTTTCGAGGATGGTAGGTTTGGCCGGCAAGTAGGATAATTATATTTTACAATAGGTTACATTAGTCGATTTGTTCTATTTAATTAAACTTGTTAATATTGAGATGTTTTATTCAAACAGTTCTCATAGTAAGTCATAATCATATCACAATTTTAAAAATTGAGGGACTAAATTGATACATAAAAGATAAAAAAAAAATACGAAATAGAAAATAAAATGAAATTTCTAAGATAGAGGAAAAATTAAGAATTAAAATGAATTTGCTTTTGAAGTATTATTTGTTTAGTGACAAAGTACTATTGGCTTTACTATATTTCAATTTTTACAATGTTTATTTTGAGAGTTTACAAGTGAATCTTCCATACATATAGAATCAATGAATTACCATATAACAATCAAATTGTATTTATTATTGCTATAAATTGAGTTCGGAAGAAACTCAAGCCAGCTAGTGTTTGATTGAAGTTCAAACGATTGGAAGCTAAAAAATAATTGAGTTTAAACAAATCTCAAAGAGTACTTAACGGCGTAAAAAGAGAATTTCACCATGTAAAATTGGGATACAATAATAATAATAATAATAATAATAATAATAATAATAATTAATAGCTAAAAATCCTTTTCTCAAATTTGAACATCCCATCTAACTTTTGTTGATGAGTCAAAATAGGTCCCATATATTCTCATCAAACTTGTTGAACCATCATAACCCATTATGCTTGATTAAGACATTTACATCATTAACTATTTCCAAATCCATTTCCTACTTTTTTTTTAGTTTTTTTTAATATTGAAAGTATTAATTGAATGATAAAGGGTAGGAATTAATTATAAGGGTATTTATCTCTTCTAAAATTTAAAAAAAAAAAAAAGATCTTAAGTTGTGCTTTGCAACATTAAATTAGGGAGCATTATAGTACGGATTTAAAAAATATATAAAATGAATTCAAATTTTATTTGTATAGTAGAGTATATATGAGTTTGCGTTGCATAATGTATTATTGCCAAGTTTTCTTAGAGTATATAATGTATTATTTTCAAATAGTGGAGCATATAATATATATTAACGGATGAGAAAAAAATTGAACATGTGAATGAAAGTATATATACGATATAAACCATGTAAAATTACAATTAAGTTGATTCATCATAGTGTCAACTATCAACTATCAAATATGACCAACCCTTTAATTCTAGATACATATATATATATATAAGGAATAAATGAAAAATTTTAATTTTCTACATGAACATTCAAAAAAAAGTTATTCTAAAATTCTATTTCATCTTCTACTTACAACATTCTTACATGATAAGCGTGTATAATTACAAGTTTATATTGTAAAAATTATACTATCCACCTAACAAATATTACATGAACAAAAATAGGGCAGTTTTTACTTATAAGTAATCCATAAAGTTCTCAAAAGTATCCCATATTACTCTTAGGCTATAAATTAGGACAACAAATCAATACAACCAAAATGCAAAAAAAGAGCAAATATGAGGACTCAAAAACCTCATTCAATCTCTTCTTGTGCAGCCTGCAAGTTCTTGAAACGAAAATGCACATCAAAATGCCAATTTGCCCCTTATTTTCATTCCAAAGAGCCCAAAAAATTTGCTAAAATTCACAAGGTTTTTGGGGCTAGCAATGTGAGCAAGATCTTAAATGTGGTGCCCGAAAATCAACGAGATGATACCGTGAATTCGCTTGTTTATGAGGCCGAGTTGAGGCTCCGGGACCCGGTATATGGGTGCATAGGGGCAATAGCGTCTTTGCAGCAGAAGATGGTGGAGCTACAATATGATCTTATTATTGCACGAGCTCGTCTTGCTGGCTTTGTTGGCCTATATTTCGATGATCATGCTAGCACTATGGCTCGTTGTATTGAGATCCCGGAGTCTAATGGTATGGTGGAGGGTTTTAACCATGGTTCCATGTCTTTTGATCAATTTGGTCCTTTGTAATTTCCAAACTCTCTCTCTCTCTCTATATATATATATATTGTGTGAGCTTTTGTTTGTATGAAATTAATTGACTTGGAGTTCAAAATTGGAGGGTTTGTTCTATTTGTGAAAGATTGATTTAGTGATGAGCTATCTTTCATTGATTGCACTTGTGTAAGAAATTTTAAAAATTAATATATGTATATTTTGTTAATTTTTTATTTAATCATATACAATTTTATAACTCTGAGTGCAGATACATTAATCTTAATAGTAAAAGATTCAGTATATATGTATATAGTGAGAAATCGGGTTTGCGTTGCTTATGAGGACTGAACCAAACTAGTTTACAAGTGGTTTCTTCCCTATTTTGAATTAAGAGTTGCTCGATCTCGATCCACCGTATAAATAACTCATCTCTCCCCAAGAAAATAAACATATATATACACAATTACACATGAAGGAAATTAGGAAATATACTTCCTCCAAAATAGGCCAAAAGTGACTTTGGACGATTTAACATAAAAAAATCTTTAAAACTTATTTGATAAATCAAATTTAATTTGATTTTTATAAGTAAACATAATATATTTAAGTTTTATAATTAACTTGTGTTATCACATGATGCATATGATTTGGTTCAACATGTAATTAACCCTATGGACACTTAAATTCTTGGCTCCATAAAAATAAACAAAATGGCCTTTTGAACTCCGAATGGGTGAAAAAAAAAAGCTTATCCAATGTGTTTAATATCATTCACTACACAAATTGAACCCAAAAAAGTATGTCTCCTTTTTGCCAACCCAATTAGCTTTACACCTAATCGTGGAATGCCCTAGTTGATGTTGTAAGCTCACAATACCTAATTTTTTTGCTTCATTAAAGGGCTTTGCTAGATCTCATAGTACTTATAATTTTCTATAATATCTTTTGGATCTAGGATATCTATTTTAATATTAAAAAAAAAAAAAAAAGTTCAAAAAATCCATATCCACAACATCAAAAGAAAATATAAAAAAGTCGAGAGGTCAACTCATATTAAAATTGACGTTATTTATAGCGAAAGACGAACACTCAAGTTAAAAACTACTCGTATATGTGAATAATAAGCGCATAAAAAATCATAATTGACATAAACTTATTAAGTTTAAACCTTAATTAACTCATCAAAATGGAAAGTTGATATATTGTGATGAGACCTATTACATTAAAATTAATGTAACACTAAATTTTTTACTATTTTCACTAAATACAATGAACTTTTTTTTTGTGGTAATTATAGAATAGTCAAATTAACCCAAAATGTAATGAAGTATAAAATAATGCACTGTCTTAAAATAAAAATTGCAAGGAAAAAATGAAGGCCTAATTAAAATAATTAAATTAGTCATATTCAAGAATTTACAATTTTTCGATCCAAGTAACATATTATAATTCCCATACTCTTTTACATCCAATCAATTTATACCCACCTAAATAAAAAATATAAGGAAAAAAATCAAAAAAGAAAGGAACTAAAAAAAAATAACCCTAAAACCGAGTCAAACAATCGAGTCGACTCGGAGGGAAGCGCGACAAACCGGGCAACTCGACTGAGCCTTGAGCCACATATCCACACACTCCGAGTGAAAGCAATGGCGACAAAACGGCAACACCTTAACCGTCTCCTTCTCTCCGAATATCCCAAGGCATATGCAACACTCTCCGTCGCCAAAGCAAGCATCGCCGGCGGCGGCGGTCGATTTCCTGTACAGCACAATGGGCATACTGTTAATCGTAGCCATATCGAGACCACGCGGCGGCGGCGGCGCGGCGGACGACGGCGGAGGAGGTGGGGCGAAGCGGCAGACCCACCGGGCGTAGATGAAGAGGAGAGTGACCAATAGGATGACGGAGAAGATGATGAGAATGAAGAAGAGAGTACGGCCGCGGAGCTGGAAATTGCCGTCGTCAAATTCGTCGTATTGCCAACGGAATGGTTGCAGAGAATTTTGATGAGATGACATAATAACAAAATTCGAAGAAAAAATGAATGAATTGTTAGTAGAAAAGATGAATAAATAGCTTTAAAATTTGCAGATTATTGGATCTGAAGAGTGGGAATTTTTAAGTTCAGACAAGAGTTTTGAGTTCACTGATATAAGTAGTAGTTGATAATTGGCTCTGAAATTTATAATAAGTGGGGTCTAATCGAATCGATATATTATAAATTATTAAACGATATATTTTTTTTTGTAAAATATGTTTATTGACGATTTTAATGAATTATAATAAATTAATTTTATTGGATTCGATCAGTTCATGATAAAGTGGTTCATAATTTTGTTGACACATTTAATAGATTACAATAAATTGATTTTACTGGACTAGATCAGTTTGTAGTGAATCGTTTTCTAGAAAATAATTGTATTGAACACATTCTATATATTATAATAAATTGATTTTATTAGATTTGATGTATATAAAAAGAAGAAAAAGTGCAGCGATTTAATACATAAATAAGCAAATAAAGGCGCACTAGATTACAACTAGCACTTATTTATTTGATGTAGGGCATTTGCAACTCCATATATAATTTTGTACAGCTAATTAATTTAGCCAAAAGGTTTATTTATTTTAATATATATAAATAAATACATGTTTTCCCTTTTAAAAGAAATGATTAAGATATTCTCAAAAATCAGACAAGATACTCATGTCTAATTCCTATATAAACAACAAAGCAGAAATATAGAATTAGATACAATCATTAATAAATAATTGAATCTGATTCTATATAGACCCATATGATCAATAGATAAATAAATAATAAGTTTATGAAGCATCCCAATTTCAGAACAAAAATGGAACTATTTATATTCATTTATATTGATTATTTTATGTTATTAATACATTATCATGCATGTATGAACTAATTAAGGAAGTTAAACATTATTTAACCATAATATGATTTAAAAACTTTACAATATCAAAAGAGGTTAGTGTAGTAAATTACTGGATTATTTCGAATTGCTCTTGAGAGTTTCCGAAATCCAAATCACAATTAATTTTAGATATATGTAAAATAATAAATATACATAAAATGAGTAAAAACATTTATTATTGCAGCAAGATGTAGATGGAACTCTTATTATTTCAACCTAATTCCCAGCGGAAGTGTATGCATAGAGAGCTGAAACTGAAATTATTCCGAAAGTATGGGCATAAGATGATAATGTAAATAGTCAATCTGACATTTTCTGACATTCTTTTAATATTTACAATTTTACACCACTTCTTTTTTATTACGAATAAAAACCCGCAACCATTATTTTCTTACAGTGCGCGTTAAGTAAAACTCAGCTCTTGTGTAATAGTGCATAAATTGCTTGTAGTTGATAAACTCACACTAAAGTAGCCAAATAGACAATTTTCTATGGATATCAAACTCGTGACCAAAAATCATAAAACTCAATTGCTCGACCAGCTTTATTAGAATCGCCCATTTACAAGTTCTATTAAATTGTAAAATAAAATAATCACTTTAAGGTAACATCCATTAGTAGTATGCTAATAATTCTATTAGGTTTTTTGGACCTCGAAATCAAACTCTGGCTCAAGCCCGTCTCGAGCCCGTAACTTGTCAAAATAATTACGAACTTCTTGTGCAATCATCCTTTGCATTATACTCACCAGACACGTGTGACCAATCTCCACCGTCGAAAACGAACCTGCCTCATCTCCACCTTCACACTCTTCATATCTTCCTTCTTGATTAAATCCTTAGTCGCCTTTTCCTCACCCGTGGGTAGTTCTATCATTATCCCTCCCGGGGGCAAAAGTGGCAAAGCAAGCCCATCAAGGCCCAAGCCCATATCCCCTTCCTCCAAATTCTCATCCCCACTGTAACTACTCTGCACCTGCGACACACGTGAGCACTGCCTCTTCAACTCCGACGATGACTCATCCAAACTCCGCTGCGTCTCCGCCGCATCACCACCGCCTCCGCCGCCGGGAGCACCCCTCTTTCGTCTGAGCGACGAATTCCAATGGTTCTTTATAGCGTTATCAGTCCTCCCAGGCAATAGACGCGCGATGGTAGCCCATCTGTTGCCATGCACACCATGCGCCCGTATAATAACACCGTCCTCCGCCGCCGTGAAGGGGCGGCGCTGCACCGCCGGACTCGGTTGGTTGCACCACCGCAGACGGCATGATTTCCCAGAACGCCCTGGAATTTCAGTGCTTATAAGGGACCAATTACGTGGGCCATGTTCTTCAACTAGCTTGATTAATATAGCATCTTCTTGTGGGTTCCAAGACCCTTTAATCTTTTCTCCATCAACCTCCATTTCTATCTCTCTCTCACTAAAACTATGTGTTTCTCTTTCTATACGTAGAGGTGTTATATAGATGATAATGTAACTGTTGTGAGGAGTTGTTGGCATGCATGAACCTTAAACTGCTCGCACAAATGCGAAACCACTTTGATTTTGTTGGTTAGTCAGTTTTATTTGTGTGTGTCTGTAAATATTATTTAAATAAATACAAGGAATAAAAAATAAATAAGTATTTAGAAATACAACTGATTGAATTGGGTAACTGATTTTCCCAGGAAAATGCGAAAAGACGTTAAGGAAAACGGTTGAATTACGATCGTCAAACTGTGGAAGTTAGGTTTTAGATTTTTCACAATATTTATCAGTTATCACAAAAAATGGTTGATACTTATTTTCTATTATGGTTTTTAAGAAATTGTTATTTTAAGCTTAGATAATTACGGTTTTTTTTTTTTTTTCCGCATAGAGGATTACGACATTTTAAGATTTTGTGAAATCACTACTACTTATATACTCCGATTCGACGTTTGAATAAGTTTAATTGTTTCAAAATTTCAAGTTGGTGGCTCATGATAATAACCAACTAGGTCTAATACGTAATTATTTTAACTTTAGGATGAATGTTATGATTTCCTCAGACATTCGTGATGTATGATGCTATTCTTTTGGAGACTTACTATTCATCTCGACATAATAAGAACTAAAAAACAGTATATACTTTTCGAAACGGAAATCACTAAATCAAAAATTATATTAATGACAAAATATTAAATATTAATGGGATGTATTGCATTCTTACCGGCACAAACAAACCTTGAACAAAAATCATTTCAAATTTCAAGAATGAACCACAAGATGACATCCAAAAAGCATTACAAATTATCAGTTTTATATATATATAAAATGTAAACACAAATATTATCCTAAAGCTGCAAAAAATATGCCTCAGCTAACAATACAAAAAAACATACTATTACAAAGAAATATTGACAGACAACACAAAATCACTTTCATTTTTCATCCACCTTCTAGCCAGTCAATTCCCAGAAGAAGAAAAAAAGTGTAAAACGATAGGAAACGAATACCACTAACTTGCCTTAAACAAATCATCAATAGGACCCCATTGATGGCATGCCAAATGGTGGCATTGGAGGCATACCCATACCACCCATGGGTGGTGGTGGAGCAAAACCACCCCCCATCCCTGGACCTCCCATGCCTGGCATAGGCGGGGCGGGTAAAGCAAGAGGCAGTAACTGGGCATACATATTCTGCACCAAAATAACAAGGCAAATTCACATAAGTTGCAAATTCAGAATTTGATTCTCAAATGGCAATAGAAAATGTGTGTACCTGTTGCTTCATAAGATCTTTTTCTTCATTCTCCTTCACCTTCGATTCATTCACAGCCTCAATCTTGTCTTTAATTAGTTCATCAACTTTGCCAGTGTATTCTCGGATAAACTGCAAGAAATAATGGTAAAGGACTAAATGCTTAGATATGAAAAAAGTGAATAGTAGAACAAGAATTAATGTTGAGTTTCTTTTGTGTAGGTTCCTAATCATGCCAAAACCTTGGTTGGTGTGGGTGTAATTTCCAGAAAATGGGTTTTTTGTAATTACACCAAACTCTAGGGTGTGAAGATGTAAATTATAATTTATTCTAGAACTTGCCTATAAATATTGCTTATCATGAGATATTACGAGCACCTACATGCATGTCCAAGAAACCCGAGAGGCAAGAAAGGATAGATAGAGAATCACCTGTAACAGATATGGGAAGGCAAAGTCGATCATATTGTTCATCCAGGCAAGCTCAAGTGCAACATCTGGTCGAATCAACTCGTAACAAACAAAGAGGCATGATGCAAAGCACTCCTTCTTACCCTACAAGAACACACAAACAACAGTTGTGCATGAAAATTCTAATCAACCACAATCCTGAAGAACCATGATGTAGTCTTCTAGAAGCACTTACATAGCTATGACAGTTACAAGATACTAGGACACCACCACAAAGAAGCATTAACCAAAAGTTATTTATCATATCAAAAGATGTTTGAGTTAAAAGGTCAGCATGGAGAAACTATCTCGGTAACCATGCAATTTTCTCTTATTATAAATCAAGATGGTACCTTACCCATGTAAGCAACATGCAGTATTTAGAAGTGATTGTATCATGGAATATAAAAGTTATGAACTCATGATAAGACATTTTTTTCGGCCAAAAACGGAACTCATATTAGATGACATCATCAGTCATACCTGTTCAATAAAGTAAACAAGCAACTCCTCAGCAAGTTCACGTTCGCCAGATTGTGAAGCGGTCTCCATTGCGTCTTTGTAAACTTTGTCTTTCTTTGACAAGGCAATTGATGTCTTCCATCTGCCCGCCTTCTTGTAAATGTATGCTGCAACACGCCTCATCTCAAGCAGCTCATGTTTCTCAATCTGCTCAGGCTCAGAAGGAAGTATACAAATATAAGCCTCGAAAAAAAAAAAATGGGAGTATGTGGTGAAGTTACAACTCACCTTCTGAGCCAAACCAATCTGATCAAAGTTATCATGTAAGTCAATTGATTCACGTAGCCTGTCATAATCCTCTTCTTCAACGTAGATTTCATTGAGAGCTTCATTCACCGCCGACACATTATTGCTCTGAACCGCTACCATATATGGCTTAACAAGACGGAGGTGGCCAGCCTAAAAAGAGCATTATAAAATGTTAAGGGAATACTGTTATACCTGAGAATTTGAACTAAACAATCATGAAATGAAAAAAAAAAAACATCAGCAAAAGTTTAAACCTTTCTCATTATGTCCACAACACGAGTGTGGTCCACGCGAAGAGCAAGGACATTGAGAACATCGTTGATGAGATCAGGGTGCTCTTGCAAATAGAAGTGCACAGCTTTGTAATACAGCTCCACGTTAGCAACTTTGACAATAATATCTTTGAACTGCATGTGGTCCCAAGCTTCTGGGGAATGGTTCATGACGGTCGTTGCAGCATTGTCAAACTCGTCATACTGAATGTACAAGTAAGTTAGTTCTTGCCAGTGTTGCTGCTCATCACATGCTCGGATCAGCTTGGGAATATTTAGACGGGTTGAGAACAATTTGATGTGCTCCATGAGCTTTTCATGGCGGTACCTAGCATAAAGGACACCCAGCTCTGTGAAGATTCCCATATGTGCGCGTTCCAATCCCAAACCACTCTCCATAAGAGATATAAGCTCATTAAAGCATCCTCTGTTCTGATAATACTCGCTAACCTCTTCCAGGTCATCGACCTAAAATGATCAATAAGTGGTTTAAAACGCATTAAATAGTAGTTTGTATATATTTGATTTTTAACATTAGACCAACACTATAATAAAGACAAATCAAGAATCTATAAAGTACCTGCACGATAATGTTGAGACCACAAATCTGAGCCAAACGGAACTCCTCAGCATCAACACAGGCAAAGCAGACTTCCTTCCATGTTTTTGCACTATTAGCTTTCCTGGCTGCATCAACAGCACTTTGGAATTGCTTCAACTTCACTAGTGTTACTGCCAACTTGGCCCAGTTAGAAATAAATGCATAAATGATCTTTGCAGCTTCGTATAAAGCCTCATCATACAAGCGATCACCAACATTAGGCAGATTGGCAACATTTGGCATGAGAATAAATTCTTCAATTTCACCCAGCCTACCAATCTTGGCATAAGCATATATGAGCTCACTGTCCACTCTGGGCTCCTTTGTTTTCTGCCTAACCATGAGGAGATACTTCACCAGGTCATCATAAACATCTCCATCCTCTGCAGCTTTGATGACTTCCAAGAATTGAGTGGCATCATCAGCACGAATAAATGATTCAATTGCATCACTCACAAGTCCTTCCCTGAGTTGAGCTTTAGCAACTTGACTCCAAACAGCATCTTCTTCAACCCGGAATGCAAATTCTACAGCTCGGTTAATGTCACGAATATTATCCAACAACACATTAGCAGCCTGAACATTCAAATTGAATTTCTTGAAAATAGCAAAAGATTCTTCGTATAATCCGGCCTCGACAGCCACTTCCCCGACGGCCGGGCCATCAAAGTTATCAAGCCTATTGATGTAGTCCATGACCCTAGATGGATCCGCCTTGATTGCAGTCAAGATAAGTAAGTTTTGAAGGTTGAAGTTCCCACTGAAAGCCGAGTTTTGAAGCACAATCTTTTCGAGCAACTCAATTAGTTCGTGAGGAAGATCAGCAGTCATAAAAGCCTTAACAGCTGCGGAAACTTGCTCTGGGCTTTTGCTTTCAGGTAAAGCAGTGGATACAACTTGATCAATGAGCAGCCTTCTGAATTCATTTTCAGGATCAAGAACTTTAGCCCAGAGATCACCGTCCATTCTTTCAACCACATACCTAAAATAACAAAACCATTGGATAAACTCTTTCGCCAAAGACATGAAACTAGCAAAGCAGGCACTAAAACTACAGAAAGCACAAACCTGGCTTGCAGCTTGAACAAAGAGTTCTTATTTGTAACATTAATGAGTTCATCATCACATTGTCCTCTCCTGTAAGCGACAACGGCAAGCGTAGGATCACGCTTCTCACAGTATTTACCAACAACACGTGAATCATAATACGGATTGGTGGTGAGGAAGTGCTCTGGATTGTTGTTGCTATCTATTATAATTTTACCCAAAGCATTGTGGACATGCACATCTTGGCTTCCTTCGCTCACGAGATGCTCCAAAAATTGAGTAAGTAGGCGAAGCCGATTCCTGCATACCGACAATTATATATAAAGATATCAGGGACGGGTGGAGAAAGTGGGGGCAGACTCGAAGAAAAGTTAAGAGTATGTTTGGTTTTGTTTTGGTTGAGTATTTTGGTGAGAATTGTTGGTGAGATTTTTGGGACACGTGCAATTTTGGTGAGATTGTGTTTGGTTTTATATTGATTGTTAATTTTTGGTGGATTTTTTTGTTGAGATAGAGTTTGTTTTTGTTTCCATAGGGAACATAAATTACTGTAGCAGTCAAATCACGTAAGTTTTTGTATACAAATAATTATTATTGATTGAAAATTATAATATAATAGTAAAATTGTAATGATTGATATATATGTGTGTGTAATAGAAGGTGTTATATATATATATGTATAAAACAAAGTGGCCATGAAATTATATTAAATTTCAAAATTGAAATGCAAATTTTGGACCAAAAAATTAGGGATTTTTTCGGGGGGAAATTGTGAAGACCAAACGCAAGTTGGCCAAAATTTTGGCCAAAAACTGGCTCAAAATGAAACCAAACATAGCCTAAAAAGGAGTGGCCAAAGTACCTTTTTTCACACTCCTCAACCAGAGGCTCAACTGGAAGCAAAGAACGGACAGAAAGGATCAGGCCCTTAATGAAATCTTCAGGACACTCGTCATCAAGAAGCTGTCCAACAACTAATGGGGCATTTCCTGGATTAACCTATTCAAAAAGAGCAGCAATTCATTTCTATGGAAACCAGATTTCTCAACCAGGAATGAACTTCCAAGAGGAAAACATACCTTTTGAACATAACCTTCAATGTATCGGAGCATGTTGCTGGAATACAAGTAATGTGTGAGGTCTGGAACAAAACCAAAGCGGTCACACACATTAATCAGCGGTCGTGCATCTGGAAGTTTTGCTTCCATTAGAAAGTTTTTAGTCTTCTCAGGATCATAGAAATTCGATTCTCTTGTTACACGCTCGACCTCTTTAATTTGTCCGGTCTTGGCAGCTGCCTCAATGTACTTGAAGTGAATGTCAGGATCCTCGCTGGCAGATATCAACAGTTAGCATGAAAAATAGGAACGGCTTTATGAGTGAAAGCACTTAGAAATCTGCTGTTTTGCTAAATAGATTACCTGGAGCTCAAATATGATCCCAAGAAGAAATATAAACCTTCGTATGACTTGAATTGCTCAAAGAGCTTAATACATGCTTCAACTCCCAATTGTTCACAATACTCTTTGGCGACCTAGCAAGATTTAATAGTCACTGTAATAGTTAATATAAAAGTTGACTCAAGCTAAGTGAAGGGAACAACTTATTTCACAACACTAAGTGCTTAATTTCCCAGAAGAATCTCCAAATACATTTCTACAATGACATGAAATGATATGTCTTGTACAGGGGGGGAATATCAATTCAAAAAGCTTCCAACCATACCTGGACAATTATCTGAAGGTTTGCTCTTAAATTCACTAGCAAAAGATCCTTCATGCACTCTAGAGCCCATTCCTTAGAAAGTGTCCCAAAGAATTCTACAAGTGCCTGAAATTTTAACATCATTAAGCACTCATGTACTAATTTAGGGAACGGACAAGGATAATTACTAGAACCTAATAACCTGTGGCTCAATTGCATGAGTATTGACAATCACACGCTTGATATCAGGGAGTTCTGAGTAATGCTGCAAGCATGGGGAAATTGATTAGTCAAATGTAAATAACCATAGATACTAATACACATAGAAGAAGAAAAAAGGTGGACATGAAGTGACTCGACATTAACCTGAAGTGCTCGGACGTAAAGACCAGCTTTCTCACAGAGCTGTGCAATGCGTGGCCTGTCATAATGACTAAACATCCCATTTGCCAAGATAGCATCTGCTACATTAGGAAAGGTCACAAGATTGATCTCCAGGACCTGAACTAAAGAGGAAAGTTATGATTCCATGTGTTAAAGTGGAAGATGCTTATTCACAACAGGAAGAGATAAATTAATGATTGACCTTGGTTTGCAGGTGTGCATGTTCTGGCAAATTTGGTTTCAGGACATCCAGCAGAAATGCTGTTGCCTCACGTATCATGTTTCTCTGGAGAAAAATAATTGACAGAAAACTCACCAAATTAACTTTTCAAGGTACATAAATAAGAGCTATTATAAACATAAAAGAGAGAAAACAGAAAAATCAAGTTAACGATTCAAGAGTCACTCAGACCTGAAGAAAGAGATCGGTAATGGTATTGTAATCGACGGGACAGCCTCCCTCCATTTGAGACATCATAAGGGCAAAATTAACAGCTCCCTGCAGAAACCAGAAAAATATTACCATACAATTATTATTTCCGTTCAGTAATTTTACCAAAACAAAACTGCACAAGTAATTACACTTAATATTTTAAAATATTGAATTTCTTTATACAGTTCCAAGTACCTGGGGATCTGCCCGAAGGATGGTTTGCAGAAGGAACAGATAGTCAGGCGTATATCCAACCTGTTTCAAGGTAAAACATATTTTTTCATTCGAACCCACTATACAACATCGGAAGGATAGAAATAACAATCAAACAGACATCAGCTCCTCCTTTAAATGCAGTTATCCTGAATAAACTGTAAGATATGGGTAACAAATTCAGTAATTGAATCACCTGCTTTGAGTATATTAAGATTTTGTCAAACTCCCGACGCTCAGCAAAAGCTGCCACAACTTTCGGTGTAGCTCTGGCTTTGATATATATTTTTAGCGCAAGGTCATTATCAACCGTCTACAAAATGACAAGGAATGGGGTTACTTTTCATCATCAAATTAGGTGGAATGCTTCACGAACAGGATATTAAGTAGAAAACAAATTGCAAGCCCTATCATTATGTACCGGTCAACAAATATATACAAATTAGATTAACAAATTGCAAGTACCGGTCATTACGTATTCGGATGGCCCTTGCCGATACAATAATATTGGACAATATCTATTATATCAGATGATAGCGCCGATATAATGATATTATGGCCCTATCAGGATGATCTCCGCGATAATATTGGACATCTCGGATGTTATTACCAACAATGAAATCTTCACTTATTTGTGGAAACATGCTTTGTAATGTGATCTAGCAGTTGTACTATTACATATAATTATTAAAAAGTTGATCTAGCAGTGATATAATTATTAAAAAGTTCCTTTCCAGTACAAATTTAAGTTCGATAGTAACATTGTGTTTAAATTTCTTTATATCTAATACAATAATTATTTCACAATTACCAATTAATGGAAACTTATGTTATTCATGTTTTCTACAATTTTATTATTTTCCTAGAAAATTTTTGCCATGGTGAACAATACCTGCCAATTTATAAAAGATACTGCGATTTTAAACCATGTATGCAAGTGGAGGAAATTTCAAGCTTATATTCGAAATCTAACCTTCACAAGGTCTCCAAGTTCCTCGCTACATTCCAATTTATCTTCAGCCAACCAGTTTTCCAATAAATTCTTCTTGTTCTGATTGACAACAAGACGAGACAACTCCAAAGACTCAAATGCATTAAGCTTTCCTTTGGTGAGCAGTGTTCCAAAGTACTGCAGCAATGGTGGTGTCTGACCAGCTTGAACAGGAACACTCTGAAAAAGTGAAATGAATGTCTTAAACTCCTGTCTTATAAAAGAAAGCATGCAAGCTTCCACCATATTGCATCTCCATGTAAATTTCCATACGGAAAATGATATCTAAAGGAAAGTGCTACCTGAAATTTGGCAACAGTATCAGGTGTCCTGAGGATGCCTTGTGGAGATTCTGCAGCAAGTTCTGCAGCCTCTTTATACTTTGTTTGAGCAAACAATTCTTGGAAACGCTGGACAACCTATACCATTTCAAGATAGCGTAAAGGTAAGTTGTCTTTAACCAATACGAGAACATAACCAACTTATTCAAGAGAACCAAAGATTATTAACAATTCAAAATTATTGAAAATGAGAAGGGAAATCATGGATATGTTTTAACCAAGTGAATGAGAGATATTAAGGAGGTGCATATCAACACGGAGAACCACAAACAGCCAAATACATTGGTTCACATGTTTATAATTTCACAAACAAACAGTTGGAGAAACAGATTGTACTTTAGAGACGTAGTCCTGCTTTAATCAGAAAACAACTGTCACCTAATACACCTCTGCCCCATGAAATTGTTAGACATAGAAATCTTCACGGAACAAGAAGCGTCCCACAATGTCCAAAGAAAAAGCGGCAATTTCTACCTACTGCGACATCTTGGGAAATGAGACTCCAAAAACCACAATTATCTTACCAAATTCTCTGCACCAGGAAGGTTCCCTCTTTTGGCAAGACTCACAGCAAGCTCCAGATTGTTTAACTGGCAAATATCATTTAAAAATCAATATTTGTAACGGAAAATTCTACATGAATGTGCCATACAAAGCAAAAGCTAATGAACATACTTGTCCACTGACAAAAGGGATGATGGTTGCTTCATTTACTGTAGCGAGTAAAACCTGGCCTCGCCTATTAACTGCATAGAAACCTCCCACAGATGAAGCTTCTGATGTCAGAAAAATGGGATCTGGACTGATTCTATTTCTGTATACTGCTGTAGCAGTTTCCAGATCATAGACAAAGAGCAGCCCAAGCTTCGTAATCACATATATCAGACTATACTTGTGGGATATCTGCAAAAAATCAAAAAGGAGCATGTTGAATCTGAAATGCAGAATAGATGTGGTAACACACACACACACACATGACAAGTCCCTGCAGGACCAATATACCTGCATGGCTACTGGAAAATCATCAGCAAAATCAGGAGGGAAGAACAGATCTGCTTGCTTTTTTGTAAAAGATGGCTTCCCTGCAGAAGTTAGCGAGACTTAGGCAACAAATAAGCATAGATAACCTGTAAAACATTATTCAAACATATTGCATCAAAATAAACAAATAAGATCAAAACTGTTAAATCAACCTGGCTGAGCACCCAACTCGATAACATGCAACTTCGACGTAATCTGACCAGCATTCAAGCTCTTCGAGGCAAAAGAAATAAGAATGGAATCCTTATCATTCCCTGCAATCTGTTCAGAGGTACAACAAGATATGACATCTAATGTGCTCACAAATACAGCATATAGAGCAAACTCTACAAACGGGAGCACATACTCTGAAAGAAGCAAATGATGCAGCATGAGCTTCAAGAGCTTGACTACGTTGCTGATCCACAGAAAACAGCTGCATATTTCCTTTGACTAATTGAGTCCGCTAAAGAAGGAATTTCACCTCAGTTAGATCACTGTCAAGGAAAGGGATAAAACAGATGCACCAAACTGGAAAAGAATCTAGATCTGTACATTCAACTAGCAAAATACATAAACATAGTTTGAAGAACTTAAATTCATACTATAATAATGCCAAATACACATCAGTTATAACCAAGATCCTAAAACTTCCAGCTGAGCAAAGAAAAGAATATGTAATCGCGCACCTCAGGTGAACCAGGAGCAATCCCAATCAAAACCAACCACTTTTCAGAAGGGTCACATTTATAATTTATTATTTGGTTGTTTGCTAAATTGGCAGTTCTATCGAACATCTTTACAGGTTCAGAATCACCTAGTCAAGAAAATATAGAACTTTAAGAATAAGGAAAACACAGAGAAGAGGGAGAAGAAAGTGAACCATGTTATAATAATAGAAAAAATGGATAACACCAAACAATAATGTCTTACCTTCAATTGACCAGTGATAAACCGAGGATTGAGTAACTAGACCCAACATCTTAGGAGTAATCCACTTCCAAAATACGACCTACCAAAAGGAATAATATCCAGATAAGCCAACTTCATAACACTTTCTTCGCATTATAAAAATAGTAGCAAAAATCATCTATGCAACTATTCGAAGCATCAATGGATTTCCAGATACAAGGACTTGCCTGCTCAGGCATCTGATGTGACTTGATTTTTGCCTTCGCCTCAATGTTGAATATTTGCAAGTGATCTTGAGTGGTTCCAGGAAGTTGAGCTTCATCAAGAAGACCAACGTTCAGTATTTGGATCAACATTAAAAAAACACGATGATTAAATAAATGCTAACGTGATTCTATCCATTAATGCTACTTTGAGCATGTACGTGTGACCTCTTACCAGCAATGTTAGTAACGGAGTATCAGTATAACACAAGTTCCACAGATACACTTCAGATATATGCTGAAGTAATTGCTCATATTCTCACATCCATATCATTATTTGGGGTAGATTATTCTAAATTCTAATAATATGCAACTCTGACAACTAGGAAAGAGTCATGAATTTCGTATCCTTTCTGAGATCAGGATACTGGCTTAGTTTGCCTACTTCCCTTTTCAACAGCTGATTGTGCTTGCCTGATTTAACTGACTGACATTTTTGATACCAATAATATCATTAGACACGAAGAAGATTTCCATAATATAAAAATCCGTTCTGGGATAAATAAAGCAGAACCTAGTCCTATCGCAGAATACTGACTGCATTCCCTATTTTACTTTCTTACAGTGCTTCCCCTAATCACATTTAGTTTATCACTTCTACAAAATTTTGAATCATGTCCATAGAAATCTAGAATGCCGACAAAATGTGCATTACTAGTAAAACCACAGCCACAATCTCTCAGGTCAGACAAACTATGACAGAAACTTTCTTCGACTAACCCTCAAATCAGACGAATTGCCAAAACAGTACACAAATTACTCAAATTTTCAAATATATTATTAATTGCACAAAAGAACATTAACCAATGAACTCTAATATAAACTACTATGATCCACTCGATTAGGCAGACTTTTAAACAATTAATAAATTAAAGATACTTGGTATATTTATTCACCTTTTAGTGCCAAAATTCTAGTATTTGGATTCATAAGCGCGGAATCTGCAGTAATAGGCCGCCTCAATGGCTGCATTGGCATGCTCATATCAATAATCACCACACTATTTTGAGGTGCCGTCTCACGAACACATATGTACTTGTCAGATTCCATTGTCACATTCGTAAAAGTAATGAACTGCGGATTGATCCCTATGCTGGTCAACTGCAATCACCACATCAAACACAGGCAAAATTCAATTTTATTTCACACAAACTCAAATAACAAAAACCTCAAAACAAAATCAGCAGATCTGAATTTGAACTACAGAGTATAATAGAAACGGAAAGGAGAAATCTTGCAACTCGAATCACTATAGGTACATCAAATCAAGCCAAATTCAGATAAAACGCTTCGAATTAACAATCAAAGAGTTGAAACGAGCGCAATTGAGTTGCAAAGCAATGAAATCAATCGCAGGAAAGCAAGCATATGAATTTGGGGATACCGTGAGGGCTTCTTTCATGGTGATCGGAGCGTTGGCGGCCGCCATGATTGGGAGACGATCAAAGCTTCAAGATCTGAAAAATGACCAAGAATATCAGCAGGTAATTACCGAGATCTGGAGCGGCAAACACAAACCCTCGAACCCTCCGGAGAAACCAGAAAGGAAGAGAGATCTAGAGAGAGAAAGAGAGGAGGAGGGTTGTTCTAAAGAGATAAACTAAGTAAGAAGTGTATATATATATACTCAAATATATATATATATATATTGACAGCGAAAAGGGAATTTTGCTGAGTCGGAAATAACAACAGAGATCTGAAGAAAGAAAGAAAAAAAATGTGTTCTTGAGAGAGAGAGAGAGTGGATGTCTGGTGGCGAAGACTAATTGTCTACGGTTGATAATCCTGCAATTCCATGCGGTGACTCATAAATCGTTTACATTATCGGCAAGGCGCGGGGCTATAAACGCATGCCCCAATTAGACAGTATCATTTCCAAAAAAATATATATATATACATATTTTCAAAATTTATAATTTATCAAAATTACAATTATTTAGCACATTTTATAACAAACATCAAATATTTCTACAATGGAAACTTCTCAAGAAAATATCAACAAAATTTAGAAATAGTTTGATTTCATTTCTCACACATTCTTCTCAAAAATATAATTTTTATTATTTAATAATTAAATATTTCACTCAACAATCAAAATATTTTTATTGTATTAAATCTCTTAATAGGTAGTAGGATTAATATTATTATTATTATATGTTTAGAATAACGTTTTAATGGATGATTATAATATGAACGATCGATTGATCAAATTAAGAAATGAATTGTTTTTTTGTTATATTTTAGCTATTCCTCGATTTATAGAGACTTACGAAGTCTCACTTTTAGATTATTTCGGGCAAAATGCACTTCACCATTTGAGCAAATAAATATTTGCACTAAACTCCCTAGAAACCTAAAAAAGAGACTATACACCCTTAAAATATAAATTGTTTAGCAATTTGCCCCCAAAAGTCACTCTCTTAAGCCAAATTTCCATCAAAAATCTCCAATATGCATGTCATTAGTTATATTTACTTGTTACCACACCTAATTGCTTATTTATATTTCCATTTGCGAGAATCACCTTAATTTTACATTGGAACTAGGGGTGGCAATTGGGCGGGTTTGGTTGGTTTTGGGTCGGTTCCAATGGTTTGGTCGCTAAATGAGTTTGTTTTTAAATGTTTTTAAGGTGGAACCAAAATCAATCCAAAAGGGAACCAAGCCCAACCCGACTCAATACCTTATATTTTGTTCATTATAATTTAGATTATTGGCAAATGATTTGGGCCTAACTTGAAATTTAGTTGGACGCAACTTGGAACCAAGTTGGAACCAATTAAGAACCAAATAAAATTTTCTTAGGAACCAATTCAACCCAAATTGGGTTGGAACCATTGGAACCGTGATTCCGGATCCATTTTGCCACCCCTAATTTGAACCAATTATGTGAAAAAGTTAAAGGTTTAACAATGCAAAATAAGATCATATAAACACTTGCTTTGAGTCACTAAGATGGTAAGTAATTATTATATTCTTAACAGTAGCATGATATATATATATATATATGTATATAACAAGTTTATAATGATAATTAGAACGAAAAAGTGTATCTTTAAGACTATTATCAGATAGGCATGTGAATGGGTGGGTTTTACCTAGGCCCAAACACAAACTTTTGGATCTACGTCTAAATCCAAACCCTAAATTTAAGTTCGATTTGGGCCCATACACAGGTCCAAATATAGACTCAAACCCAAACAAAACCCAATATATTAGGTCCACAATCCAAACGTATATCTGTTGGAGAAGAGAGTGATAAGAGGGACAAAGTTATAAATGGCAAGATATGATTTTGCTAGAATATTTTTGTATTTGATAAGAGTTTTTCTTATGATATGAATTTTTTCTTATGATCAAATGATCATGGAATTACACATATTTATAGGTGCATACAAGAAGTTGAAAAATCTAAACTTACATAATTTAATCTATGCATTTTTCCATGCATGATCTTTGAATATTGAATATTGATGCATTTTTGATTTTGTTGATCTTTGAATGTTGAACTTGATTGTTGAATGTTGAACATTGATTGTTGATTGTTGAATGTTGAACTTTGATTGTTGATTGTTGAATATCTTCCTTTGAATATCTAGAATTTTGAAGATGATCTTTGAATTTGGAAGATCATCTTTGAATTGCAAATTAATTTACTTCAACACTCCTCCTTAATTTGCAATTCTTAGCATATCCTTCATTTTCTCCAATTTTTCTATAGTCACGGCCTTTGTAAGAAAATCAGCTGCTTGATCATTTGTTCCAATAAACTCTAGGCTAATTTCACCTTTGCTCACCATATCTCTTATAAAATGATGTCGCAATTCGATGTGCTTGGATCTTGAGTGAAATACGGGATTTTTTGTCATAGCTATTGTTGACATATTGTCACAATAAACTATAGTTGGATGCTTTTGAACTTGTTGTAAATCCGAAAGAAGTCTCCTTAACCAAATTGCTTCAGTAGTTGCTTCAGAGGCAGCGATGTATTCGGCTTCAGCGGAAGATAGAGCGACGGATTTTTGCTTCTTCGAACTCCAACATATAACATTAGAACCAATGCAAAATAAATATCCAGAAGTGCTTTTTCGATCATCTATGGCTCCAGCCCAATCACTATCGGTGAAACCGATTAGTTCACTTTTATTTTCTTTCACATATTTTATTCCCAATTGTTTGCTTCCTTGAAGATATCGTAAGATTCTTTTTGCTGCTGTGAAGTGAATTTTACTTGGAGCGCTCATAAATCTAGAAATTAAGCTTACCGCATGAACAATATCTGGCCGTGTGTTTGTTAGATAAATCAGCGACCCAACAAGACTCCGAAATATTTTGTCATCCACTTTCTCACTTCCATCATTTTGTAGTAATTTCTCATTCACAAACATAGGATTAGAAACAGGTTTGCTTTTCTCCATGTGAAATTTTTTCAAAACATCTTCAGTATATTTTTCTTGAGAAATAAAGATTTCTCCCTTGGATTGCTTCACTTGAATTCCAAGAAAGTATTTCATTAATCCCAAGTCCGTCATTTCAAATTCCTTCATCATTTTTTGCTTGAATTCTTCAACCATTTGCTTTTGAGTACCCATATAGATTAGATCATCTACATAGAGGCACACGATCAAGAAATCATCTCCGTCTTTCTTCACATATAAAGATGGATCATTTGGACTTTGATGAAATTCATTTTTGCAAAAATATCCATCAATCTTTTGATTCCACGCTCGAGGGGCTTGCTTTAATCCATAAAGCGCTTTTCGAAGACGATAGACTTTGTCTTCTTTTTCTTTTACTTCAAATCCTTGAGGTTGTTGCACATAAACTTCTTCTTCAAGTTCTCCATTGAGAAATGCTGATTTGACATCAAGTTGAAATACTTGGAGTTCTAATTGTGCCGCGAGTGCGAGAACGACTCGTATAGTCTCCATTCTAACTACCGGCGCAAATGTCTCATTAAAGTCAACTCCTGGTTGTTGCGAATATCCTTTTGCAACAAGTCTCGCCTTATGTTTTTGAATTTTTCCATCTTCATGAAATTTCGTTTTAAAAATCCATTTAAGCCCAATTACATCCTTGTGTTTTGGCATGTCCACCAATTCCCACGTTTTGTTTTTCTCTATCATTGTAATTTCTTCTTTCATCGCTTTTTGCCATACTTCTTCTTTTGCAGCGACTTCAAAGCTTTTAGGTTCAACGGTAAAGAAAGCAATATCGCAATTTTCATAGATATCTCTTAAAGAACGAGTCTTTCTCACCGGAGAATCTGAATTTTGATTTTCTTCCATTTGGGGATTATGAATTGGACTTTGAGGTGGAGTTGCAAGATCACCTTCATCTTCCAGCGACGGCGTTTCAAAATATTCATTTGAAGTATTTGATTGAGTGGAATCTTCTTTCCAACTCCAAGACGCCATTTCATCAAATATCACATCTCTTGAGACTACTAGTTTGCACGTTATTGGATTGAAAAGACGATAGCCTTTAGACTCATCGCTATATCCAATAAAAATAAGTTTTTCACCTTTTTGATCATATTTATCTCTGTTTGGAGCAGATATATGAGAGTATGCTATGCATCCAAAAATCTTCAAGTGATCAACGATAGGTTTCTTTTTGTAAAATGCCTCGAATGGTGTTTGGTTCAGCACCGCCTTTGTAGGACATCTATTCAATATATAAATAGATGTGTGCACAGCTTCTGCCCAAAATTTCTTTGGTAATCCTTTTCCAATTAACATGCTTCGTGACATTTCTGTGATAGTTCGATTCTTCCTCTCAGCGACCCCATTTTGTTGAGGACTTCTACTAACTGTGAGTTGTCTTTGAATTCCATTTTCCTTGCAATAATCCATAAAAGGAGTATAGATAAACTCACCACCACGATCTGTTCGTAGAGTTTTAATTTCACGACCGCTTTGTTTTTCCACCAACGCTTTGAATTTGAGAAACGCCGAAAATGCTTCGGATTTCTCATGTAGGAAATAAACCCACATCATCCTTGTGTAATCATCAACAAATAGGATGAAATACCTCTTGTTTCCAATAGAAAATGTCCGAGAAGGACCCTATATGTCCGCATGTATAAGCTCCAGTGGTTCTTTTGCTCTCCAAGAAGTTTTTGGAAATGGAAGTCGATGCATTTTTCCATATATGCATCCTTCACACACTTCATCTTTGCTCTCGATTTTAGGAAGCCCAACGACCATATTCTTTTGCTTGAGAAGTTGCAGCCCCTTATTGTTTAGATGACCATATCTCAAGTGCCAAAGTTGAGATTGATCAATATTTTCTCCTTTGTAAGCTACACTTTCTTGAAATGGCATCACCATGGAAAATATTTTATTCGAACTCATTTCGATAGAAGCAATCGTGCCATTATTCTTTTTATCAACAATTTTGCATTTTCCATTATCAAAAATTACGGAATAACCTTTTTGTAGAAGTTGCCCGACGCTTAGGAGATTGCTTGTTAAGCTAGGAACGTAGAGAACATCACTTATGAGTTTTCTTTGTCCTCCTTTTGTTTGGACGGAAATAGTACCTTTTCCTTCAGTTTTGAGTAATTTACCATTTCCGAGCTTGACTTCAGAATTGAAATTTTTGTCAAGATTGACAAAAATATTTCTATCTCCGGTCATATGATTGCTACAACCGCTATCAACATACCACACATTTTGTGGTTGATTTTGAATCGACATACATGAGAAAAGTTGTTCTCCTTCATTTTTTGTGAAATTTGCATTATCTTCTTTAGGTTGGTTTTGATGCCAACAATCCCTTTGTGAATGGTTGGGATTTTTGCACTTCTTGCATTTGAAAAAACAATCATTTGCTATGTGATTTGTTTTTCCGCAAATAAAGTATCCTTTGCTTGAATTTGATGCTTCTTGATTTTCATTTTTGTATCTTGGCTTGAAAATTTGTCCACGTCCTCTTCCTAGGAATGATCCTCCTCTTCCTCGGAATGGTCCACCTCTTCCTCTTCCATTTTGTTGACGTTCTAAATATTTATTTTTCTCATTTTGAGAAAAATTCAGTTTTGACTCGAACGCTTGCTCCACGGGCTGATTTGAGGATTTGCTTATTCTTTCATCATGTACTTGTAGTGAGCTTGATAATTCACTAAAAGTAAATGTGGTCAAGTCCTTAGACTCTTCTATGGCAGCAACGACGTAATCATATTTGGAGGGAAGACTTCGTAGGACTTTTTGGACGATTTTATTTTCTTCAATTGTATCTCCAAAACTTCTTATTTGATTCACAATTTCAGCAACTCTTGTTAGAAAGACTTGCATTCCTTCATTATCTTTTTTCGCCAAATTATCAAACTCTCTCCAAAGATGTTGTAATTTGATTGATGTCACTTTTGCGTTTCCTTTAAAACCTTCTTTCAAGATGTCCCATGCTTCCTTGGCCTTCTTTACTCCATGAATTCTTGGATATATAGTTTTGCTTAAACTTTGTTGAATGATTCTAAGTGCACTCGCATCTTTCTTCAAATTTTTCTTGTACTCTTGTTGTTGTGCATTACTCGAACCTTCATTAGGTAAAGGAGGATAGGATTCTTGAACTACATCCCATAAATCTTGAGATATAAATAGAGTCTCCATTTGGCTACTCCAATAATCAAAATGCTCACCTCCAAAAATTGGTACTTGATTTGGAGTATATGTAACATGGTAGTAATTTGATTTTCGGCTATTATAGAAGTGAAGGGAATGATATATGAACTTGGCTCTAGATACCACAATATCCTCAATGAGACACATTTGGGAAAAGCACCAACAGCTGATTACGCATCAGTTTCAGGGACACGTGTCATTCCTTTGTACCCGCCGGCGTACGTGTTGCTCCTCCCACAGCTGCGTAAGCATGCTACGTGTCATCTTTTCCGGCCACAGTCCTGCTTCACATGCCCCTCTATATATACTTACCCCAACGGCTAAATATCAATCATCGTTCTGTTTTGAAAACACATCGAGTGAAGTATTTAGTTTTTAACAGTTGAAAGAGAAAATGGCTTCACAACAGGAAAGGGCTGAGCTTGACGCAAGGGCCAAGCAAGGAGAGACGGTGGTTCCCGGCGGCACCGGCGGGAAAAGTCTTGAAGCCCAAGAACACCTTGCTGAAGGTATATAATATCTTTTTTTATAATCAATTTATCAAAAATAATGAACATCTTTTTGGGTAAGATATGAATTAATATATAATTATATATATATATATATAAAAGGGAGGAGCAAAGGAGGGCAGACAAGGAGGGAGCAGCTGGGGACAGAGGGGTACCAGGAGATGGGGCGCAAGGGTGGCCTGAGCACCGGCGACCAGGCCGGCGGCGAGCGGGCGGCGGAGGAAGGGGTCGAGATTGATGAGTCCAAGTTCAGAACCAAAAGCTGAATCTGAATAATGAGAATGTGAGTTATCATGTCTGTATGGATTAGGGTTTCGAGTTTGCTGTTAATAATGGAGTCTGTAATGGTCTGTACGTATATGTTTCAGGCTCTTTATGTACTGTTTGGTCACTAAACTACTGTATTCTCATGATGGGCTAAGAATATATAATTAAGTCCTTTTGTTTTACTTTACTTCATTTAGTTCATTCAACAAATTCAAACCCAAATAAAAACAGTGCAACTATTTTGTTTTCTTATTAATTATCATAAATGATAACCAAAAAGTGCTACTAATCTCATAATTAAACAACATAAGCTCAAGCTGCAAACCGGGCCAAAACCCCAACAAATGGAGCATTATTAGCAATTGCGGGCTCAGCTTGCTTGAAATTATCCCTTACATCACTGTACCCATCACCTTGATCCGGCCCGCCAACTATTGCCCCGTCAAGAAGATTCGGGTTATCTGAATTCTTATGGAACCACTCATTAAAACCCTCTTGGCACGCCACGGGTTTCGGGTTAGTCTTTATTGAAACAATGGATGCTCCTCTATGATGGACCTGCTTCGGATAGTTCGACCCGAACCCGACCATGTAACTCATTTGGTTCGGGTTTGAACCCAGTATGTAGTCCACCTAAACGGGTCAAAATATAGTTACTATCGAAAATCAAATTAAATTATTTGATATTCGACTCGAACTCTAAAAGATTGTTTGAGTTTGGTTCGTTAACTCGTCAAACCAAGCTTGAACGACATTTATGTGTTCAATTTTAAAACTCGACTTGATATCAAACTATTTAAGTTCGTAAACGATTTTAGTCAAAATGAATCAATTTTTTGCCAATGTTGAATTTTTCGTACTTAATAGTGTATACTCAAATTGTCACCAAAGAAATGTGCAGACCACATTAATGTACTATTTAAAAAATCAAAATTTTCAATTTTATATGCTCAATTATTTGTATATGACCAGGCTCGATTAATGCTCGTTTCAACTCGACTCGATTAACAGTCAAACTAAATTCAATCATAATTTTCAAAGTTCGATTATAGTATAAACAAACTATGTGTCAGTTCGACTCAACTCATTTACACCCCTAATTACAGTGAGATTCACGTTATATTAACATGACACGATTACGATAATTTCTAAACGAGTTTTAAAAGTTTTCGTACCTGAGATTTGGCAAAAGTGATTAGTTCATTGGGTCCAACAGATCCAGTGTTGCAATGAATATTAGCATTGTGTTTGGCAAGAATATTAGCATAAGCTAAGATAATAAAGGATGCACTTGTGACATATTGAAGATTATTCCATTGGTCAAACCAAAGTAGACCACCATTTGTTCTTTGCACATTATTATTCCCTTTCTGCATGCAATTGCATATGTATTGCTCCGCATTGTTCTTAAAGTTTCCGTTTCCTGAATTTTTCCCCTCGAAAATACCCTGAAAATTATTAATTTTAGTAAATAAGACTTCATTAATTTTCAATAAAATCAGGAGTAAACTGTAGATATTTTTATTACTATATTTTAAATAGTTTTATGTGATTTATAAATACTTTTAATATGGTAATTAATTATCTAAAATATCTTCTTCTTTTTTTAATTTGCTTTTGAGAATCTATATCTATACTATTATCTATACTATTATAAAAAGAAAGGCTTTTTTGTCTCACAAATGGAAGTTATTTTTGTCATTTTTACGCATTTGCCCTTTTGATTTGTTTGTAGATTGAAAATGTAACTATAATTTTGAGGGTAAAATAGAGATTTCATCATAAATTAGGTAGTTGTCATACCATTTTTCGTTTGTCCAAATATACCCTTGAGACTAATATACACAAGTGGTTAGAAATAGGGTTAAATTTGTCATTTGCATATGAAATTTAAAACTCACGTTACTTCACCACTATCCCAAAATCCCCATTTCTCTCTCCAAAAAATTATAATATTTCTATAAAATTAATATTATATATATTTTTTAAAATCCCCATTTCTCTCTTCAAAAAATTATAATATTTCTATAAAATTAATATTATGTATATTTTTTAATTATATTTAAAAATAGTCATGCACGCGAGTACCGCGTGCAGAGTCGCTAGTATTATATATAAAAAAAATACCTTGGTGATAAGAAGTTGAGCTCCAACATATTTATCGTCCCATGAAAACATTCTTCTTGTGCCACCATCAGAGTTAGAATTTGATCCAATCACAGTTTCCACATATTTGTTGTTGTTTGTGGCTCTATCCAACCATGCAGCAGCCCACAAAAGCTCATCCTATATGAAAAAAAATTATTGCATTTTGAACTATTTTTAAATCGAAATTACATTCTTGATCGAGTCAAATAACAATAGTTTATGCTATTTAATTTCCAATATCTATTATTTATTATTTTTTAGAATAAGAATATATTATCTAGAAAAGAAATATATGATGAAATTAAAAGCGTAAATTTTTACAATTTTAATTGGAATAATTGTAACCTGATATCCACTGCTGGAATAGAACTGTCCGGCGACTGGAATGCTGTTCTGGTATTGGCCACTGTGTTTTGTGGCAAATTCAAAAAGCTGTCATAAAATTTCAATAATTAAATTATGTTGATTGGTTATTGTTTTTAATGTAACAAATTACTGGACAAGTAATATATTTTTTTTTGTTTGCAGACAAGTAATATTCACTAGACTAATATATGCTACAGAATACAGTAGAAACTCTATAAATTAATACTCTTGGGACCACCAAAATTTATTAATTAAAAGAGTTATTAATTAATCGATAAATTAATAATTATTAATTTATACATTAATTAATATTTTATTAATTTATAATGAAATATTCAATTTACAAACACCATTCAAACTTTTACTTAATTATAGTACCATGCATGTACAATAATTAAAAAATATTTTTTATATAAATACAAGATAATAATGCTAACACAAATAAATCATACACTTACAACATGCCTTCTAATCTTAAAGGTGTGAAAAAAACAATAATGACCGACAAGATTCGAATAGCATTATGCAAGCACAACAAGGATAATCCAAGTCTCACTCAAAAGCAATTGTAAGAATGAATGTTAGCAATTATGCAAACACAATAAGGATAATTCAAGGACAATTGCAAATTGATTTGCAATGTGAAATTGATTTCAACAAAAAAACAAAAGACAATTGAATCATTTTTCAAAAAAAATTAATAAATCATTCATGTAATATGTAGTATATAAGGAATTATTAATTTATATTTTATATGGGATCTATAGAAATTATCAAAAATGTATTATCTTATAATTTTAGCGAATTATTAATTTAGCATCCTATCCCCGAGTCGGGACCGACCAAAAATATTATCTTAGAGAGTTTATTAATTAATCGAGTATTAATTTATCGAGTTTCTACTGTAATTGTCATGATATACTACACGAACATGTTGGGAATTGAAAGAAAAAATTAAATTGAGAAAGAATTATAGACTGTATGTTAATTTATTGTTATTGTATATTTTCTTATTAAGTGTTGATAAATATTTTATTAAATATGTATTTTGAAATTGATTTCACGTATGAGATGAAAAAAGAAATAAAATAGAAGATATGGAATAGTGAAATAGAATGGGCTTTAAATACTAAAAAAATTGACCGTTTTGACTTTTTTTATTTTAATTAGATATCTTACGGTATATCATTATCTTCAAATTGTTGGAAAAGTTGATATTCAATTTTTTCATCGCGAGGCTCCTTTGTCAATATATATATATATATATATATATATATATATATATATATATATATATTATATTCACATCTTATATAGTATTATTCACAAAATACAAAATAAGATATCAAATTAAAATAGAATATCCTAATACACAATCAAACAAATATATATTTATCTATAACCATATTTTGTATACCTAAAATCTAAAAAAAAAAAATTATCATAAGCCAATCCATACTTATTATATATACATATATATAAACACAAGAGAGAGATAGAGATACCTGTTCTGCATGCTTGAGAAGCTCCGACGAATACCCGCCGTCGGATCCCCTGAACGCCACAGAGGCCGCCGCAAACGCCGCCGCAGTCTCACCGGCAAGATCAGCTCCGGGATGCTGCTCGTCAATCCTGTAAACAGTTCTGGGCGTATCCATATCTTCGGGTCTCTGCCAGCAGGCGTGATCCGACCCGCCATCTCCGACTTCGCCGTACAAAACATGGGGCTCCGGATGGGCCTTAATCAGATAATCCGTTCCCCATTTAATGGCTTTAAGGGCATTCGATAACTCATTTCGGGCCTTCAAATGGGGCCCGAATTCGACGACGCTCCATGCCAGCATTGTCACTGTGTACGCCATTGGGAAACCGAACTTGACATTGTCTCCGGCATCATAGTATCCTCCCACTAAATCTATCTGTAATTACATTATATGTGTAAAAATGCATGCATCATTAGTATAGTAATTAGGCACTAATTGCTATAATGATTAAGGATTATTAATGACTATATCATTAATTACTAAAAGGATAGAAGTTTAAAAGCCCGAAAAATAGCCCTTATTTGAATATTGTTTGATGGTATTTTGTTTCACATAGTGTTTTCGAATGTATAATATGGGATGTGATTTTAGATGAATGGAATATGTGACATACAAGGTATTACTCAAAATTGATTGAAATACTATAAAATTTGTGTTTTAGTGTATTTTTTTCATATATTTTATAAAAAAAAAATTTCTAACTTTAACTCATCAAGTAAAAAAATTTATGGACTTTGATTTGATTTGGTAACAAACTAATTGAATACAGACAAGCTTCTAGCTGCCTATTTGAAGTAGATTAATGTTCTATTTTTATCCATACTCAAAATATTATATGCATACATAAAGTTTAAACACATGATTTAACGTTCAAACGACCAAAAATCTCAGAAAAACCTCCAATAATGATAAATCAACTTAATTATTCAATAGGCAAATGATTAAAAAAAACTGTATATATAAAGACCTATCAACTCATGGAACAATTATATGCAATTATATCGAGATTTTCAGATGAATTTAATTTAAACGATGAATATATAAAAAGAATATACTTATACCCCAGCATTTTGGCCATCACGAAGTGCAGAATCACCTCTCCATTGGACCCTTTGATCAGAGGGTAATTTCCCAGATCTTTGTGCTTCATAGAACAACAAAGATTTTTTTAGGGCTTGTCCATAGTCTATGGAGACACCATTCTTAATTTGGACAATAAAACAAATCAAAAAGCCTAAAAAAAGAGATAAATTAGACATAATATTTATTATTCAATTTTTCCAAGGCTCAATTTTTGTTTTAGTGGAGAATGATATAGGTTTTTGGAATATGGTTCTAATTTATAGTAAATTTAGATTGGCAAAAATAAATTAATTAGTAAAATGATTTTGATATATTATTCCCTTGATGAAAGAGATGCATCTCCTTTGAGGATTTATTTTAATTACATGATTAATATGGTGAAGTTAATTACTAAAAATGTAATGATATAGTTTACTCAATTGAATCCATAGCTTGGCATATGGGATTCTATGATATGTTGGTCAATTATTTATTTGATTTTTTATATTTATGGCATTGAGTATCTATGTGAAATATTTCCCATTTTATAAACCAGCCACATTCATCTATTAAAAATTATTAGCCCATAATTGAGTGTGTTATGTTAAGTTTGACCAAATCAATCAATAATATGGTATGATTTGAGTTATTTGTTTTTTCCTAAATTATTGTCTTTTGATCGGCTTGCTATTTATATTGTGGTTAATTTTGACCTTTATTTTTCACTCCTTATAGAGATAAAATTATCTCTTATTTTTTAGCTAATTCTAGGAAATTATACTTCAAGTTAGCATGACCACATTCGATAAATCATGTAGTAAGTTTAACAATATTTATTTGCGATCTATTCATTTTTTATTAACGTATATGCAATCGCATGCAAAATTTAAATCCTTACACAATTAGCGGGAGAAAATTACAAAATTAGTTATTAGTCTAAAAAATAAAATATAAATAATAATCATATATTGACAAGTATCCATTAAAAAATAAAAAATATATAATAATTTAAATAAATTGACACTTGTCAATCACACATTAATAATGTGACACCATTGTGGGATAAAAGGTCCGCTCCGTAGTTATAAATGGGTCAAAAATTAATAGTAATTTCTCAACTAACAAAATTTGTCATGTAGATTATTAAAAACTCGCGAACTTAGGACAAATCTTGTTTTTGCCATGTAGTAACTTCAGAAAATCGAGAAAATCCTCAAATTGAAATTGCTACTTGGCAAAATCGATAAATAATAATGAAATTTGATTTGTTCTTAATTCGTAAGTTCTTGATATTCACAGGACCAATTTTGCAAATTGAAGAAAAATAAGATCAATTCTGCCAACTCCCCATAGATAGAGGCCTCGTTTTGTAATTTTCTCCATTTTGTTGAACTCAATTTGGAATGAGAATTTTTACCGTTTTGGGCTGGACCCAATTAATTACTTGACATTTAGTGGGCTGTTTGGGCCTTGGGCAATAAAATTGGGCTACTGCTATTGGGTTAGATCAAATTTTTAACACAAGACCCAGATCCGACCCGTGTATCTCAAATTCTCGATCCGAAGTGAACTATTCTTTTAATTAAACCATACCTTTTCTTATTACTTTTATTTTGCTTTTTGGTTATCCATAAACTTGAGAACAAAATTAAATAATTTAACATGAGGAAAACACAATTTTACGCCAAGAAATTAGTTACAATTTCGCTTTCATTTTATTTCCTTTTCAACAAATCCGTTTTACAATTTTGTGTTAACCAATTGGAAGATACATTGACTTCATCCAACTACCACCATATAAAAAATGAAATTTAAAAAAAAAAAAAAAAAGTAATCATCTATAAACACAAAAGGACAAAATCTTCGAGACCTTATTTACGACATGGCCGCCTAGGTCAGGACCGTGACATAATCCGAGAATAGAGAAACTCATTCCACGTATCGGGCAATCCGGGCAGGCACCAGTGGATGCAATCGGCATAAGTGGCGGGATCGGCTTGTTGCTCCGGGGTCAGCATTTTGCCCTGACGGATAGTATGGACTGACGTGTGTGCATCCTTTCGGTATTCAGAGAGTGTGGTTATGTTGAGAAAATATACTGGTAATTTCATGGAACTTGTGACATTTGCTGCAACAGCAAAGAGCCTACGGTCTGTGCCAACATTTAGTGGCATCGATGTGTTGAGGATCGGGGTCGTCTCCTTAGCACATTTGATTCCATCCGGGTTTTCCCAGTCCAAACTCCTTCAAATGATCAAAAACGAAAACCGTTAAGTTAATTTAAAAAGAAAAACCGTTAAGTTATAACATATATATGTTTTAGAAAATTGATCAATAATAAAATTTAATGTTATTGTATTTGTTATGAGATTAGTTAAATTTGATTAAATATGATTGACGAGAAATTGTCCAATGATAAAGGAATGCCAAACTAGAGATTATTTTGAGACATATGCCACCTAATGTACACCTAAGTCAATAAATTAAAATATGTTTGATTATATTATAATGATTTACTTGGGGTGGTTTACCAACTTGGATTAGTTAAAACAACTATGAAATCATCAAATCATGTATGATTGATGCCTTTAGTGTTTGTATCTGCATAAATTAATATTGGGCTAATTTAAACATAATAAACACATAGTATAGTAAAATTCAAAATAAAATAAAAACACCTAATTGAAAAGATGAAGTTCTAAGTCATAATTACTTGATATGAAGAGGTGACATGCTCATGAAAAAGACTTGGGTCCGATTCGGATCCACATTTTTATCGACCCATTTGGCCCATGTTCTCATTACTCTCCCATAAGCCACTGGCCTCTCTACTTCATCATATTCGGTTGCTCCTTGATCGAACGATCCTCGTCTGTTATTAACCATAATCAGAACGTAAAAAATATCATAAAATATTACACACACAGACCCGTATATACGTATATATATATATATAACTTACAAAACTTTCATGGCGAAAGTATTCATCCACCAGATATATGTGTTGAAAATGAGATAGTCCACATTCTTCCAATTCTTGCCGTGTTTCTTGATGGATTCGGGCATTATGATCCGGTCCAATATGCTATGCATGGTCGGGTCGTCTGAGTTCGACTCCACCAAGAATGGTGCCCAATAGAACTCCACTGTCGCATTGTAATCCTAAATAAGAAACGAAAATAATTATCAAAAGTTAGAAATATAAAATGAAAACACAAAGTACAAATATCAAAATTATATTATCTTAACCAAAATTTTCAATAAAAAAAGGGATTAGCATATAAAAATTCATAAAGTATATAATATTTTCCTTTGGCAAATACCACAAGCTATTTTAATATTTAAAAGTCAACATGCCACCAATTATGGTGAAGCAACATGTATTGTACAACCACTTTCCACAATCAATCATTTATTAAAATACAATCCAACTAATCATTATAATTGAGAAGAATAAAATTAAATAAAAGTATTGCAATTAGCAATAATTATTAATGATTAAATTAAAAAGAATAGAAATAAAGATAGAAAAAAAATAACCTCAATTCTGAAAACAGATAAAGATCCATTCTTGGTCAGGCTTTTCCTGCCCGGAGGAATTGCTGATTGAACCAAACAAATCATTGATTCCCATTGATTCCGATTTAATGAGTCCCCAACGAACATCAATCTCTTGTTCCTCAATTTCTCTAGCAATAATCTTGCTTTAAATCTAATATTTAAATTAAACAAGAAATTAATCAAAATATGAATATTGGAAAGAAAAAAAATTGATGTATAAAATGGAAAATTACATATATATTCCCAAATTTATTACGTAATTACGAAAACCCATTTACTAAAATTATCGACAAACCCCCTAGAGGGGTCTATTTGTAAGAATTTTAAAATATACACTAATACAAGTAGTATAATTATAAAAGTATTTTAATATGAGGGAACTTTATGTAATTTTTTAACAAATAGGACAACCCCTTTATAAAAAATTATCGACAAACCCCTAAAGTGGTCTATTTGTAAGAATTTTGAAATACACAAGTAGTATAATTATAAAAGTGTTTTAATAAGAGGGAATTTTATGTAATTATACAATAATCAGGGGGGGTTTGTGCAATTTTTGTTTCCTAAAACAGAAATTTCCTTCCATTATTTACCAACAATAAATTAATCAATAATTTTTTATTTAAATCTTAATAATTATAAATTAACCAAATAATTAATTAAAATTATGAAGAAAAAAATAAAAATAAAAAATTACTTGGGCAAAGAACAATCTCTGGGCTGCCATCTCCAGTTCTGATACATAGAATCTTTTCTTCCATTCCTCATGCAAGTCACCTGCGCCGTCAAGAATTCACACTGTTCTTCTCTGTAAATCGGATGAGTCGTGTTATCAAATACCCATTTCCCATTGAATAAGTCGCATTCATCAGGCGGAAACACGATTTCCTCATCATCATCGTCTTCCTCGACGGGCATTTCAATTTTCTTCTCATCTTCATCTTCTCCGGCGCCGTCTTTTTCGAAATCCGATTTCCGATCACGATCATCGTCCTCCACTTCACTTTCCACCACTGTTCGTGCACTCATCACCACCGAAACCGCCGTCGTTTGGCCGCCTGAAGTTTTTCCGGCAACATTTTCCTGAACTGTGCTGGGCCGTGAGAATGGGAACTCAGCGATGGATTTCAGGTCCTCGTTGTACATGAAACAACCGAACAAGAAAATCGAGACCACGACGGCGAAGACTGAGAGGTTGCCGCCCTTGCGGGCGGCGGCTGCAGCCGCGGGCTTCATGTTGGCGGCGGAGAAGAGGACCGGCGAGAACTTACGGCGGAGTGAGGGATGCATGAGTAGAGTAGAAAAGGAGATGGGAGAGTATGAGAAAAGATGGGGATTTAAGAAAGATGAATGAAGAAAGAAGAGGGCATGAGAATATTGAATGTGACATATTTTTAATTTCAAAAAAAGAAAAATTAAGATCAATAGTTTGGTGAAAATAATGATAATTAATTTTGATCGATTTGGTGAAATGGGATTATCTTGAAGAAACCGATTGGTGACTGGAGAGTTGTCTTTCTCAGATTCTAACAACTATTTAACTTGAAAAATGTCTTCTTCTTGTCTGTGTGTGTGTTTGTGTGTGAGAGAGAAAATAAAGAGATTTTTTAATTATATTTTGGTGAATACTTATATGAATAAAAAATTATAATTTATGTATAGGTGTTGATTAATCATTTGTGTAAGTTTATTGTATAAAAGAAATAATTATTTGGGGGCTTTATGAGGGTTTATTTAGTCATTTTGACTATTAATCGAGGCGTATGTTTGGGTTTTTGAAGTAAAATTAAAATAAAGTAAACTTAATTCCAAGTTATTTTATTTTTAAATCAAAATATATCAATAATGTATAGCATAATAATTAAAATAAAATTGAGTATCATCACTATTTTATGGAAATATGGGTATTTATAAATTGGGGTACGTATTTGTAATTTGTCTTGTTTCTTATTACTTGGATTACTCTTAATTAGGTTTGCTTTTTGTTTTTAAAATATAATTGTACCTAAAATTCGGATTAGATAGTGCGAGACGTCAACCAATTTAATTATTTTGGAAAATGTACGTGGGGGCTTGTACTTGTAGTTAATAATTAATATTAGTTTTTCTTTTCTTTTTTATAAAAAATATTAGCTTATTATATCATGAAAATAGGAAATTCGGTAGATAATAATAATAATTGTAACTACATACCAAATGATATAAATTGATACCATATTTGTTTACAAGAGTTAAGTTTAAGTATACTTAAAAAATTATGTACTTTGAGATTTTATTTGAAGTTACCACAATATAAAAGTTAAGCACGTAGAATTATACATACAGAGTTTATCATTTATAATTAAATGATTATATAACAATATTAAATGATTCTTTAATAAACTATATCATAATTGCGATTATATTAAAACCTAGAAATGATTTCTAGAAACATAACCCATGAACTACTATTAATTAAAAGAATTCAAATTAAGTAACTAAGTTGATTTAATCTTAATTTGACTTCCACAAGTTATTTCCTTGTCACCAACCACTCTTAAGTCTAAGTTAATGAGTGATTTAGATTCTTAACAACAATTATGGATAGCTTTATGCTTGAGAAAAGTAAAAACTACGAAACATATGCAGAGTACAGTTAGTACACCAACAGTTTCATCTTATAAATTTCTTTCTTTCTTTCTAAGTCAAGATAACACCACAAATCCTCATAATATTTTGTATATTTCTCACATCAACTATTAAGTTTGCCTTTTTTTTTTTTTTTGGTCGGTAAAAAAATAATATATAATCACAAAGTAACTATACAATATGTCCTAGGGCATACCCCAGGTAGACCAAGGAGGTCATCAACATGATGCCTCGTGTCTCAAAAGATAAAGCAAAGAAAAGCCTATCAAACAAAGCAAAGAAAAGCAAAAGTCCTAGTCCCCAAGAACAAGAAAGTCCAAAACATTAGGGTACAAAGCATAAAGAACCGCGTACACATGTGTTTTGATCTTGTACACAATACTTTCCGGATGAGGACGGGTACTATAAAAAATACAAGCATTCCTAGAGGACCAAATATGATAGACGGTGGTGGCAAATGCAATCCTCGCCGCCCTCGATCTCCATGAGGTACCCTTAGCCTCTTTCTTCAACCATTTCAATGCGCTCGGTAGAGTAGACATAAGGCGTGGGAAGGAGAGCCAATCGCGAATGCTTTTCCAAATATTGGCACAAATAGAGCACTCAAAGAAGAGGTGCTTGAGTGTCTCGTCACAAGTGTTGCAAAAGATGCATTCCTTAGATATCTCCAAGTAGTCCAAACGATCCTTTGTTTGCAACCTATCCAAAATACCCAACCACAAGACATACGAGTGCTTTGGAGTTATATGTGAACTCCAAACAACCGAGGCCCAAGGTCGTGGTGGAGACCTTGGCCTAAAATAATCATAAGCAAGTCCCGCCGACGAGGAAGTCGAACTCAATCTATTCCATTTCCGAAGCAAACTAGTAGCATTAGCAATGGAGCCCGACTTCTCAATCAACAAGTCCCGTATGCAAAAGATGTATTTCAAGAGGGGAGAGTCTCGCTTTCCAATCGACCACTCCCAAATCGATGAATCCTTAAGATAAACATGGTTGATCCAACGATTCCAAAGTGTATCCTTCTTATCATGGAAGTTCCATAGAGATTTGGATAGAAGTGCCAAATTCCAAGCTTCCATGTCTCGAAAACCTACGCCCCCTTCCTCTTTCGGTAAGCACAATGTGTTCCAAGCCACGAGTGCTTTCTTCGATCCCCAAAAATGTTTCCGACATAGTTGAGTGATTTGCTCTCTAACCGAGTGAGGTATAGGAAAGATAGAGAGTCAAAAACATTCAACTCCTTGAAGAACCGCCCTAACAAGCTCCGCACGCCGGCATATGAAAGTGTCTTTGAATTTCAACCATCAATATAAGCTCGAATCTTGTTAATAAGTGGTTGAAAGTGAGTCACTCTCAAACGTTGAGAAGCCAAAGGGATACGGGTTGATTGAATTCGGGTTTTTGGGTAGTAAATATATTCGATACTGAACTGATTTACTCGGTTTAATTGGATTCTAAAATAAATCGGGTCGGGTTTTGATTTTCGATCAATTTTATTTCGGAAAAAAATTGGGTCGGTTTGTTTGGGTCGATAGAAATAGAGGCCCAACTCTGATTTTAATTAAATTAAGGGTAGAAAATTAATTTTATAAATTTTCGACTGAATATTTTATGTAGTAGATGCATAGAAGAATAGTATTGGAGTTAAGATTTCAAGTATAATATAATATATTTTAATTAGTGAAAATCATAGAAAATATTGGTAGTTGGCTAAGAAATGGTACATAAATATATTTTTGAAAAGGTTTTAATTCAATTTAGAAGCATGTAATTTTAAATGTGTGACATAGTTTTAGAATGATAGAGTAGCATGTAATTAGTTAGGAATTAGGATTATTAAATATGTATGCTATGTTTTCGAGGCATTTTACTTTCATACTTTACAATCAAATCTCATGGTTGTTTATTTTAACAGTAATGCTATATACCACCGTTTTTATACCACCGATTTTTCACCTCTCCTTGATTTAGAAAGTATGAATGTATTAAATTCAATTGAATTAATTAAACCAAATGATTGTTTACTAATAATAGAAGGAGTGAAAAATCGGTGGTATGAAAACGGTGGTATATATCATTACTCTTATTTTAAAACTTTATCATGAAATTCGTATTTCAGATATTCTTATGAGAATAAAATGTGTTTATGTATTTTTTTAAATTCTTATAATTTATAAAATATATCAAATTAATAATAAATAATTTGATTTATGATGTAATAAGGTAGTAATTATACGACCACTCAACAACATATGAAGCTTATCAATCAATGCCAAAATCTTATGTCTATCATTAAAAAATTTACAGTAGACCAAATTCAATAATCACATGAGAACATATTGTGTTAGACATGTGGTGCGGACACATATGAATCATGGAATGATACGGGCTATATATTTTTCAATTTTATTTTCAAAATTTTAATCATAAAATTTTAAATTAACTCAATACAAATTATTTTCATTCAAATTCAATTTTTTTTCAATTTTAGTTTTGAACTACATATCAATCATTTTATAAATCCATCCATCAAAATTATTTATTTTAATCATTATTTTATTTCTTTTGCAATCTTTGTAATTTATAATATTTATTTATTAAAATAATCACTATAAAAATTATAACTCTATCTTATAATTCATCATACATCAACCAATCAATAACTTTACAAAAATAAAGTCATAAACAAACAACTATAATTTATTTAGTATACATTTCTCGATTTTTTTTAAGAATGTATCTAAAAAACATAAACAAACAAGGCCGCCGCACCATACTTATCCTATACCACGACGTAGATGAAATATTCTCTGTTAACAAACCCGAGTTAAGACCGTTGAACATTAAATTATTTCACAAGAAAAAGAAATTGAACAAAATTATATTACCAAATATAATCAACGTCATAAATTCTGTTCATAGTTTCAATTTTTTAGAATGTTTGCTAAATTATTCCAGAAACCTACTCAATCTCAATCACCATCACCTTCTTCACAGGTAAATTTAATTCCTTCTTTTTTTATTTTTAATTCAATTTGTCGGTTTGTTTAATTTTATCGATTTTAATTTTTCGAAAGTTGATTAAGATTCCGTAAATCGGTATAATATTTATATGAATCTTGATTTAGTGCTTTCTTGAGTAGGTAAAATGCGAATACCGATTAGGGTTTGTTGAGATAATGCGCAAATTTATGTACTCAAATTGCGATTTGGAGTTTTTTAATCTGATGAAGGAAAAGTTACTTGAAAGATTTTGGTCGAAGATAGAATAAACATAGCAAGTGACAGTAGTTGGCACAGTTGCAATTATATTCCTGATCATAATCGCTAGTGTCTCTTTAGAGCTTACTTATGAATAGTGGTGTTAATGTTTTTCTTTCAGCCGAATGTTGAGCAAGAAAGCATGGCTTCGTCAGATTTTGCACCCTTTGTTTCTGTTCACTATGGCATCCCCTCCACTGCGTCGATTCTTGCTTTTGACCCTATCCAACGCCTCTTGGCGGTTGGAACATTGTGAGTTCAAACTGATAAATATGCAATGTATTTGGTTTTGTTTTACTAGTAACTATTGATCTATACCAGTAAGGCATAAACTGTGTGTTTTGTGGTTCCTGATCTCTTAAGTTTTGAGAAACTGATTTGGAATTTAATTTTCCATCACTTGTTAATTTTTTTTTCCTTTTTATTGATTGGGATTGCAGAGATGGCAGGATTAAAGTGATCGGTGGTGACAATATTGAAGGTCTTCTTATATCTCCCAAAGCCTTACCTTTTAAGAATCTAGAGGTTTGCCCATTTGGTTCGTTAAGGGATTTTCGTCATATCCATCCACCTCATCTCTATATTCCATTAGTTACAATTTGTCTTTGTTCTTTACTTCTTTATCAGTTTACTATGAGGACGGTTCTCCAAATCATGCTCAGTGCTAGATAATGCAGGAACAAAATCGTCCACTGTTTATTTTGTTTATCCCTGTTCTACCAGTACTCCGTAGTATCTGCTAAATTAAATGTCATTGGTCTTGACTTGACTGTATTTGATATCTCTTACTCGTTTGTCAAATGATGCTCACTTATTTATCAATGGATTGACTGAGAATCTTTATATGTTAATTTAATGTTTGCATGGAAAACATAAGCCATCTTTAACTTTTCTCAGGGATCAACTATCGTTCTCTGATATATTGCTTTTCTTTCACTGGTAGATACCCAATTAAGACCGTATCTTACAGCATTGCATTTATGCTTGTTTTCTTTTCAGTTCCTGCAAAACCAAGGTCTTTTAGTGAGTGTCTCCAATGAAAATGAAATTCAGGTATGTTCATATGCAGTCTAGCCAACTTATCATTTGGTAAGAATCAGCTATAAATTCATATGCATCTTTCAATGACATTCTTCCATTGATAGTAAAATTTTTATTGAAAATGAAAAATGGAGTACAAGGAAGACGACATGAAAACCATGTAACTTACGCTGACATTCTTTGGGTTTATTCTTGTTTGAAAATCATCTTTCTAATTAACCACCTATATTTCGCCTACTAACTTCACCTGATGGACTTTGGTTTTTTCAATGTTAATACGTACAACTTTGACAGGTCTGGGATCTAGAGAGGAGGTGTATGTCTTCTAATATGCGATGGGAGTCCAATATAACAGCATTCTCTGTTATCTTGGGTACCAATTATATGTAAGTGATATGGGAGTTTAATTATATCTTTGCTCCTAAAACTTTTTGTCTCCTGCTGAAATGAATTGCCTAACTTGGCCTCGTTGTTCAATGCTATTTGGCTTTCAGGTATGTTGGGGATGAGTATGGATTTCTCTCTGTGATGAAGTATGATGCTGAAGAACAGCAACTTCTTCAACTACCATACCATATTCCTCCAAATCTTGTTTCTGGTAACTGAATTACAAGTTCACCATTTAAATAATATGTCTCTTTTGTTTTTGGTAATTTACTGACATTGCATTAACCACAAACCGGAAAACAAATTAGCCAAAACTCACTGAACGCAGTCAAAACTGGAACCTAATTTTATTTAAATGACATATGGTTATTTGACTTTATTAGTGGTGTCCAAAAAGTTCCTATTAGATCCTTTCGCCAATATAATCAAATTACCTTTTTTAAATTCTGAAAATCTGGAAAGCCTGCAGCAATTGTATAGTTTTTGGTCCTCGTTTTTAATGGTCTGAGTAAATTACAAATTAGCGTTGATCAAGCCCGTAGTACGTAAACAATGAACAAAGTTGTAAAAGCTTAATCGGAAGTATTACAGCTTTAGATATGCATGCCCCCTTTGCATGTATTTTATTTTTTTAACTTCATCTCCTGTAGGCTACAGTATTTTATTTTCTTCATATAGGGTAAAAATACATCTTATATAGAATCTTCCCGTGCCATTTACTTTTGCAGAAGGAGCTGGGATTACACTGCCTGATCACCTGTCAATTGTCGGTGTGCTCTCCCAACCATGTTCATGTGGGAACAGGTATTAGAAAGAAAGCTTTAGGTTTTTATTGAGATTATACCTTCCGAATTAAGCAATTGAGTCTTATTCTAATAGTTTTTTTTTTGTCTCCTTGCTCACTTCTTCAAATGTTTGCAATTCCATAAATGGTAAGAATAGATTTTATCATTTGAATACTTGAATAATGCAGTGGGTTTGAGTTTCCCACTAAGTCATCTGACACCTTTTGTTCAAGTTTATTTGACTTGCGCTTGCAGTAGGCAAACTTGAAATTCACCTCTGGAATATTAACAAATGATCTTTGTTTTAATAGGATTGTATTCTGCCTTCGAACCATTTCTTCACTTTCCTATTTCAATCACTCAAGTTTAAGTGTGAAAGTCATTTGATCTTGATATCAACCTTGTTTTCGTTCGAACTGTCCTCAATGTTTGAAATTTTCGCATGACATACGTTCATAATAGTACAATTCTATGTGTTTGCAGTGTTTTAATTGCTTATGAGAATGGATTGATTGTTCTGTGGGATGTTACTGAAGATAGAGCTGTTCATATTAAAGGATATAAGGATCTGCAGCTTAAAGAAGAAACAGTTGTTAGTTTTTCAAATAATGAGAGTCGTACCTACCTGAATAGTTCATTAGAAAATGAAGATGCAGAAAAAGAAATAAGCTCTCTATGTTGGGTTTCAGCTGACGGTTCAGTATTAGCTGTTGGTTATGTGGATGGAGATATTTTGCTGTGGGACATGTCGGTTACTGACTATAGTAAGGATCAGAAAACTCAAAAGTCACCTAATGATGTTGTTAAGATACAGTTATCATCAGGAGATAGAAAACTACCCGTCATTGTTCTGAAGTGGTCTCCCAATAAAGCTCAAAATGGTATTGGAGGTCAACTTTTCGCCTATGGTGGTGAAGACATTGGATCTGAAGAAGTACTGACGGTATGCTCTGAATCTTCTTACTGAGAATTAGATTCTGTAATTATTCGATAATTTTATGTTAGCAATAGATAATTTAATTTATCAATGCAGTTGGTGTGACTTGTTCTGCGTTTTCAAGAAAAAATAAATGAACTATAGTTGTTTTGCCTCTTTATCTAATGACTTCAGATAAACTGGATTCCATTTCCCAATACTACGCCCCTTATGTGTGTTGAATTAACAAGACATAATAAAAATACTTCAAAAATACAATTGGCCAATATTTAGAATGCTAACCATCTCTCTTTGAAGTATCTAAATTGTCTCCATTCTCTTTCGGCGATTCGAGAACATAAATTTTGAAGCCTTCAAAACTAATCACGTGGAGGGAGCTGAGAATGGCTCCAAAGAGAATTAAGAGTACTTTGAGGAATTTTAGACTGCAGATTTTCTATTATTTGAGAAGATTCTAAACAGATTTAACTTCAACATAAGGCCAAATAGAATCCAAGTTTATGTGAACTGAACTACTTGTTTCCTGATAGCTTGGTTATTACAATGGTTCCAGTATGGGAAGTTAACAACTTTTGCACTAGAACTTTTCTTGTTTCTTTCTTCTTTACCAAATTGATGGTTTTTCTTCCTGGCAACAATTCTTGCTATTGCAGATCCTCGATCTTGATTGGTCTTCTGGTTTAGCAAAGTTGAAGTGCATTGAGCGTGTTGACCTTACACTCCATGGATCTTTTGCAGATGTAATTATGATATCAAATGCTTATAAGGATGATAACAGTAATTCTACATCATTATTTGTATTGACCAATCCAGGACAACTGCAATTCTATAACTATGTTTCTCTGTCAAACTTCAAGTCGGCAAGAGGAAAGGATCATGCTTTGCATGAATTTCAATATCATTCGATTATACCCACCGTGGAACCTTATATGACTGTGGGAAAGCTATATTCTATTGGTTTAGAAAGGAAGTTTCTCAGTGCACTCCTAGAGGTACTGGATAACATCTACCATGATTTACGTATACTTTCTTCCTTTCATTTTTCCATTTAGTGATCAGTTATAAATTCATTAGACAGTTTCACCAGCAAAACAACAATCAGATGATTCATTGACTGGAGGGAGTATGAAGTGGCCTCTAACAGGTGGTGTTCCTTGTAGAACGTCCACAGCTGAATCTAATGAAATTGAGAGAATATATATAGGAGGATATCAAGACGGATCAGTTCGAATTTGGGATGCCACGTTTCCGATTTTGTCACTTGTTACTGTTTTAGAATTTGAGGTGAGTGCATGAATCTTGTACGTTTTTGTTCTAGCATCTCCTCTGTGTGAATTTTTATTATACGCGCTATGTGGGGCTGTTAGCTATTAGATAATGTCATGAAGTGAAATGTCGATATGACCATGTGTAATCCAATGGCCCACGCTCACTATATATTGATCAATGTAGTATCTTCTCTATGGGACACTTCATGCTACCTACTTTCGTATTATCCAAGTGATGTTGTCAGCCATTGGATTAGCCGTTCCCCGATAATATTATCATGTCATAAAGTGAAATATTTGCATCCTAATTTTTAATCCAATGGTTCACAACCCCACTGGATTAGTTTTATAAAACACTGCTATTTACCATAGTCCATAGACACTCTCACTCACATTCCTAAACTGGCAGATAAAGGATATACAGGTTGCTGGTGCAAGTGCGTCAATATCAACATTGGAATTTTGTATTGCCAACTTAACTTTGGCAATTGGGAACGAATGTGGTGTGGTAAGGAAATACTGCTATTTTTTTGTTTGTGATTAGCTTTACTAGAGAGAGAAAAATGCTACTTACGCAGTCACATTTCTCTGCAGATTTTCCTTTATAAGTTTCAAGAAAATTCAAATCAAACAACTGTGACCATCGTAAATAATACTGATCGTGACGGTATGGTTTTCATTTTTATTTTGATTTGTCATCATCCTTATTCTTTTGCTTGATATTTTTGTTGTCAATCATTTCAAAGGAGCTTTTATATTGTGTTAAATTTCATATTTGGTTATAAAAATGAAGAGAGAAGAGGAAAGCACTAAAATTACGTGGTTTAGCCGTTTGTCCTGCATCCACAAAACAATCCCCAAAAGGCTATAAGTCTTTCACTCTCTCTTGGTTATAAATTACAATTGTCACCATGTGAAATAAACATGTGATAAATGTGATTCGGAGGAAATCACTCCAATTTATTCCACAATTAAATCATATCATCAATCAATTTCCCTTTTTTATCCATAGTCTAATTCCTAATCAAAATCATATCGAATATGATTTTCAATATCAAACTTGATTTCCTACATTTCGAACTGCTGTTTGCAACATTTTTGTTTATAACTCAAAGGGAGGGAGGCTATTCAGAAGGAGAGTTTGGATGGAGACATTTAATTATTAGTTGTATGGATTCAACCTAATCATGATTTGCTAGGAACTAATAATTTTTGAGAACTTCAACTTTACATTTATGCACTCTAATACATCTGAAAAGTAGCTTTGGAACTTGGGCAATACGTTTCTTAATTTTTTCAGTATAAACTAAATACTTTAGAACTCTTGCGTCAACTCGTGGTATTCTATGTTGTTGAGCATTAGGATTTGTCCCCAGCATCCCAGGAGATTTCCAGTGGGGATGTGTTACGTTTTACTAAAGTACAGATGTCCATGCTTTGCTGCTCAGCGACTGCCTATAGTTTTAGTTCTCTTTTATGATAACCTAGTTGTTCGCCAAATGGGGTATAAATATCTCTGCCCAACAAACCGACTTTATATGATTGTAATGTTTCAACTTCCAGATGGAAAGATAAGAAACGGAATGCCCTGTGAAATCAGTAACTTAAACATGCTAAACAACAAAAGTATTGTGTTAGTGAGCTATATATATATATATATATATATATATATATATATAATGACCATTACGCACTTTATATGCAGTTCATAATTTCGTACCTGAAGAGAGAGCTCAATGTTCTGCCATATATTCCATACTTAATTCTCCTGTGCGTGCCTTACAATTTGCACCTTCTGGAGTCAGACTTGTTGCAGGGTTTGAGTCTGGACAGGTCAGCATTGTTTACTCGAATTATATATTATCAATAGAGGTGACAATCGGGTGGGTCAGGTTGGGTTTGGGTTGGTTCCAACTGTTCGGTTCTTAAATGGGTTGGGTTCTTAAATGGTTTTAAGGTGGAACCAACTCAACCCAAAATGGAACCAAAGTCATCCCGAAAGGGAACCAAGCCCAACCCGACTCAATACCTTACATTTTGTTCTTTATAGTTTAGATTATTGGCAAGCGGATTGGGCCTAACTTGAAATTAGTTGGACCCAAGTTGGAACCAATTAAGAACCAAAAATAATTTCTTAGGGCCCAACCCAACCCAAACTAGTTTAATTGGGTTGGAATCATGGTTCCGGACCCATTTTGCCACCCCTAATTTATCAACATCAATTACAGCATTACAGATTTAGTCTAAAACTATAATTTTCCTATTACAGGTTGCGGTGCTTGATACTAGTTCACTATCAGTTTTATTTGTTACAGACTGTGTGTCCAGCTCAAAGTCACCAGTCAGTTCTCTTTCTGTTAGAACTTTTCCTGATGTTCATGAGAACAGTGTAAAAGAATCTGAAAATGGAAGTGGGGTTGAATCTGCACGAGAGATTGCTTTCATCCTCACCAGAGATGCACATGTTTTCTTGATGGATACCACCACCGGCAATATGATCAGTTCACAACCAGTGCAGCCCAAAGAAAATTCAATAGCAATAAGCATGAATTTATTAGGCAAGTATCAGTATTGTTCAGTTTCATACATTGTTAAAATTTTCCAGCTCTATAATGGCAGTTTAGTCATTTTTCCACATAACTAGTTACTATTATTTTGCTCTTTGTCATTTTCCTTGGGTATTTATCTTATATGGGCGTTTTAGTTATATTCATATAGTTTTTAATCCCTATTTTTCCCTCTTTGGAGCATTTTATCCATTTCCGTATCTTTTGCTGTTTGTATTGTAAGAGTATTCTTGTTCGCTTAGTACAATCCTATGTAGATGATTACTTTTTTGACGTGTTTGGGTGCAGAAGTCGAGCATCTCCTTCCTGAAGGGTCCAAAGATGATTTGGTTACGCCATCCCAGCATATTGAAGCTCATAGTCAACCATCGCAAACTAGTCAGTCAAACCCGAGCGATTCATTGAGAACTGGAGATGCTATGCAGCCCATGGATTTAGACCACAAGACATTGACATCTCACATTCTACTTTGTTGCGAGGAAGCTTTCTATGTCTACGCTTTAAAGTCTGTGATTCAGGTGATCTGATGTGTTAATCCATTTTCAGTTTGAATGCTCACTGTTATGACTTCCACGACTTATGAGAGATCCTTAACTGTAGGGGGATGTTAATTTTGTCCAAGAAGTGAAACTTGAAAAACCAGCTTCTTGGTCAACTATCTTCAGGAGAGATGAAAACAAATATGGAATCATAATTGTTTATCAGACTGGAGAAATTGAAATAAGGTAAGTTTCTTACTTGTGTAGCATATGCCTTAGGTTGAGAATATCCTGTTACTTGGCTTCTGGTTCATAGTTGATTCAGATAGTTGAATATTAAATCAGGCTGATTGTTTGCTTATCGCATAATCAGCATAAAATGATCTGAAGAAGTTTCCATTGCCATGGATATCTACTTTTCATCTTTGTGCAAAAGATATTAAAAAGGGTGAATCTTTCTTGAGCCTTTTAATATGTACTGGAACAGGTTTCTTTATACTATGTTCACTATATATAGTGGATAATTAAGACGAGTGACACCTGTAATCAAAGAAATTAAAAAAGAGATTCTGTTTAAAGGCATGAAAATGATAGGATATTGATGGTTTTGATGGTCATTGGCTAGTTGCACATGCAAGCCCCGGTTTGATCAGAATTTAAAAGATCGAAAAGCATGGCATGATTCTTACAGTTAATATGTCCAATAAAAATATGTCGGTTTGACATATTTCCTATATACTGTTATGCTTATTTTCTGAGGGAACGTTTGAGTTTATTAATTGAATTATGCAGAACTATTAGATATTTACAGTTAGATTTTACAAAGACTAGATGACATTATATTTCATTATTTGGTAATTATATTTAGTGGGGAAAAAATTAATTAATATATTCTCTCTCACTTTTATGCATGCAAAGAAAAGTGTAAAGAAGTGTTAATGGATTTTCATCTTTTAGGTCTTTGCCAGATCTTCAACTGCTGAGTAGCACCTCACTGATGTCAATACTAAGGTGGAATTACAAGAATAATATGGACAAGACGATGAGTGCTTCTGACAAAGGATCGATTACCCTGGTTGGTTCATTTACGGAGCAATAATATGCATCTAAGATTACACTGCATTGCTTGTGTTTTCCTGAGTTCACTGAGACCCTATATTATATTGTTCAGAATTGGCATGATTAATATAATCCCGGAGTTATTTATCTGATGCCAAATACTTCATTATCTCATCTTACTATATCGCGCAAGTTTGGACATATTGCTAATTCAGGATGCATTGATTGTCTTGAACGTGCCAACAAATCCAATGTTAACAATGATCCAGTAATTTGGGAATGCACAATTATAGTTGAACAGTTTGTATCTATACCATATTTATTACTTGAATTGCATCTAATGGTGTTTGCTTCTTATTAGGTGAACGGATGTGAATTTGCTTTTGTATCTCTTTTGGCATTTGAAAATGAGTTCAGGTCACCCTCCATTCCTTGGATAACCTGTTTCATGGATCCGATGGCTGTAATAATGCCACCTCAACAAATTATATGAGGTGGCAATATCACAGCCACAGGGTCCATGATCTTTATGGTTTATAGAATAATTTTCATCCATCACCCCCCCCCCCCCCAAACACACACACTTGAAAATAATAAATAAGTAGAAATTCTGACTAGACACTGTTTATTTTAGGATTCCCGAGTCTTTACCTTGCCTACATGATAGAATCCTAGCTGCTGCTGCAGATACTGATTTTAATTTCTTCCAAAACCAAAAGAAAACACAGGTCGCAAATACGGTCACTTCATTTTAATTTTCTTTTTCATTTTCTTGAAATTAATACGTATGTGTTTGCTTATACAGGGTGCTATGCCTGGATTTGTTAGCAACATGATAAAGGGGTTAAAAGGGGAAAAAGGAGAGTATGATAAGAATAACACAGAAGCTCGTGAAAGTATGATTGCACATTTAGAGAGAATCTTTTCAAGGTTTCCATTCTCCGATCCTTATAATGCAATTGATCTTGAAGATCTGGAAATTCAGATAGGTGAGTTCTAGTCAGAAATGCTCACCCTAAATAATGCAACCTTCGTGTTTTGCAAAGAATAATGAAACTTTTTGTTTCTTATTATTTGCAGATGACATCGAGATCGATGAACCTGTTCCTGTTGAATCGTCTGTACGAAAAACTAGTGAGGATATAAAAGGTAAGATCTACAAATTACTCTCTAGTGAGGCTCATGAGATGCCACCAGGTTGGTACTACCCTAGTGAAGTTGTGGGCAGTTAGATTATATAGGGCAATGCCAGCATGTCACTTTATCACAACAACATATTCTTATGGAATGGCTTACAACTTCACTTTGTAGTGATATAGTGATTTTATGCCTTGTTGAACATAAGGGGTGTTTGCAAACTCTAATTTTTAATGGCTAAAAATAAGTCATTCTGAAGTGATAACAAAACCAGCGTATGTTTCTAATTTCAAACTTAGGTGTTAATAATCTATAAATTTTAATTGTTAAGGATTGGTTAAAAGTTATTATGGTGCTTCTATTATTAAAATCATAATATTTTAGATATATTTATCACTTTAGTCACCTTTTTTGCAAACATTCATCTATAGCTTTTTCCACTCATCACATTACTCACTCGTGATGTTCTCTCAGGTCTAATTATTTCGCACGTTTAATCACTTGTGTATAAACAATTGTGTTTGTAAACTCTCCTATAAACATTTCCTTTTTTCTGCTTCTGCCAGAAAAGGGAGCTGAGAGGGAAAGATTATTTGAGGGTGGTTCAGCTGATATTCAACCAAAGACAAGAACGCGTGAAGAAATCATTGCAAAATATAGGAAAACAGGGGTACGTTCTTTCCTTTTGATAGCTTGTGTATGACTAAATGCTTGATTGTGAAAAATGCATTTTCTGACCATGTAATTGATTCCAGGATGCATCATCAGCAGCATCAGAAGCGAAAGATAAACTTCTAGAACGCAAGGAGAAACTCGAGGTATACCCCACTCAAATGAAATTGATTGAAATAAATCGATGGAAATGTAGATTTTGAAATTTTATGGTTTTTAAGGTTTGAAATTTTATGGAAATGTAGATTTTGAAATGTACAATTTTATCTTGATGTGAAGGGCCACCCACTTGTTCTTAAGATCGTAAAATGAGCGTTTAAACCCTTTTGCTATACATCACCATCGAACGACCAAAGAAATCAAAACAAGGAGTGCCAAAAAAGAAAGAGATTAGAAATCAGCAGTAATATAATGAAAATGAATTAGCTGTATTTTCTAAAGTGCTTTACTTGCACTTTGGATTCTAGAAAGTAAATACTTACAAAAATATATTCCTCATTTCGAATAAACGTAATCTTTTAATTCATTTATTGGCCCTTCTCTTATAACCTTTGATGCTAGCATAGCATGTAAATCTACAGTAAAGGACATTTGTTTCTTTTCGCTTCACATCATAAACACAACTTTGCTCTCTTAGTTCGTGATGCTTATTGTTTTCTTTCTTTGTATCATATGTGCTTATATTCGAACTCTCCTATGGGCATTTTTGTTGGTTTATTTCAGAAACTTAGCAGAACAACTGAAGAACTACAAAGTGGTGCTGAAAACTTTGCATCAATGGCGAGTGAGCTTGCTAAGGCCATGGAAAAACGTAACAAATGGTGGAAATTATGAGTATGTGCCCATGCAATCTCCATCTATTGAACTTGAGCCACACAAATTTGTGAAACTGTTAAATTCTACGTCAGGTAAGTTTCTAATACATTTGGTACGATTAGTATTCTAAGGCGTCATAAATTGTAATATAATTGAGATCATATATTGACTATATTTTACGGATACAATGACCCCGTTGTTGATATAAATTACAATTATTTGTATACAGTGACTTCCATTTAGGTTACACCATGGTGATTGTGATTCTGCAAAAATTATAAATCTTTCTAAGATTGTGATTTTCTCTCAAACATGTGAATGTATCTATACTCTTTTATGAATCATTTATTCGTTGTTGTGCACTAGAAACATTGCTCTTAATGCACCCCATTAAGAGCATAATTACTACCAATGTTTCATAACAATATTATTTATCCCTTATTTGCTATTGTCTTGTAGGAGCTACTTTTTCTACTTGGTTGGTATTTGGTGATAGGAAAAATTGTTGACTAAGAAGGCCCCGCCATATTTGAACAAGCATCAGATTGACCTCTTACTTCTAAGAAAGTAAAAATACCAATTTTGTTTTACACAGGCATAGCAATTTCTTTGGCCTGACTACATAGTTGACCATTATAAAATAAATAAATGGGTTAGATCTGGTGTGTTTGGATTGAAAGATTTGAAATCTATGGATTTTAAATTCAACGACAAATTTATTTAAGTTTGTTTTGGATGAATTCATGTTATGATGGATTTTAAATTCATTGTCATTCATTTTGACCTATTTTTTTCACGCCTATGTTGGATTTTAAATTACCCATTTTAGAGACATTTGAAATCCTTCCTCCAAATCTCTTTCTCAAATCCAAATCACTCGATTCAAACACATCCTTAGGGTGGTAAAATCCATTAGAAGGTAATTTGTTGTAATTTGTTAGGTTTTTACTTTTATATTATACTAGAAAACATCACGTGCGTCGCACGTGGTTAACACGTGATTAGACGCACGTGGTTAACACGTAATTTTTTTAAGAATGAACTAAATTAAAATACATTATTATTATTCTATCAAATTATTCATAATTATTAAATTTATTACTAAATAAATCAAATTATTATTTTCATTGCAAAATTCTAGTGCTCTTTTGTGATTCTTTCTATTTGATTTCGAATTGTACTTGTTCTATCAGTCAGATCCTTCATTTTTTTTTTCTGTCAAAGAAGAATTTGTCGAACTCGGAGATGCAATTTGACTAAATGATTCGTGAATTATCTGATTCTTTTTTGTGGGATCATTTTCCCACGAGAGGGAATGAGAAGAATTATAGAATGTAATTTCATTTAAAACATAAAACTTGCCATGCATAAACTTACATAATAAAATGAGTCATATCCTAAGATGAGTCAAATCTAATTGTTAATTTATATTTTTTTCTTAGTTGTTTTAACACCTTATATATAAAAAACTACAGACATGTATATTTGCGAAGATTATTTCTTTTACCACAAATTCTAAATTTTTTAAATATAATCTATTTGCAAATAAATTCATTTTCTTTCATATTCATTATGTTCATATATAACTACTTATTAATCAACATATATTGCATCGCATTATTCCTCATAATTTCATCCTATATCTCATCAAAAATTTATTCTTAAGCTATTTTTTCTTTCTTTCTTGATATTTTATAATCATATGGTCATCATAAAAATAACAAAGCAATAACTTACGCGTCATTCATAAATAAAATTACACTTGATTTGATAGAGTTTATCAATCCCAATTATTTTGTAAAAACACGAACAAAAAATCCAAAATTAGTCATTGCACTCGAATCTATGTATATATATATACATATATCTCACAATTTTCAAAGAAATTTCTAAGATACTAATCTCAAAACATAAAACACTATAAACTTATAAACTTAAATCTCTTACATATATTATTGTACTTTTCAAGTATAACTTTAAACACATTAGAAATCAAAATATTAATATTTACTATATGGTTTCCTACTATTAGGAGTTTTCCAACCTTAATTGGCCTTTATAATATTTGTTTTACCTATTTTTTGAATAACTTATTTTATCAACTTATTTTATCAACCTACGTATCTTTTTAAAATTGATCTTAATGCCATTTTTTCTTCTTTGTACTCCACACATGTATATTTACTTTTTTTCATTCTACATCACTTTTAACCTAATATCTAAAAATTTTTATATACTTGTTTATATTTGCAAAATTGTTTATAGCAACTTTAGAAGATTTCAATACCACCTATTTTAACAAAAACAATTCAGTCACTTTTTCATTATAGCTACTCATTAATCGACACGTTCATTACTTCAGATTAGTTCACATTATTTCTCATTATTTCACACTATCTCACATCAACAATTTCATATTTAAACTATTTTTCTTATTATTCTTTTTTAATCGCATAATCATGACCAAAAATAACAAAGCAATCACTTACGCGTCATTCATTAATCTAATCGCACTTGATTTGACACATTTCACCGATTTCAGTTATTTTGTAATAATATGAACAAATCCAAAATCAATCATTTTACGCGAATATATAATGCACAATTTTGAAATAATTCATAAGAAATTAATTTAAAAATATAAAATACTTTTAATAGATTAAGATATCTGTCACATATTTTTGTTATATTTTTTCATGCATAATTTTTTTCCAAACACATTGTTTAAATAATTTTGAGTAACGTAGAAACTTAAATAATTAAATTTCTTTTACTAAATAATTTCCTATTATTAAAAGTATTTTTCTTAACCGACCGTTATTGTTTTATTTATTTTTGAATAACTTATTTTGTTTATTTGAATGTAAATAAACTTTTGACAAAAAATATATATTAATATTTTACTTTAACATCCATGTTTCCGTATAAGATATTAATCTATGTATCTTATTAAAATATATAATTGTCGTAATTTTCCTCGTTATAGAAATCTATTTTTTTCCTAATAATGTTTAATACCATATTATTTTTCAATATAAATGTCGACATCATCATCATCATCTAAAGACATCATCCTTCTCGATAACACTCTCTTACACAATCTCTCTACTTTATCACCTAGTCTTGCTGCCCCTCAATCTCTCTGCTTTATCACCTAGTCTTGCTTTGTTACTGGACTACGTATAGGTTGCAAGAATTTTTTAGTTGAATATAAATTCTTGTAAATATGAGTTCAAAAAAATTCAAATGTTAGTCCTACAAAATATATTTTACTATTTATACAAAGTTTTATTAATACATTGAAATAAAAATAAAAGGAACGACACATAGAGGACCTCCAATATTTAATTGTATATATATTTAATATATTATATATTTTATATATAAAAAAACCTCCAAATTTAATTGTATTTATATCTATTATAGGTTTATAATTCAATATCATAATTACAATATAATACAACATCATATAATCATATAAATGGATAGATAGATTAGATATAAATAGATAGATAGATTGATAAATAACATGGCATAATAAAGTATAGTTTTTCAACCTGCACTATTTACTGAGCTTTACAAATTCTAAGATGAATTGGCTAGGAGGTATTAATTACAATTAAATTTGTAACATGCGTTACTTAGTGTCAGACGTCAGATCGCTTTTCCCCGGATGAAATAAAAATTTTGTCAAGAAATTATTTATTATAATAAATTCTATTATTTGTAGAATACTAATATACTTAATTTTTTATTTTTTATTCTTTTGCCATTAAAAATTATATTTTATAAGGGTAATTTTGACATATAAAAATATTATTTAAATCTATATATATTTATTATAGTTTTTTATATAGTATTTATATTTTATTTTATTACTTTTCTAGCTCTATTAAGTATTTGAGGTAGAGTAGGACTCTATTTTTTATAAATTAAATAGTGGCATAATACTAAAAGGTCTCTATTTTCAACTATTAAAAGGATTCTAAATTTAAATAAGGGTATGAAAGTCTTTTCACATAGAACGAAACAAATTTATTATTCACACATTTATACGTCAGATCGCTTTTCCCCGGATGAAATAAAAATTTTGTCAAGAAATTATTTATTATAATAAATTCTATTATTTGTAGAATACTAATATACTTAATTTTTTATTTTTTATTCTTTTGCCATTAAAAATTATATTTTATAAGGGTAATTTTGACATATAAAAATATTATTTAAATCTATATATATTTATTATAGTTTTATATTTTTTATATAGTATTTATATTTTATTTTATTACTTTTCTAGCTCTATTAAGTATTTGAGGTAGAGTAGGACTCTATTTTTTATAAATTAAATAGTGGCATAATACTAAAAGGTCTCTATTTTCAACTATTAAAAGGATTCTAAATTTAAATAAGGGTATGAAAGTCTTTTCACATAGAACGAAACAAATTTATTATTCACACATTTATATAGGGGATTGATATTTGGTTTCTTTGTTTAAAATCAAAATATTAGGATTTTTTAAGTTTATGCAAAATGTTTGAATTATGTTGACAAACTTACGCAATAAGATTTTTAGATAATAAAAGGGAATTTATTGTTAATTAGTTATGATATTATTTTCGCAATACACCCGTGGCCCGCTTGAAAAGAATCATTTTTAATCTCATCGAATACAACCTAAAATTAAGGTCTCAATTCTTTAACTTATATTATCCTATACATAAGTTTTTTAATCAATACATAAATTGTTCATTATTTCAAGTACTGGCTTTAAATAACTATCCTAAAGAGAGTAAGTACATAAAACTTGCATGTTTACAATTTTAGTTTTAATCATTATGAAAAGTCAAATTAGACTTTCAATAATTATTTTTTGGACGGTGAGAAATAAATCAAACTAAAATTTGACAAAAATCAGCAGACATATTTTGAATTGGACGAAAGTCGGCCACGTCACCTTTCTCTTTCCACTTCCACACATTTGGAAAGAAAAAAAGGGTCAAAAACAAATTATTCATAACTAGTGGGGTTGAAAACCCAATTTTACAATACTTATCATACACTATACGCGCCAAACCCAACTGCTAAAATCCAACAAAGAGTTTGGCAAAACACCATTTCTTATTAAAATAAAACTTTGAAAAGGACTAAAAACAGAATCATGAAAGAGTTGAATAAGAGAAAAAAATAATGCTAAAAAACTATTTAAATGGCAACTTTATTAATATTAAAAGAAAACCGACCACTTCATAACACACAAAAGATTTCAAATTTTATAAAGTTTTAACCTTAGAAAGTGGTCACAAAATAATAGATCATAGTGTATTTAACATGGAAATTGACATATGATGAATAATAAAAATCACGTTTTAGTTACATGTTTAATTTAGATGTTGGAATGGGAAAGAGAGAAGAAAAAGAGGGATGATATATATGTGTATATATATGAACCATATTATTGTAACTCAATAGAATCCACAAAGAACAAGTTGAGATTCCTGTAGCTTATCAACTTGAGGATACAAACCCTTGTATTATCTTCTTGCAGATAGATACATTTATACATATATATATACACAGATCTTGCAAAGCCCTTGAGTCCACACATTACTTTTCTCTCACTTGTAGTGAGGGAAACTTGATAAAGCTCAAATCTTTGGTTCAGATTCTGAACCTCATTGAAAAATGGCTAGCTGGGTTTTATCAGAATGTGGATTAAGGCCACTTCCAAGGGTTTATCCTAAACCAACAACTGCCCAAACTTTATCAAATCCCAATCCCACAAAGCTGAGATTTTCAAGAACAGATCTTGGAAACTGTTCTTCATTCCGATTGTCAAGTGGGATTAGTACTGTTAAGGATAAGAGATGGGCTTTGAGAGTTAGTGCACCACTAAGAGTTGAGCGAGTGGAAGAAGAAAATAATGGTGGGGAGATAGCAATAAATGGTGACGAATTTGACCCTGCTGCACCACCCCCATTTAAGCTGTCTGATATCAAGGCAGCCATTCCTAAGCATTGTTGGGTGAAAGATCCATGGAAGTCTATGAGCTATGTGGTGAGAGATGTTGCTGTGGTTTTTGGATTGGCAGCTATGGCAGCTTATTTAAACAATTGGGTTGTTTGGCCTTTGTATTGGTTTGCTCAGAGTACTATGTTTTGGGCTCTTTTTGTACTTGGCCATGACTGGTAAGATTTTTTTTTTTTTTTTTTTTTGGTGATTTTGGTGAAAGTTGAGCTTTTTATGATGTGGGTTTTGATTTTTGTTGGATTTAAGTTATGGGTTTGTTGTTGATTTGCAGTGGTCATGGAAGCTTTTCAAATGATCCCAAATTGAATAGTGTAGCTGGTCATCTTCTTCACTCTTCAATTCTTGTCCCTTACCATGGATGGTATGTCTTCTTATCTTCTGTTTGGTTGTGTTTGGATTGATCGATTTGAGTTTGTTGAATGGATTTTAGAGTTCAATCATCAATGTATTTACTGGTGAATTTGATTTCCATCCTTTCAAATCCTTCGGTCCAAACACAACCTTAATTTATTTATTTTTTGAAATATTTCAGTTCATAAGATTATAGATTAGGTGTATATCTAGAAACTAAAATGGGATTAAAATATTATGTGATGGTGAATTATGCAGGAGAATCAGTCACAGAACTCATCATCAGAACCATGGCCATGTTGAGAATGATGAATCTTGGCATCCTGTAAGTCACTTCACTTGCTAGATTATTTATCAAGTAAAAAAAAAAAGTTTCGAGTCATTATTAAGAGCTCTCGGGATTTCAAATCTCAAATAATCACAACCATCCATCGGATGATTTGTGTGATTATATCAAGAATATGACAATCAATCTTAAGTCTCTATACATTAAATCTAAACTTGCATAAGACAGATTTTAATATTCTTTTCATTATTTTCCCTTTAAATCCCAGTTATCGGAGAAGATTTACAAGAGTTTGGATAATGCTACCAAGAAATTGAGGTTCACATTGCCTTTCCCTATGCTGGCATATCCAATCTATCTGGTATATACATTGCTTATTTCTTTAAAAAAAAAAAAAAAAAAAAGATCGAATTTTTTCCAATGAATAAGCTTTCGTGTTTTCAATTCAATGCAGTGGAGTCGAAGTCCCGGAAAAAAGGGATCTCATTACCACCCCGATAGTGATTTGTTTGTCCCAAACGAAAGAAAAGATGTTATTACATCAAGTGTTTGTTGGACAGCAATGGTTGGATTACTCGTTGGATTATCTTTCGTTATGGGTCCTCTTCAACTACTCAAACTATACGGCATACCTTATTTGGTTAGTCACTTTAATCCCGTTATTAAAATTTTACTATCGTTCGTTAAAGTCCCGTTTGGATTGAAAAAGATAACAAATACTCGTTTTAAACACGCCTCGAGATTGTTTATCCTACTTTGTAACTTCTTGGTAAAACTTGGAATTTGAATTGGTTGCAGGGTTTTGTTATGTGGCTTGATTTAGTTACCTACTTGCACCACCATGGCCATGATGAGAAGCTTCCTTGGTACCGTGGAAAGGTAATATATCAAAATCGAACGTTCTTTATAGGGTTATAAACGAGCGAAATAAAGTTTTGTTTCAAGCATGAATTTATACTGTTTATCGAGCATGAAAATGGGTTCGAGCTTGAACAAGCTGTAATCTTTATTATATCAACAGATTGAATCATTTCGAGTATTTATATATGTCAAAGTTTCATTTTTCTTAATCGAGTTTTTCGGTATTTTGTAATATAGGAATGGAGTTATCTGAGAGGTGGATTAACGACAATCGATCGGGATTACGGATGGATAAACAATATCCATCATGACATAGGAACACATGTGATTCATCACCTCTTCCCTCAAATCCCACACTATCATTTGATTGAAGCTGTAAGTTGTCCAATCTTCATAATTACAAAAATCACCCCGAGGTTTTAGAAAATATAGTAACTTTGCCCGTCAATAAGAGTAAATTACAAATTTCACGCATAGTTTCATCTTTGTAATATGCAAAACCTTAGGGGGGTCGTGGTAATTACTCAATAAGTGAGGGAGATTGCATGTACTTATCCCGTTACATAATCACAACTCGATAAGTGGTAAATATGCAAAACCTTAGGGGTAATTATCCCGTTACATAATTTCACGACTAGTTTCATCTTGGTAATATGCAAAACCTTAGGGGGGTCGTGGTAATTACTCAATAAGTAAGTGATAATGCATGCAATTATCCCGTTACATAATCACAACTCGATAAGTGGTAATATGCAAAACCTTAGGGCTAAGTATCCCGTTACATAATCATAACTTTGCCCGTCAATAAGAGTAAATTACAACTTCACGCCTAGTCTCATCTTGGTAATACGCAAAACCTTAGGGGGGTCGTGGTAATTACTCAATAAATGAGGGATAACGCATGTAATTATCGCGTTACATAATCAAAACTCGAGCCCTGATTGTGGTTAATCTTTGTGATGCAGACCGAAGCAGCTAAGCCCGTATTGGGTAAATATTATCGAGAGCCCCAAAAATCGGGCCCCATTCCGTTATACTTATTAGGAGTCCTTATTCGAAGCATGAAAAAGGATCATTATGTGAGTGATACAGGTGATATCGTGTATTATCAAACCGATCCTGAGCTCGTTGGATCTCAAAAGTCGTAAGGAATCTTTGATACTTTATGATTCGTGATCGATTCTTTGTGGATGTTAAGGATACCGTTTACGAGTTTCTCATATTCAGACACGACTGAAGATGGATTATTTTTAGCGATATATATGATTTTTTTCGTCGAGTTATGACGTCCCTTATAGGTATTATAGATGTAATGACGATTTGAGATGTATTTATGCATGAATTATGATTTATGAATATCATAACGCATTGTAGTGTTTAAGGAAATTTAAGGAATCTTTGTCGTTATGGTATAATCATAAATATTATAGTGAGAAAAAAATTAATTTAGTAAATTATTAAAGTATCCTCTCGTATGAGCAAAAATATCTATCTCGTGTTTAAGGTTCAATCTCACGTTGTTACAAGTTATTATTTTTTTCTTAATTAAAAACTTTTAGAATTTATAAGGCCTATGCTTAAAATATTATCTACCAGAGTTCCATTTTAATGGTTAATAACTATTTTGTACAATATCCATTTTGCCCATAGTATGAAGATTATATCATTATTGTTTTGAAAGAGTCCAAATCTATTCTTGAAATTGGACTCCAAATGATAAATTCTAATGGAAAACTATGAAGTAGGCCCACATTATGTTTCTAATTGATTTAAAAAAAGAAATATTATAGTCAACTTTAATAATACTATTGGGTTGGATAATATGAGCCCAATTACAACTTTGTATAATTGAAATATTTTTCACTAATCTTCATTTTCTTTTAAGAATATTATCGAAATACTTAATTTAAGTAAACTTTACATTCTAAATTTAAATAAAATCACATTCATCTATATATATCATAAATTTAAATTTTCAAAAATAATTATAATTATTAAAAGACTCAAAAATTTCCATCAAAGAGTTGACTAGTTGAGAATAATTATTTATAAAGATAAAAAAAAATATGAGGTGTAGGAGGATAATGGAGGATCCATATTTGTGTGTTTTGTGTGGTGGAGAAATGAGAATAAAGTTTCTTTAGGGGCGGCTATAATAATTTAGCATTAATTGGTGTGGATTTCTAGAAATGGGCCCCACACGTTGAAATTTCTATAGTGGATTGGCCTTCAACTCCCAAATCATTTTAGTCAATAAGAAATAATATTTTAATAATTCATAGGAAAATCTATTACTCCCATTAATGAACTTCATATCTAATCCAATTTCAAATTGACTATACATCAATTTAAAATCTATTGAACTTGGACTTTTTATTTAAGTTCATTGATTTGTAGGCTTCAAGATATTTTTACTATTTTTTTGTATTCAATTTTAACAATATAGTATTATAGTATATAGATATAATGCTATTATTTTAGGTTTTTGGGTTAAAATTTTCGAGGCGACTATAACCCTTCATTTTGTGGAAATCGGGTAAAATTAATATATGGGTCCTATAGATCAATAATTGAGGTGGGTTGAGTTTAAAACCGTTCATATAAATTTAGTGTCACACAAATATCATGGTTTTTATATCACGGAATTTTCAAATTCCTCTTTGATTCAGAAAGTATGGATACATACAATTTAATTATATTAATTAAATATAAATAATTATTTACTAAAATAAAAAAAGTAAAAAATCGATGGTATATATCACTTTTTGTTAATTTAGACTCTACAAAATACAAACACAATCTAAATACAAATTTGTCACAAAATAGAACCCCATTCCCACAATTTAATGGCAGAATAAAATCAGAGAGATATAGATAAGAGGAATAAAAATTAAAAAGAAAGAATTATACAATAATTGAACATAAATTCTCATTTCATCATATCTTGAATGTAAGAATTACATAAAAACTGTTCCCCATTAGGGAAGAATAACACTGAATAATAAGCACTAAACAAATAAATTCAAATAATTTCTTTCTTCAGTCTGTTATCTAAAAATATAACAAATATCAATAAGAATTTGAATGAATATTATCATCAGCCTAATTTAAAATAAGATGTCATTTTAAACCAAATCCTCAAGCCATAAGCTGCTCCTGCTCTATATACATTTGATCAATCCAATGCTGCTGCATCATTTCATTACCATTACCACCTCCCTGCCCCGACCCGGATCCATATTGCCCCGACCCGCCACCACGACCTGACGGGACGTCTTTCACCAACGAGTTGACCCACGACACATCGGGCTCATCGACGTTCGAGGGCCCCACGGAAACCGGACTATTACCACCTCGATAACCGAAAGACGCCGATTTCCTCAGCTTGCTTACATCCTCGCCGTTAAAGCCCCACTCGAGCTTCCCGTCCGGCGAGCCCCACTCCGAGAGCTTTTGGGGCGGGCCCGGGCGGTATCCAACGCCACTCCGGTCAACGAAGCTTTGACTCCGTTTCGCAAAGGCGGCCGATCTCGAGTTCATCACGGCTGCAGCCACGGCTGCAGACGAGTCGAACCCGAACGGGGCGGGTTTTCGGGCAGGCGAGGACGAAATGTTCGACGGGTAGCTTGCCCGGAGTTGGTTCATGTTGTGAGATCCCCCGAAAACATCATCGAGATTCGTGGGCTTCAAATCACCCATTCTATTGTATGGTGAGGATGATAATCCAGCCATTTCCTCTACATACTGTTGTTGCCTTTGTTGTGTGTTTATCTTGCCCAATCCAAGCAACTCCATATGCAAATCCACGTCTCGGGCACTTAGGGCGGTCTTGAGCCGGCTGCCCGGGAGCTGCAGGGCAGGCGGCGTAAGGTTCATATTGCTTTGCCACATACTTCCGCCCATCGGAGATGAACAAGCCACCGAAGGTGACATAGGTGGCGTTGAACTATTGGCCATCATCATAGACGACGAGCCAAGCGATAACGGGCTCAACGTCGACAAGTCGAGCGAATTGACCGAAACGCCCTTCGGGGACGGCATAGCGGACCCCGTCGAAGCGTACAACGGGCGCAACTCTTCGACTTTGTGGGCAAAAAAGCAAACTTTTCTCGAACAACCCGTCTCGTCTTTACAAAGACGGGTCCTATATTGGGCCGGGTGTAGCCATGACTCGAACACCCCGTGCGCGTACTCGCACGAATCGCCCTTTCCGCAACTACCCTTCTTAAACTCGGGACAAGGGACGCAAGTGTAATTATACTTTCGCGGGTCCCGCCTCCTCGCGTTCTCGCCGGGATGGACAAAAGGGCACTCGGTCCAATCGTGAGAATACGCCCTCGAGCACGGTTTCACCTTGAAGCTATACATCCTAAACTCATCCGTGCCGTACAAACCATTGTTTATATCGGGCAACGATATATCGACGGGATACTCTTTCTTTTCGCCCCCACGAGGCGTTTTTACGCCTTCTTCAAGCTCGTCTAAACCGCCCTCGAGGCTAAAACCATTCAACATCATCTCCAAAGTTTTCCTCTTTGGACTACCACAAGATTTGACACATGGCGCAATCAAATCGCCCGGTTTCTTCCCGTTAACGTCGATAGCGTTGATATCAGCCGAGGCATCGATCAAGAGCTTGACGACCTCAACGGACGGCCACGATCCACCGGCTGCGGCGCAATGAAGAGGCGTGGCCCTATCTGAGCCACACGATCTATTGACATCAACTTTGCCAGTTCCAACAATATACTTCAAAACCTCCATACTTCCAAATAGAGAAGCAATCATAATAGGGGTTCTATGTTCAAACCCCATCTTTTTTGAACCAAAGCTTCTACCATACCAAAAGCTCACTTCATCAATATTAGAACCCTTTTCCTCTATTTCATATATGAAGCTAGCCAAATCATCTGTGGCTGCAAATTCAAGCAATTTTGAGCAATTTTGAACCAAAATCCCATTCTCACCCTCCATATTCATGTTAGAAGGGCTTAGTTTACTCTTTGAACCACTGCACATCATAAATCTGAAAGAAAATACAAAGAAAAATGAAATTTAGTACTCTCAGATGAATCACAAACTCCAAATCCCATGAACTATATATAAACCTTGATTATCTAATCATATATTATACACATCTACACCTGGCTATTTAATAAAAAACAATTTTTATCTCAGAAACCAATGATTTGTTCCATCAAACAGCCAGGGTGTCAACAGAAGTGATCTCTTAACAAAGTTTTGAAACATCAAACACTTAAACAAATCAAAAACCCACATCATAAAATTCAATCTTTGAAACATTCAACATAAATCACAGCCAATAACTTCAAAAAATGAACAAAATCGTACCTTATGTTAACAAGATAAGATTGCTTGATCAATATTTAAACTCCCCAAGGAATATTGAAATGAAATAATTATTGGGTTTTTTGGGATTATTGTTACTACACAAGATGTTAGATACAAGAGTGCTTGGAGGGTGTATATATATATTGTTTCAAAAATTTCCAAAAAGCATGAGACTAAGAAGGAAGGGAGAAGGAAAGTGTGATTTTTCTTCTTGCCTATTTCTTTTTATTATTATTTTATATATATTATTTATTTATTGTTTAATTGGAATTTTCAGCTCTATTTTTTCTTCAATTTTAGTCAAAGTCAATATTCAGAGGTGGGGTCCACACTCCACACCAGTTCTGTGCCTTACTGGTTCCATTTTTTGTGAAACTTAAATGCAAATGCAAATTCAAATTCGAATTCAAGTGAAATGCTAATGCAGATGAAATTGAAATGCAAATGCAAATTCGAGATTCGGAAAGAAGTGGGTCCCACCGAGAATCCGATATTTTGAAAGTAAGGCATAACGGGTGTATCCGTCACGTGTGGGCCACACACATCTGCTGGAATTTTCAAAAAATCTAGCCGGCCGCGTGTCATGGGCAAAATATTATTTTATTTCTTTTTCTTTTCTTCTTTTTTGTTTTGTTTTGAGAGTAAATTCTTTTTATTCTTATATTCTTTTGGCATCAAGATAATAAGATAAGTTTTTAAATGATAAATAATAAAATAGAAAGTTAATTTGCTAAAATAATATACCCTAAATTAGGGGAATAACAAGGATCTTGTCGAATTTTTCGATTGAAATTTTAATTTTTTTATTAATTATTTAATATATTTATTTAAAAAAATTAAGATTTTTTTTTTTGAAAAAAAAAAGTGGGCTCGAGCTTGAGCTGAGTCGACCTGGCTCGCGAGTTAGGTCGGCTCGGTTTATACCCCTACCCTTAACTATGAAGTATATTGCTTAAAAAAATCAATCAAAATATCATTTCAAGACTCTTCATTTAAAAAGAAAAAAATGCTATATTTTTCCTAGTTTTTGTATTATACTAGGAAGGAAAATCTAAAATGAAATCAATATCTTATTGATATGAATTAAATAATTTAAAATAAAGTATCATATAAACACGTCTTTGGTTCTTAGTGTAAAGGACAAGGGTACTTGAAAAAAAATTATGAATCTTTATTGTAGTCTCTTTTTTAGTGGAAAAATGAGGGAGTTAATTAATAACAATTTGAATTTGAAAGCATTTATTTTCATATAAAATTTATTAAGAATTTTTAATATTTTTTTGTCTTGATATATATACTTCATCATATAAATGTATTTTGGATAACACTGGTTGATAGTATTTTTATTGGAGTCATATACATTCATAATATATATATATATATTATCTAAATGGTTCGAGAAAATGTAATTATATTATTTCGCACAAACTATATCACAAGTTCCAACCCCACATTTGGATAATCTATTAATTATATTATTTCTAGGACCCATATATCATTATTTTGATAATTTAATATTTTTTTAACTCAAAAACATAAACAAAGTTATATCGATTTATCTTTTAAATTTAAGAACTAATAAGTGGATAATGTTTCTCCCAAAATTGAATTTTTGGTTGCTTTTTGTTAGTCTTTGGTACTGGTCAATTCTGTTGGATATATAGTCAAAATTACAATTTTTATATTTTTTCTTTTAAAAGAAGGGTCAAAGTTTGACTTTTCAATTCTTTATTATCAGAGTTAATGTTTTCAGTGGTCTCACTGAATGCACCATTATATATTTCTATTTTCATGTAATTTTTAATTTTAAATGTTTGAAGGCAATAAAAGTATAACAAATCCATATTTTTTTAAATACATATTTATCGGATTGGTATATATATTTTATTCTTGTAATTTCAATACATATACACAATAATATAATTCACAGAGCCTGTCAGCTATAAGCAACCTAGGCTGGTTTACCTCTCTTGTGTGGTTTGCAGGCTATTGCACAAGAGCGGAGTTTACCCAGTGCGCACCTAACGGTAGCGGCTGCGGGTTCCCTTGTCATAAAAAAAAAAATATATATATATATATATATAATTCACAGTATTCTATACTTTTATAATTTAAGAACACTGAAACTTTTAGTTTGATGCAACAATTTCTATGTTTTTATCACACTTTGATCTTAATTTGATTTTTCGAATAAGATTTTTGATCTCCAAAACTAAAGCGTGTTTTTAATATAAGAGATTTAATTATTTATCTAGTCACTCTCATTGGTTTCAATTATTTTTATATTATGGTCAATTTTGTCACACTATTTTCTCATTAGTCTTAAAAGATATAAACCATTGATTAGAATGAAAGAAAATAAATACTAAAATGAAATTGGGGGCCAATTACCCATGAAAGTCAAGAAAGGTGTCCTTAATAGAATGTATTAAAATTGAGCTACAAAATATATTTAAAAAAAATATAGTATTTTTTTTACTAATGTGTGAGTTTTGGTGTATTTTTTTTATTTGCTAATTTATTATAAATCGTTACTTATTATAATATTGAATAATATGCTTCTCACATATCAGGTAATTAATTTATTCAAATATATAATAACTAATTCTTTAACTCTGATTTGAGTTTAATTATTTGATTTCATGGTGGCAATTTCTATATTTTTTCTTACATGTCACTTAACAATTAACATAATTGTCCAAACACTAGAGAATAGATCAGTCAACTAGACCAGTCCACCAATCAAATTAGCTAGTGACTAGAAAATCCATAACACATCATTTATATTAAATTATCAATAAATATGGGGCAACCCCCGGTAGAGTTGGTAAGGGCATGTGAATGTTGTGGCCTTGGTCACGGGTTCGAATCCTGATGAGGGAATGTCTATTTGCCTTCTCTATTGTGAGCCTGTCAGCTATGGGCAACCTAGGCTGGTTTACCTCTCTTGTGTGGTTTGCAGGCTATTGCACAAGAGCGGGGTTTACTCAGTGCGCACTTAACGGTAGCGGCTGCGGGTTCCCTTGTCAAAAAAAAAATATATATATCAATAAATATAATTATTACATAATTATCGACTATTATTTTTGTTAATTGATATAATGAGGTACTTTTCATTTCTTCTTTAAAATATATTATTGATAGTGTGTGTTACACGGTCAGGTGGATATATGTGTCCAAAATTCTCTAAATACAATATAGGAACTTCATAATCATTATCCAACTTTATATATTTTTTTTAATTATGGTAGTTGTCTTTTAGACCCATTATTTTATTATATTATTGCTTGTAATAGAGTAATAATAACAAGATACGTATAAATTTTAAATCTTCAATACTTCAACCATAATTCCTCTAATTTAAAATTGTGACTTTTTGAGACCTTTTATATAAGAACAAGGGGGCATAAACCTTATTTCAATTTAAAAAATAGTCAAATGAAATAAAATGTATGTTTGTGAATTATTGTTTGAATTATTGTACTTTTGAGTAATAGAATTATTGTGAACCAAAAAATTCAAAAAGTTGAAAATTCCAAGGTGTCACACTATACGCGTTATGGTGTCGGGTGGGGAACAGCCTCAATTATTTATCGCACGTAGGGTCATGTTGCATTCTCATCTTCCACTTATGATAATATTGGCAATTTTGTCCACGTTTTTAATTCTTTTTCAATATTAAATTTCTTAAATATGTAAGTGCTACTTTATTTTATGATTATTGTTTATTGCCATTTACCAATGTGGATAACATAAATAATGTTCTTCTTGCTTTGGCCAAAATTAAGGTTAAATTTGTAATTAGGGGTGTAAACTTGTGTTTAAATTATTATAATTGAGTTTTAAAAATTATGTTTAATTTTAATTTGATTATTAATTGAATTGAGTTCAAATAAACTTTAATCGAGCCGGAAACGAGTTTATTTTTTAGTAGTTTTAATTATTTCTTATATATTTATATTATTTTTTAATAATCGAGTAGAACTCAAGTCAGACTTCAAAATCTGTCCAACACAAAAAGTTGCTCAAACTAGATTTAGTAAATTATCGAATGAGCTCAAATAATCTTTTATTTATCGAGCTCAATTCAAACATTCAGTAATTTAATTTGATTTTCAGCCCTAATCACATTACGATTTTGAACTTGATCCAATTTTGTGATTAGAAAGAAGTTAATTAGATTTGTTTAGTTTTATTATTGGTGATGACCATACAACAATAAAATAAAATAATATATATGATTGAAATATTAAAATAATATACGAGAAATGTAACATTAAACTAGAATATACATATTTGAGTGGAATTGATGATACTTTTGGACATACTATATTGTCTATGGTTCCACGTGGCACATCCATACATGATGATGATGTGAACCAAACATATATGAATGGGTGGGGTGAATTCGGGTCGGGTTATGGGTCCGAATATGACTTCTCTTAGTCATACCCTATCCAAGGGAATATGACAAAATACTTTTAAAAGAATGATCCAGATCACTATAAAAGAATGACAAAATATTTAAAGATTTCAAATCTTTTGTAAATTGATTTTTTCTAAAATATATGATCATGAAACTCAGCTTTTAGACTAAGATATTTTGCATTGCTTCAAATATTCTTGTGCTTTAATTTTTTATTTTCTTTTATTTTCCACACCAAAATCCGAAATTTAAAAAGTGGCAATAGAAAAATTATTTACTCAAGTTCTCATATTTTTATCATAAATAAATGTTCATAAAAATTAACAACAGATCAAGTTAAATAGAATCGGTTTGTTATCATCATATATTTATGATGTAAGAGATGGTGAATAAGTGGTGAAAATCAATCAATTTATCCTAAATACATGATTTATAATACAAAAGATATTATACTATCAATTAATAAAATATTAATAATGACTATTATGGTTGCAATTCATATAATTAACAATAAGTACAGTAGTTGGAAACTTAGACTTGGGCCGAACTGATCTATTGTAGCCCAATCTAATAAATGGGCCTTATAAACATTATTGGGCTTAGAAGGCCTAAAACTTCTGATTTGGATATCAATAAGAAAATATGGACCAATGTTTTGGGTTTGGCCCAACGTCAATAGTTTCATAATGACCCAATTACTCTTTGTCAAGCTCGAAGATCTTATAAATCAAGTATCAAATAGTTTATTATTTAAAATATTCAGATCAAATAAGAAAAAATAATGATTATTATTATAGTAATAAACCAAAATAAAATTAGAAATAGCCAAAAGTTTATGGTTTATTAATTTCATTATTAATATGATTGAAGTTGGTCAAGTTCAGCTCTCCTTTGTCAATTTGCATATAAAGAAAAAAGGGTCTTGGTCATGGCCAATTGAACTACGGCAAATCCTGGTAGAGCTGCCTTTGTTGAATATTATACTCATTGTACTTCACAATTTTGATCTCTTAAATTTAATTTTCTTACAAATATTATCAAACTAATTATTGATATTTGTCTTTAATATTATATTTCTTCATAAATGACGTGTTCTAAGGCCCACAAATGATTAAAGGAAGTTAAATAAATTACCAAGTTTAAAGCTTCCTAGATTGTCTAAAAAGATCTCAATATTCTAAAATCACTCATTCAACTAATATGTCATTAATCTATTAAAATGAGTATTTCTGTAATTTAATAAAATAATTTTGATACAAATATTATATTAATATATTATATGGCCCATTCCCGCCATTCCCGATAAAAATGAGTCCATGACCCAACAAATATACTATAAATACCACTTAAATATCCAGAAAAATTATATGAAAACTACAAAAAGATTTAATACTATTAAAATAAGCACGTAAGTAGATTGAAGTTAACGAGACAGTCTACAATATAATAACATACTTTCCAATATATCACGGGTCAGATCAGATCTCATCCGCATGTGTTATTCATGTTGGAAATCTTGATTGAGTAAATTGTGTTTAGCACGATTTATCTAAAGATTTAAGTGAATTTCGTATATCGAAAGTGGAATGTCTTTGGCTCAAATTATTCTACGTTTCGAGTAGATAAATTTAGAGTATTTAATTACTCAAATCCGATTTCGGGTGAATGAGAAATTAATTAACAAAGTGTGTCACTTAAAACGTTGTTCATAATTGGAATCAATTTATCGATTGATACATATACGATTAAATGATCAACAAATCATACAATCGACGGCCGCGATTGTATGAAAGAAAGTTCATTTAGTTTGAGGACTAAAATGTTCAAGTCGAAAAATTGAGGGACCAATTTGAAAGGACGTTCGAGATTGAAAAGTTTTGGGGTCAAAACATAATTTATAAATGTTTTGAATGTGTGCAACTTTTGGAGGTTTGATGAAGGGGTGCTTGTCTAAAGGACATGACTCTCCTACAATTTATGAAAAGTTGTAACTTTTATCTAAAGGATATAATTCTCCTACACTTTATGAAAAGTTGCAACTTTTGTCTAAAGGACATAACCCTCCTACGATTTATGGAAAGTTGCAACTCTTGACTCAAAACTCTTCATTATCTATAAATAGACCCTCCATTTGTGGAATTAAAACACACCAAAATCATTTTCTCTTCTCTTCTTTTCTCCTAAATACTAATATGAGTATTTTGAGAATTCTTTGCATATTAAATGTCTAGAGATGCATTTAATTCATACGAGTCCATAGAGAGAGTTTGGAACAATATTTTGTTCGCTAGACTCGGGAATTTGTAGTGGTACTATTGCCGAGACGCCGTCGTTGTATCTTGGGAGACAAATTGCCATATTCCGTAACCACCAAGAGCGGGGCAATATTGTCTTAAGGAGAGCGAGTAATATAAACTCGTGCCTCGACATTTTGCATCTTCATAAACACTGCCCGTTACGCTCCCAATAGATTTTTCCCAACAACTTAAGACAATATTTGAGTGTTTCTTGAAGATGATGATATCCGACGGTAAGATGATGAAATCAAGAGAAGAATTTAATTTCGTTTTATGTCATAATTTAAAATTTTATTTATTTTATGACTAATTCGTATTTGAATATTTTGTAGTAAAATTCAAACTGATCGAAGGAACTTTCGAACATCCGTGGTGTCAAAGATTCTATCAAATACGTGGAAGCTATTAAAGGCGAAATTTTGGTTACAAAACAAATTCATGAGATAAGTTCATTATGTGAATTATTGATTTTCGCTTGTTAACATATTATGTTGAATAATATTTTATCATTGTGATATTATTCTTGAGAAAGAATAAATAACTATGCTTGCTTAATATATGAAGCATGATTAAGATGATCATTTCTTGTAATCATGAGCTTGTTGTGAGCATGTAGGACATATAATATTTAATTATATTATATACTTATGATTTATTCTCGATAAAGAATAAATGTGTACATGCTTAGTATTACTTTATTTTGTGACACATATAAAGTAATGGTTTTGTAAAATTTCTTTCGGCTTATGAATAAATGCAATAAATGTAATTCTTTAGAATAAAACGTGATCACAATGAATGAAAAAATGCATTATTTAAATAAAATGATTTAAATTAGATGCATGTTCTTTTCGTGTGATGGAGACGTTTATTTAAAGAATAATTATTGTATTTTTTTAAGTTTTTGTTGTTTCATTTAGCGAAAGAAAATTGAGTTTGGTTTTAAGAATTTAAAACCAATGTTGTGGAATATCGTCACTATAAACCTATAAGGTTGCTAAGTGAGAATAATTCCAAATGTTTCATATTATGAAACGAACTTTCCCAAGAGAAGAAATAGAAAGGACTTATTGCAAAGTATACAACTTGGTCAAGAATAAAGAATGTTAATTATCGGAGTAAAATCGAGAAAGTCGATCAAACGTCCGAAATTAAATTCAAGAAAATGACTTTAAAGCTATGGAGAATTTGGTCAAACCAAATCTAGTGTTGGTGTACTGACAATAGTCAAAATGAAGATAAAAACAATTTCATTTCGAGGGAAAAACCACTAACGTGGTAAGATGAATCATGCTAGTGATGATCAAAGTCAATCATTGATTGACAACCCGAACCATGTTGATGGTGGGTGTTTGTCTAGGATAACTCAAACTATATAAATGATGGGTGATTATGTAGACAATATGGACCACACAAATGGTGGGTAATTGTCAAAACAAACTGAGCTAGACAAATAGTGGATGATCAGTCACTAAATCCAAGCTAGGCAAATGGTGGGTGGTCGAACCTCACGCTTCCGACTGCAGTATCTAACGCCTATTATGGAAGATAACTCAGCGAATGGTGGGTAGACAATGGTGATACGCACCGATATGAAATATCCGATAGTCCTAATTAAGATTAGCGGGTATTATTAATTGGCTAGATCTTGTGCCACAAACTTCGATACGTTATGATCATAAGCCGGCAATCGAAAAGGCACAGATTAGCACGTCTAAAATTAAAACTATTAAGCAGTGATCTTTAGTGGCATTGTCTCTATTGATTAAGAAAAAATCAAAAGAAAATATATGGATCCAATTGTATGCCTAAAAGATCAAATATACTGCATATCTGGAGGAAGGGCTTAAAGACTACTAGTTAAGAACGGACATAGTGGAAACCCAACCTTGTTGACTGGAGATCCCAAGATCTTGGTTCAATGGGACAACTAAATTATGAAAGTTCAGAAATGCACTTGGGGAGTATAATACTCTTGCCCATTCCTAGGATAATCAAGTGCAACCTACAGAGTGTAGCAAAAGGTTAAGCTGTGACTTTTAATGACTCCTAACTGTCTAAGTGTGAGATGCAACAAAGTGGGGTATGGTAGGATACTCTTATAGGAGGTCACCTATGTAAGTGTGAAGTGGGGCCGCTTCAAATTGAAACACTTATGAATCCAAGTGGTGTTCCATGGCCAAAACGGACCCAACCGAGAACAAAAATTATTAGAGAAGTTATTGTGTGAGTATCATTGTCTTGGTTTACACAAACGGCTGACCAGTTCAAGACATCGCGTTCACTGGGGAGCCAAGTAAATCCGATGGTATTTCACTAAGGAAGGTTCAAAGCCAAAAGCTACCTATCCTGATGCAATAGATTTTCGCCCGAACTCTCTCAGCGTCTGCATAGTCTGCATCTGTGTCAGCATAGTCTGTTATGAATTAATTTCATTCATGGTGGGTATTGTTGGAAATCTTGATTGAGTAAATTGTGTTTAGCACGATTTATCTAAAGATTTAAGTGAATTTCGTATATCGAAAGTGGAATGTCTTTGGCTCAAATTATTCTACGTTTCGAGTAGATAAATTTAGAGTATTTAATTACTCAAATCCGATTTCGGGTGAATGAGAAATTAATTAACAAAGTGTGTCACTTAAAACGTTGTTCATAATTGGAATCAATTTATCGATTGATACATATACGATTAAATGATCAACAAATCATACAATCGACGGCCGCGATTGTATGAAAGAAAGTTCATTTAGTTTGAGGACTAAAATGTTCAAGTCGAAAAATTGAGGGACCAATTTGAAAGGACGTTCGAGATTGAAAAGTTTTGGGGTCAAAACATAATTTATAAATGTTTTGAATGTGTGCAACTTTTGGAGGTTTGATGAAGGGGTGCTTGTCTAAAGGACATGACTCTCCTACAATTTATGAAAAGTTGTAACTTTTATCTAAAGGACATAATTCTCCTACACTTTATGAAAAGTTGCAACTTTTGTCTAAAGGACATAACCCTCCTACGATTTATGGAAAGTTGCAACTCTTGACTCAAAACTCTTCATTATCTATAAATAGACCCTCCATTTGTGGAATTAAAACACACCAAAATCATTTTCTCTTCTCTCCTTTTCTCCTAAATACTAATATGAGTATTTTGAGAATTCTTTGCATATTAAATGTCTAGAGATGCATTTAATTCATACGAGTCCATAGAGAGAGTTTGGAACAATATTTTGTTCGCTAGACTCGGGAATTTGTAGTGGTACTATTGCCGAGACGCCGTCGTTGTATCTTGGGAGACAAATTGCCATATTCCGTAACCACCAAGAGCGGGGCAATATTGTCTTAAGGAGAGCGAGTAATATAAACTCGTGCCTCGACATTTTGCATCTTCATAAACACTGCCCGTTACGCTCCCAATAGATTTTTCCCAACAATTCATGTTATACATGTTTGATCATACATCGAATTGATAAACAAAAAAAACCAAGAAAGCAACCTAATGTTTCTAATTTTTTTTTTATATTTGATCATATTTTATTTATTGAGTCGAACTTGATTTGAATTTTACACACATTAATGGTGAAATTTGGTTGGTCAATTAAATAAAAAAAAATTAATCACGAATCGAATATCGGATAGTTTGATAGGTGAATAAAATTAAGGAACAAAAGGGGGTTTAATGTATAATAGATGTAACTTCTAATAAGGGTTTAAAATAATGTAACTCGCCCAAAAATAAAACCAAGATAAAGCCAACTGTAGTATGTAATGTAGGTTTCTGTATTTGGACATGATCGGGAAATCCAACGCCACATCTTGACCACACACGGCCGTAAACGACCACCACCTCTCATCTGTCACGGCGGCGCTACTTACACGGCGGCGGAAGTTCGGTAACAATCGGTATTTGAGTATTTGACTATGGCGGAGCTAGCGGCGGCGGACGTTTACGCGCCGCGAACGACACAGGTGTGGAGAACGCTGCTCAACTGGATGGCGTTTTTCTTCCAGATCTTTGCTCAGATCGTTCGCGGTACGCCCTCGGTTACTCAGGTCCTGTCTTACGTAGGCCTACGCCAGGGATCGCTGCTCGATTCCGTGCCTCATGCGCCGTCGTTCAAGCCTCTGTCGGCAGTTGAGCTCACTGACTATGTGGAGGAGCCTGAAGCGGCGCCGCTTACGGCCGCTGTTTCTATTGCTGGCGGTGGAGAAAGAGCGATTGATGATGTTTCTCCTTTAGAGAAGCTAACGGTAATTCCTTTTGAGTTTGAATTTTGAATTTGCGTTAGCAACAAGTGAAATAAATGAACAAAGTTATTCCATAATTGTGTGTTGCGTGAATTGTGGATATGGAAAATTTTGGCTTACCGTTGACTTAGGAAAGTGCAGTTTAATCGTAGCTTTACGATCGTATTTGTTCATCAATTTCGTCTATGATATTTATGAAGAAGGGAAAGAGCAATGCGCCAATACAGAACTTATTCAGTTTAAATTAATTGGTTGAACATCGATAGTTTTGTCTTTAACTGTAGCTGATCACTGGAAACTAGTAGGAAGAGGTATAAATAATTAATGTTTTTCTTTTTGCTTGGTTTAACATTATTTATGATTGTCTTTTCAATAAATTTGCTTTTGTATCTCTCGAGTTCATATGTCTGGGATCCATTCGAATGTAAAAAAAGACACCAACACACTGGTTGCTATGGGAAATTCTGCTTACCTATAGAGTCATCTAGAGGTTTATAGTCATGCTATGTCACGCCTGAGATACAGTTCTGCTTATTCTGTCCATTTCTTTACTTTTGTATTCATAGTTCATACCTATTTACTGGATGTAGGTGGTTCTTGATTTGGATGAAACTTTGGTATGTGCATATGAAACGTCGAGTTTGCCATCTACACTACGTAGTCAAGCAACAGAAGGTGGTTTAAATTGGTTTGAACTTGAATGCATCTCCTCTGACAAGGTGAGACTAAGTTCTCTCAGACATGAATGATTAAGCATTAAATCTTTGAAAAGATTTACATATTCATTTCACATTTTAATTTTTTGTGTTAAAATTTTGGAGTGGGCTATTAGGAATTTGAAGGAAAACCTAAGATCAACTACGTCACAGTGTTTGAACGTCCTGGACTGAAGGAATTTCTAGACCGACTTAGTGAATTTGCCAATCTTGTGTTATTTACAGCTGGACTTGAAGGTTTCTTGTTACCCTATGATGCCTTGCTTTACTTGATTGCTGAATTCCAATTTTTTTATATTTATTAACATTTTGTTGAAGTCCCATTTTTGGATTCTTGCAGGTTATGCCAGACCTCTGGTTGATAGAATAGATGTTCAAAACCGATTCTGTCATAGATTATATCGGCCTTCAACCATTAGCACGTAAGTTAGATGATTTTATATGTTGATTACCACTGGGATTGTTAAAGTTTTCCTTGTATTTGTTATATTCTGTATAGAGGTTATTTTGCATCTTTTATGCAGCTAGTCTTTTTTTGAGCTTTGCTCTATATATGTTGCTTTGTCTCGTCAGGAAAGCATTGCTAATGGCTTCTTAAGCTGGCGTCGAAATATGTTTATATCTATACTCTGTTTCTGAAAATATAAACATAAACAAACAAGGCCTAAGTTTTTACTTTATTATGTAATATCATTTGCTGCTTGACATATCCCTATATTATCAATGTCTTTCAATCACTGCAAAATTACCACTTGTCTCTTTACACATTTACTAGCACCTGGACATGCATTCTTTCAGGTATAATGAATATATTTGTATAGTAATCTCTTCTAAATACATCACAGGGAATATCGTGAACATGTAAAGGATCTATCTCCCTTATCAAAGGATTTGTGCAGAATTGTTATTGTTGATAACAACCCCTTTAGTTTCTTATTGCAACCAGTAAATGGAATTCCATGCATACCATTTTCCGCTGGACAACCAAAAGATGATCAGGTAATAACTTGATAACTTCTTTGGGTATATTACATTCACACCCACCCTTGCGTGAGATCTTAATTTTGAAAAAACACTCGGAGGTTTGAAAAATTACGAAAACTGCCCTATCAGTAAAAACAGTAAACGCAGATTTCAACTTTACCCCTTGTTTTCAAGTTGACAGCATTTAATTATCCCTTATTTTTTCACCTTCTTCACAACACTGTTCTCATCATCATATGACTAATTTGTATATATTATTTCTATTAGCTTTTGCAAGTTATACTTCCATTGCTCAAGCACCTTTCTCTACAAAAAGATGTTCGGCCCGTGCTCTATGAGAGATTTCATATGCCCGAATGGTTTCAGAAACATGGAATTCCTGCTTCAGGGTGGACAACAGGGTAAAATTCATCGACCCTACCCGTTTTCAACGGGAAATTAGAATTTGGACCAAGTTTGGTCTCGCCAAGTGGATACCCACGAATGTACTTAACTTGGGTTCGTCAAACAGGTAATTATTCGAGGAAGAATTTTCCGTTGTGTGTACTATCAGTGCCTATGTAATTATTCTTTTCACTAGGTAGTGTCTTTATGGTTCAATTTACCTCTTTTGCTAAACCAAACATTATACAATTGTGGAAAGTGATATTCTTGTGTTGAACACTATGATTATGTGCAGTTATGCAAGTCTTAGGTAGTTGCATCCATGTGTAATATATTTGTGATTTTTGATGTAGTGATTGATGTTTATGTACATAATTGATCAAATTTATGGTCACTAGTAAAATGTTTATTTGACGTTTTAATAAACTATAGATGATTAGTTTGGAACTTTGGATAAAGGTTTATTCTATACAACCGTGAATATCCAGTGGGTTGGATGCATTCGGTGGTTAGATCTGCGATAGATGTCACGTAATTTTGTTTATATTTTTTTATTACAAAATAATGGAATAGGTGTACAACATATATCCTAACACATGATGTAAAAATCTAATATTCAATATTTGGATTTTTTTTATTGGTAAATTGAATAATATGAATTTTAGCATTTTTAATATTATAATTCTAGTGTAAATACATATAATTTTTTAAAATTAAGTGGTTAATTATCTTATACATACATTTTAAAAAGATTCATTTTTTTGGAAAATTAAGATTCAATATAGTAAATAATCCCAAGTATCACTTTACAAACTTTAAATAATAATATTTTAAAGAAAAATACAATTGGTTAACTTTTAATTTAACAGGATAATGCAATCAACTTAAGGAATGTTTTAACCCTAATTGCTGGGTTATTTTTTCAGAATGAAATAGAACTCAGTCTTCCGGACAGAAAATTATTGCCATAATTGTTTGAATATACACATTTATTTTAAGGAATTTTTATTAATTTTTCAAACTTAAACTTGATTATAAGAAGAAAAAAAAAAGATATATCGTGTCATTGTCATAGTTCAGTATCCTTCAAATACATGAAGTGACACTATAATAATACTATAGTCATTAGACTCATTACCGACGGACCAAAATGTGACATTGTAACGAGATCTAATGCTAATGGGTTTCACTTTTCTATGAAAAATTTATAATTCAGTTTCCTATTATTTAGAGGTGTACGCGGTCGGGTTCGGACGGTTTTAAAAGAAAAAATCAACTCAACCCGACATGAGCGGGTGGACAAAATAACAACTCAAAATTACACAATTATCTTTTAAAACCGCGTGGTTCGGTTCAGTCGGATTAATGAATTTGGTGGGTGGTTTGACGGTTTTAGCTTTTTCTATTTTTTTTGTCGTTAACTAGTTACTACTTCACTAAAAAAAAATATTATTCCTTGTAGATTTAATTTAAAAATTGAGTTATTGGATATAGAAAATCAAATAATGTTATAAATAAAATTCATATAATCATTAATTTATAATGAGTGAAAACTCTAGTATTATTAAAACTAAAATATCATAAAAATTTAATCATAAATAAATATAACCTATTTCATTAGTTGCGAAAAATAAAATTTTGTTGAAGTAGAATAAAAATAAGTGTTCAAACAAGATATTTAATTTATTTCACCAAATAAAAGTAAAAGGTGTAATATAAATATGAATAAATTATCGTTGTTAGAAAATATATACCTATGTATTATTTTAAAAAGTTTATTATTAATTTTTATAATATCATATGTGTGCATTATATATAACTAGCGGTCGGGTTGTGGTTTAGGCGGGTTGCGAATTTTAAAACCACCACCCGTCCAAAAAGTGGAGGGAGACAAGAATATCAAACCGCCACTATTATTTAAAAGTTTAAAATCGACGGTTTACGGGCGAGTTGGGTCGGTTTGAGCGGTTCGGGCGGGTTTATGTACACCCCTACGGTTTTATTATAAGTCAGATTTTTTGTTACATGGTGAGTATATGAACATTTGATCTTTTTTAAAAAAAAAATAATTTATGAACATTTGATTTGTATACTATGTTCTTTCTATTTCCATCACACAAAGTCACTACTTGAACCGTTTTACAAAGAAACCTTCTCTCTCGTCTCGACAACACAAAAAAGGAAAAAGAAAAAAAAGATTTACGAACAATCTTCAGCCTATGAATTGAGATGGCTAACACAAGAAGATTGATCCCAATTGTACTTTTGTGGCTTTTGTTTATATTTGGAACCCTTGCTCTCATTCTGGTACTACTTCTTTTCATTTGATTTTGATTTTGTTCACGACTTGAATTCTTTGTCCAAAACTCCGATTTTTAACTGACATGAGTTTTGGATCAGAATCGATTAAGTGATGCTGGGGTTTCATCTGAGCAAAAGGCGATTACGGATAGGAAGCTCAAAAATGAGGTTTAGATTTCACGATCTGTATAATTGTTTCTCTGTGTCGTACTTTTGTTCATCTTACCAGTTGACTTGTTTTTTCAATTAATGTAGGTGGGAACTGTGATTGATTTAGATCAAGTAACACATAAAGTTTACTTCGACATTGAAATTCAGGGAACCCACATCGGTATGGCTTTTTTTTATCATCAAAATTTGCAGTTTCACAGTCATTAGCACTTATGTGAAGTGGTTTTTTGGGTATAATTTGACATGGGAAGGCCAGTATTGTTGATGATTAATGATGGTACTTTCATAGTGACTGTAATATTTCTACTTTCAGCTGAATCTTGTTAAGAAGATTATGTAACAAAATAGCCACTGGGCAACATTTCGGATCTTGAATTCCGGAACGAGAAATAACACGAATAAGATGATTGTATGAATATAATGAACCTGTTAATAAACAAGTAGCAATGAAACTTCAACCATATTACCAAATTTTTGTGGTTACTGCGATTTTGATCTTAAAAGTATAATAATTTACAGGTCGTGTTGTTATGGGCCTTTTCGGGAAAACAGTACCGAGGACAGCAGGTATTCTATCAACTGCAGCAAATTGAACTGTCAACCTGTTTCTATTTATTATGATTGTTTTCACAAATAGAGCTTGTGCTTATCTTGTTTTGTTCATCTCTTTTTGCTGCAGAAAATTTTCGAGCTCTTTGCACGGGTAGTCGAGTAACAGTTTTCTCTCTTTTTTAGTCTTTTTCCTGTTATAACTTCATCTATAAAGACATCAAGTAAGTGAAGGCTCATTATATTATAATATTGATAGTTTCCCTATTTAGAAATAACAAAATCTTCGATTCATTACTTTGCTAAAGATGTGACCATTTATTCTGCAACTGATAGCTTCCACTGATAGTCTAATCATCTTCTTTTCGGACATCTATTGCTATGTATCATCTCGGATATGGTATAGGACCGATCCATAAGCCATAAATAGTTATATTTAGTTGTTGTCTTGAAGGTTTATGTGATCTCGGGACCTACTCCAATCATTATCGTAATCTTTTTTAATGATTTATTAAGGCAACAAATTGTTGTTCTAATGTTTAGTACTTCCTATTATGACAGGAGAGAAAGGAATTGGAACAAGTGGCAAGCCCCTTCATTACAAAGGGTCTGATTTCCACAGAATCATACCTAGCTTTATGATACAGGGAGGTGACTTCACTCTTGGAGATGGACGAGGCGGGGAATCTATATTTGGTGATAGATTTGCTGATGAGAATTTCAAGTTAAAACACTCTGGTCCTGGTGAGTACTTTCTATTTGAAGCCATGAACTATATCTCGTTAATTGATATTTTTTGTCGATAATCGTGCTAAATTAGATTTAAGAAAAAACCCACTTACGCAAAGGCGTAAAGTTTTTCTCATGGTTGAAGTATTTATTTTCTCACTACAGGAATCCTCTCCATGGCAAATGCTGGACCAGACAGCAATGGGTCTCAGTTTTTTATCACAACAGAGACAACAAGCTGGTAATGAAACCATATTTAACTAATCTCGGAGAATCCTAAATTTGATAAAAATATGATCTTTCATCACGGGTCATTCTATAATTGGATTTTGGTCGGGTGTGTGGTCACGATTCATCCCCATAATTGATCCAATGGTGTTGAATGGATCGTTATCACTCACAGTTCATCCTTGAATTTCATGGCACCATAGTTTTTCAGGTCGAATAGGATTTTTTGTACTCGATAACTAAACTTACGCCTTTTACAATTCATTGACATGTTTTAAAGGTTGGATGGGCGACATGTGGTGTTTGGAAAAGTTCTGTCCGGTATGGACGTTGTGCGCAAGATCGAAGCAGAAGGAAGCCAGAGTGGAACACCCAAAAGCAGAGTTACCATTTCAAATAGTGGTGAAATATCTTTGTAGTTTTGCTCTATGGTATTTGTATGTATACTTGCTTATCCTGTTTTCGCTTTGTTTTTACGTAAAATCGTGGTTTAGTTCAGACAGATATATTATGTTGCCTGTTTTAGCTGGCAGGTACGTATATAGTTATAAACATAAGAACCAAATTACCGAGTCATCGAAAACTCATAAAATCTATGCTGTTTATGAATTATTATGATCCAATGACTTGTGTTGCTGATTTTATCATTTGAAGTGATTTTGGTAGATTGGAAATTAGCCAATGACTCTTGAATATGAGTTGAATATTGATTGAAGAAGAATGACAAAATGTTGAAATTTCATAACATAATCCACAAAATGGAGTGTATATAATATATATATATATATATATATATATATATTGACTTAGAAAATCCATCTAGATAAGCATAAAAGATGAATACTGATCATACTACAAGTTCTTGTTATATTACTCTTATTCTTCTCTTCTTTGTTCCTTGGCTTGAATACGTCGAAATCGAATATGATGTTGAATTTTCCATTACTTGAAACTTCACTTGCATCAATGGATCACTGCTTATCTTCAGAGTTCCTCTTAGGACCGTTCCGCTCATGAAAAACGCTCGAAAAATTAGCTGAAAGATCGGAATAAAGCATAGTGACTTTGGAAATATTTCCATTGATTTCCTGAATCAAGGCCACGTTCTTCACCATATTGTCGTGAACTTTCGACTGGTGATTCTCGTTGACCTGCTGGATCAGGACGCGGTTCCGATCCAGCACCGATTGAACCTGGCGAAAATTGTCGGTGAACGCCGCCCAGACCTTCGGATCGCCGCCGTCGTTGGAATTCGTTTCGTCGTCCTGTTCGGGGAAATTAGGGCTGTTGGTGGGGAGAGTGGCGGTGGCTGATTTGGGGGAGGTGTGGCGGTGGTCAAAGGTGTTGTCGTTCATGCTTGATTCAGAGGCGGCAGCGGTGGTGGTGGCGGAGGAGGTATCCGGCGATTTCATTCAATGAAAAATGGGAAGATATTTGGGTTTGGGTTTTGATTATCTTGTGGGAAAGTGAGTTGGATAAGACTTACAGATGTTACGCGAGTATTTAGAGCGTGAGATTCACTCACAACAACGTTTGTTGTATTGTCAAGATATGATGACTTTTTTTCACTTTGATTCTACTAAGTTTCCATATAAAATAATGATTAGATAACATATAGTATAACACTTTATAATTCTATTTCTGTTATAATCCTATTTAATATTAGTTTACTTTTGAATTATTTCACTATTTTTGTGTTTCATAAAACACTCACCTTTTCACTTTCTTGATTTATTATAGTTATCGTCTAACCCGTTGGTTTCTATTCTTATTTCTTCCTTTTTTGATGAGTAATTTATATTTTCTCTTCTTACGGAGCCACTATCATCGAGCACAAACCCGTTTCTACTATTTTACCACATTTTACACCAAGTCGAAAGTAGTGGGTTCGACCAAGGACTTGATCAACCCGCATCTCATTTTTGCTCAAAAAATTAAGTCACTTTGTATGTTTGGCGGCTTTATGTGTTTCTTTCGTCTCCAAGTAGTTTCTCTTGTATTTAGCTATCTTTATTTATATTTTATGCCAACAAAAAACATTGATTATCCAATTTGGCATCATAACGAACAAATGGAGAATTATGTTGTAAGATTCAAGTGTACGAATTGTTCAAATCTCTTCAATTTTTTGAAAGCAAAATTGAACATGGTATATCCATTACGCCCTCTTTGTAGGGTTTTAAGAAAAAGATACAATTATCCTATTGAATTGTTTTCCTACCAATTTTTTTTTAATGTCCGCATATGCAGGATAGGTTTGTCTATTCCAATTCTCTATTTCGTCTCCTATTCCATATAGTTAGTTATTTGACAAGTTATAAATACGTTTATCAATGGATATTTAACATGTGTAAATTTTTTAATACGTGTCAAACATCTAATATATAGAATAGAAGATGGAACACGATTTTAGAACAGATAATTTGGTTCCCGCTTTGCACCCCAAAATATTACTCAGAAAAGAAAATTGTGTGAGAAGTTGTAAGACACGCGCTCCAGGAAGTAGTATAACTGTATTTCAAGTCAAAAATATCTTAAGATATTTATCTTTAAAAAATTGAAAAAGCGCAAAGACATTTTGGCCTTTTGGCCACCGCAGCAAACATAAGATGCTGTGTTTCACGTGAATCTAAAGTTGTAATTATATATAAAAAATAGTTATTCAAAAATATAAAAGAAAATACTTTGCAATTTGCTACCAAACATGAGAAAAACTGGTCTTTGGTCAAAAAAGTTTGCTAAGGAAAAGAAAAGTGATACGAATAATAATTGAAAATCAAGATATACAAAATGAATTGCAGCCATGCATAATAACAAGTGCTTTTTTTTGGTTCAAGAATTTTATCAAAAATGAAAAAGATAGAAAAAAGCTTCAAGAAATACAAAATCTCATAATTGCTTGATTGACTATGAAAAATGAGAAAAAAAACCTACGAGGGAAAAGGAAAAGGAATATGAACACAAGACAAATCACAAAACACTATGATTTAAAGTGAGAAGAGCCTATCAAGATTAATCGAATAGGCATACTTAAAATAAAATAAAGGAAAAAAACTAATACAGAAAAACCTGTATTTTTAAAAAATCGAAACGCATATCATAATATAATTGAGAACTATGTTAATAACCCTTTGAGATAAGAGACCAACAATCAGATACGCTTAACTAATAAATAACATACTATTATATATATCATTCATAAATATATATAAATTCCAATAACAAGCAAATCGAATAGTGCAAGATGTATCTATTTCTATAACCACTTACTTGTCTACTTCCATATGCTTGGTTGTTTGATGTATATTATCGAAATAGTAACTATAGTAAGACTGAGAGTTGCTAAAATAACGAATAGCGGTTTACCAGTTAGTCCCATTGAATTTCTCTGTGAAAAGTCCATTCAGAAGGATTTATGGTAGTTTTTCCATCAGCAGCAACTAGATCATAGGGTGAGTCCTCTGAGAATTCAGTGGGCATTGATTTCCAATGCAGGCTTGGTTTCCATTCAGCTTGTTTCAGCACCTTCAGTATTTCCTCTACAACGACCTTACTGCCTTCAGCTGACAAGTGAACTCCATCCCTGTTAAGATATATATATATATATATATATATAAGCATAGTAAAAAACCAGTCATGAAATAGATGCAATTTGAAATTTGACAGCGATATTATATGATCTATAATTTCGCCAAGAGAACTTTCTATATTAGTTGGGATAATTTGGATGTGGAAAGTTAATTATGGACTGGAGTAGAACATTAATTTCATTTCTTATATGCTTGCCAAGATGATTTTATGTAGCCTATCTCTCTTGATGACAGAACATCCATGAAATTAAAATTTGCAATATTAAGATTTCATAAAATTAAAGAGGTATAAGGTACTCACGTGAAGCAAGCATTCGCCCAATCTTTCCGCTTCTGCATTGCAGTCCAAAGATCGACTACCTTCACATCCATCTCCCGACACAACTCTATACAGGCTTCTGAATATACTCGGCATAACTCATTTGTTCGAACTAGCTCACTAAAATATGAACTGTTTATAGAAAACATTAAAAGAAGAAGCCTTCTTAGCAATCAAAGCAGATAAAACGAATGTATTAGATATAATTTTGCACAAACATATGGAATCTACAATCTATATAATTGTAGTCATACCTTGTGTTTTCACGAACTTTAGTCTCGTTGACCGGGGGGCAACTGAGAACTATTAAGCGAGTTTTGTCTGAAAGATTCTGGAATGAAATGCAGTGTTAGAGAGTAAACAAAACCAGAATTGAAAAGAAAAGGAAAACGTAAGGGACCATACAACCTTGTTAAGCACAAAAATCACATTGCAAAGAATTATACTATCATGAGATAAAAAAAATTATCGTAATAACCATAAACAGAAATTCACAATATTATAGTGTTTTATATTGCCTGACAGATGCCAATGACAATTCGGAAAGTTACCTTGAGATGGGTCACAATTTTTCTCATGTTTTCGATATATTCTGGAAGGGGTACATGAGGACCAAGCCCAGATGAATGAGCTCCCATAGAATCATTGCCACCAAAATACACAATCACCAATGAAGGCTGAACTGCAGCGTCCTGCAATGAGAAAAATCATCAAAGAAGAGCAAAATGTATTAGGAAATCTATTTTATTGTACTCTTCATACGACTTCTATAATAAAGAAGTGTTCCACTTACTAAAGAAGTCATGATTTGGAAAGAAAATACCATGGCAGCAAGTTACTAAACCACCCCCCACCCTCATTCTCATTTGTCTATTTTGGGCTGTTACATAGTTTTAAATGAAAACAAACCAACTTAAGGCACCAAGTTGAAAGGATGGAAGATAAAAACAAACCAACTTATGGCACCAAGTTGACTATTCCAGGAAGCCTCCAAAGTTAAATAATAGTTTCTATTACCGATATGGGAGAAATATATATGATTTGATGCAAATCCTATACACGGAGGATATTTAAATATCTAACTATGACGATATTTTAAAGTGTTTTCAACCAATAGAAACAGAGCAGTACCTTTGGGAAAACCTGATCAAGAATTTGGACGGCGCGCCTTGAATTCCAACCATAATAACCTCTTGTGATTATGTCAGCCTAAAGAAACTATAAAAGTAAATAAAAATGGAAATAACTGTAACGAAACAAGAATATAACGTCACCAAAAAGTATATACGTCAATTTTCGTTGTCAAATTACAAATTAGAGTTTGTTTGGTGGATATTGAAGAGAATTTGAACCATGGCAAAATGCAGAGCGCAATAAAGACCTGGATATCATTGGATATCCACTACCAAACTTCCAACACTTAAGAAGCTAATCAAAATCAACTGGGAACATGACAGTATTCACAAAGGGATCAGTCGATTGTTAGCACAGGTGAGTGAAAATCGAATGTAAGAGCAATCGCAAGATTGAACAATCTAGAATCACAAAGACTTCTATTCCTTATATAACTCAAAAAATGACGGTATGCATACGTAACTTAGTGGAAGGAATATCATGTGTATTAGGTGATATCAAAATATACAAATAAATATGCAAAAACAAAAATGTTATATTCCTGTTTGTAGACGTCACGTCAATGAAAAGAAAATCTACAAACAGTTCTTCGTTCGTTTAAGTGAGAAATTGTTGAACCCAAGAAATCTAGACAACTTGATGTTTCGAGTCAGTGCATCACATGTCTTGAAACAAAGCTACAGTTTCAGAAGCATTTACTATCACTCGAGCTATGGTTCTGATTTCATGTATGAACGGAAGCACTAATGCTCTGAGTTGCAACAGATGTCTACGATTGTAGAAATGAAATTATGTCTGATAGCTCTAGCCTCTAGAATGGCTTCTAAAAACAATAAAGAGGTATCCAATAGAAAATTCAACCCGAGCTATGAAAACATACTCATAAAAATCACGCAAGCTGCGGCAGCAGAAAAATCAATTCAAATGAAATTATACAACCTTCAATCTCACGATGACATAAACCAGAACCAAAACGCAGAAAAATCATGCTGTAAAACAAAACAGAATGAATGTGCACTCAATTCAGAATTAATTAAATCGAAACTTCTACTTAAATGCATACAGGACAACAAAATTTCATCGAAGTAATCGACCTTTCAAAGATTTATGATATTTCACTAAAAATATTTAAATATCCATGCAATTGATGCTTCCAAAAAATAAATTCTCAAATCAATTTCCACATCTGAATGTTGATCTCGCACAGCTCCAAAAAAACATCGCCAAGTCTCGAACAATCGTTACAATCCAAGCTAACAAAAAATAAAGAAAAATAAAAACGTACTTTACGAGCGTAGATATCGGAGAGAATAGCACCCCAACCGCCATTGCTGAAGCTGAGCTGAACTATAGACGATCCAAACAACACGAACTGATGCCTCGCTGGTCCTACCATCTCTCTCCTTCTTCTACTCCTCCTCTTCTCTCTAGAACAATGCTTGTTACCAATAATTTCTTGCCGTCGTACAGGAATTTTTTTGAATTTGGTTGGAAAATTGCACACAGATTGAATGAGTAAAGGGTGGGTAGAAATGGTGCACGTAGCAGGCATTTATACTACAGTGGCATGGCAGCATGGATTCAATGCGGCAGTTTTCCGGGTTATTTGGATCCAAACCCGCCTCAGGATCCGCTTTTGCAGCCACCTCCTATCTACTTTTGAATTTTTGGCAAAAGTTCTAACAAAATATTTATTGAAATAACATTTTTTTTAATAGTAGGGAAGGAATTAAGTTGAATAAAATTTGGTTGAATTATAATTGAGTTTTAAAAATTATATTTGAGTTTGGTTTGATTGTCAATTGAGCTGAATACGAATCAAGTGGTTTAATTATTTTTTACATATTTTTATTTTATTTTTGTTACTAATCGAGTCAAATTTGATCCGAACTTTAAAATTTCGAATACAAAAAAGTTGTTCAAACTTGGTTGCCAAATTACCGAACTGAGCTCGAACGAGTTTTTAGTGATTGAACTCGATCGGATATCGAATAATTTGGTTCAATTTTCAACACTACCTGAAAAATCTAATTGTGAGTGCTTTTTAATACGTAACATATTTGAAAATGGGGCATAGGGAATTTTTTTGATACATTTCATACTTCACTTGTATATGCATAGATTGGGAGAAAAAACTAAATGGATCTAATAGAGATTAAAATCACCACCCAAAACTATTATAGAAAATATAATACAACTAATAAAATTGAATTACAAACATACAATTATTTTATAAGTAAATTTGAGCGGATAATGCAACTTGGATGTATACCTTACTAATGAAAAAATAAAAAAAAAACTATTAAGAGCATGAAAGGGTAATCAATGCAATAGAAAGTATATTTTAGGGTAAATAATTATACCCGAATATGATGAAGTCCAATTGCTATTACAATGTCAGATAGTTGAGTAAATGTTCCAACAAACAATTGAAAGATGGATGCCTATAGCATAAATGCCACTTATGGCTTACTTTATGGGGCAGGTTCAATATCACCAACCTAACTTTTCCATTATTTAATGAATTCGACACAACGTGACTTATAGTGTTTCTTAACGGGACGAAATTACTAAATATAGTTTCGTATAAGAGCAAAACGCATAATTTGCAGTAGTTGATAACACATACTTTTTGTGTGTAGAAAAGGATAAAATTTGATGTAAAAGGGGTGGGTCTTATTTGAGATTAATTAAGTAATAGGTTAAAGATAGCATAGAAGAATAAAGGCGAAAATTGTGATTAATTAAGTAAAAGGTGAAAAATAACAAAGAAAAATAAAGAGGAATAGTTGAGATTAATTAAGGTTTAAAATATCCAATTAAAAAATAAAAAAAGCAGTTCAAATTCAGGACAAATATTTTAGTTTACAGCTGGCTGACCCCAGTTTGGGGCTTTACAATAGCAAGCATCAATTTGATGCAATTGCACAAATTTGAATAAATATTTATTACCTAAGTAATTAACTACATATAAATTTGAATAATCAATACTGTAATAAAACGATCATAAAATCTAAACCTGAAGAAAAATATAGAATGCGATCCGACTTTTTAGAATAAATCAAATTTATGTAATAACTGGTCTGTTTTCTTACAGTGTCAAAGTCCTTTGAAGTTTCAAAAGCCACAAGGCGAACTGCATCCCGAACAAACGAGCCTCTAACAGAAGCTCCTCAAACCACACATTAAGCCGAGATAAAATGGACCTACTCTGCAACAATTTTGACTCTATAACTGCTTCTGAAGAAACTTTTCCAACGATGAAAAATGTCTCAAGAGACGATCCTTCCATCTGTTACAAGGATCATGAAAGAAATAGTTATTTACTAAAATTCTTAGCCTGATTGAACAAGAAATATCTATGAAAGTGAATGCTTGATGATCATGGAACTCATTCAGAACTAAAAAAGATGTGGGCTTATCATAAAATTTTCAAAAGAGAAATTTGTAAACAAGAAAAAGGAGAAAGTTTGAAGCGTGACGGTTGATGAATATTTATTTTCAAAAGATCGAAAAATAGAAAAGAATTGATATCTGAGAGAGTCTAGGCTTCTCGAAGCTCTTTGTACACAACACTAAAACAGGATGTTACTAATCTTTAGATCAATATTCAAAAGCTAAACAGGATGTTTCTTACCAGTTCCGTATTAACTGCACGTAAGCAATCATTAGTTTTTAGCATTAAAAGAATAACACGGGGGAGTCTACTCAGAAGCTCAGTGATTTGAGGAAAATATTGAGAAGCGTACATCTGCAATGAAGAAAAAAAGAGAGATACAATCTATTAGAAACTGCAGAGGAAAATCTTAAGCATCTACATAACATACGCTTCACAAACTGCCTCCATTCTTTTAGCAGATAAAGAATGCTTCAGTTATGCTTATTTTTTTCACTTCACAGTTTGAAGACATTTTCAGATGGCAAGCGAAGGAAATCATAAAACTAAATCTGCTGTGATACAAGTACAACAATATAATTAGTTTAAATTCAAGAAAACAAATCCATTCAAACTGAAGAAATATATCATCATTGACATTTTTTTGGGATGATTAGATGCACACACCCTTATTTATTGGGTAATCACCATGAGTGTCCTAAGGTTTTGCAAATGACCAAGACTCTTCCGATAGATTCTGACAACTCGAAAAACATGGGGTGGAATTGTAATTTGCTTTCTCTATTGGCATGTGAAATTCCGCATATCACATAACCGAAGAGGTCGAATCTATGCAATCACTTAAAGGGGAAAAGGAAATGATCGATTTTTCTAGTTGGCCATGTAGTATAGCTTAGGAAAGGGAAAAGAGATTAGAAGAAAGATATTTTAACACATGGTCTCACCTGGATCTCTGAACGATCACTATCAGTGCCCCGGACAACAAGATGATCCACGGCAGGATCAATAACTTTATTCCAAGGCCTCATTGTGAGAATACCGGCAAAAAGCACGTAAAGATCCTCTCCTGCACCTAATTTCGCACTGTACTTTTTAATTGCATTGGCATCAGAGAATACCAATCCCTGTACAGATAAAGTATCACTGGATGAGATTTTGGGCAGAGAAACCCCAACAGAAAAACACAATATTTTCACAGAGCACCATTCACCTGCCACAGTGATGCGTAGTTTATTCTCATGGAGGGGTCAAGTTCCTTGTAGAGACCATGGTCAAGCAGTACCAACTGTGGTTTTTTCTTCCCTGAGCATGATAATGAAAAGCTGATATCAAGTTAAGCTAATAAATAAGCCTACAAAGGTCAACTTAAAAAGTAAGCTACATGCATGACAGGGAAGAATAACCAAGTTGTAAACAGAAAAATGCAGATTCAAGAAAACTGCACAAACAACTCGAAAACATAATTTATGAAGAATCGAAGGATGTAATTGTTCACTCTTATTGAACAACAATGACAGAGCAGGATAACAATTAACGAAGGGCGATGAGAACTGCTCTTGACTATGATTATTATGTCCAAATGCTCACGACAGGTATGATCATTTGGTACGTCCGTCCTTGCAAGGTTTAGCACTTATAAATCAGCAAAGGCAAAGAAAAATGAAACAGTGTAAAATATGTATTGCTACTACACAAGCGTTAATAGCCTTTCACTAATAGTTCTGGTATACTTAATTCGGTTGTGGCAACATGAAAGAGTGTTGAGTACTATAAATAAATAGATTCACATTAAACCATCACAAAATTGCAGATTCTAGGCAATCAATGTACAGAAGTTGAGAGACCATACCAGGAGATTGGTGATATGTGTACGTAATTTTCAATCAAATCGACTAAATAAAGGTACAAGAGGAATACATATTTTAAATGGAGAAGTCCAGACTAAAAGATCCAAAACCCTCACCAAAGAATCTTTTACTGCTGGAAGGCAAAGGGCGAACTAGCACATTAGCAGCATGAGGGTCACAGTGCACAAAGCCATGTTTGAACATCATTTCAGCAAAAGCCCGGCTTAGCTGTGTGAGTAAAACAAAGATCATATCAAAATTAAGCAATTATACAGAGCATATTCAAAGATGGTGAAATTAAACTTTTCAAGCACAGTAAGTTAATAGTAAGACCAATTGATGTAGTCTATCCATCAATTGGTAATGTCTAGTCAAGTTAAACAGCAACTCTGCCGTGTTTCAGATGATTCGACATAATAGTTGGAACATAGAAATGAAGCCATACACTAGTTGGAAACATAAGGCTTTGTTTGGACACGCTTCATTTTATTTTCAAACATCATCTTTTAAAATGTATGAGGATGTGATTTTTTTTTTTGTTTTTCTGTGAAAATGATGGGTATTTTGATTGTAATTTAAAATGCTTGGAATGGATGATTTGATGATTGAGTTAGTTCAAAGAAATAATATTGTGAATTGTATTGTAAATAAAGTTATAGGTTATATTATACTGGCAAGATACATTCATAAGTGGAAATGAAAAAGATTGACCCCCAAAAGGAGCACTAAAAATAATCAAAATGAGTCTTAAAATGTGCATAGGATTGTGGAGGTTCAGACTTGAGTATTTTGCTTCACCATTGCATCACTATTATTTCCGGAAACACGACCTGTTCAGATGGAAATGTGAGAAAAGAAAGAGATGGTGTGGTTTGGTGAACTGAAAGGACTAGTTATCAGAAAATGTGAAGGTGAAAAATGAAAATGGGTATTTTCGGTTGAAAATTGTGTAAACTGTGTGTTTTCATTAGGAAACGAAAATGTCCAGCTGGAAATACGCACAAGCAAAGTCTTAGGTTCCAACTCGAATCATTTTCAAGCAAACAAAGACTAAGATGGTGTTTGGCTAAGCTTATAAGCTCTTTTAAACATCTTATAAGATGTTTGAGAGCTTATAAGCTCTTTAAAAGTGTTTGGATAATTTTTTTTAATAAGAGCTTATAACACCAAAAAATAAGATGTTTGGGTCTTATAAGCTAATAAAAAATAAGTTAGCCAAACCCACCTTATTTCAAAATCTTAAATTTTGGATTTTGTTTATATTCTTAAAAGACACAAATAACCCTAGTTAATTTTCTCCTATCCAATAATAAATTTCTCCTAAAAATGTTTATTTTTATTATTGCACAAATTCTCTCGTATAACATTCGAAAAAATCTTATGAGTCCAATAAACTTATTTTATCCAAACACTTAAGAGCTTATTTTTTAAATAAGACCAAACATCTTATAAGCTCTTATAACATCTTATAAGGTGTAAGAACTTATAAGATGATTTAAATAAGCTTAGCCAAACACCCTCTAAGTTCCAACTCAAATCTTTGAATTCCTAATTGTTTATGACATCATCACACTGAATTCAATAGAAGGAAGCACATAAGCATACCAATGTCGAAACATCCCTTGTATGGATTCCCATCTTCCGGATGGCCTTACAATCGTTCACTTGTGCTCCATCAATATATTCCATCACCAACAACTTGGAGGTACTCAAGTTCCAATGTATTTTAGGAGCATATACATATTCTGCAATATGAGGAGAGAACCTTCGAAAGTTATCCAAACATTTTATGCTGTTCTTGGCCTCAATCAAGAAATCTAACTCCTGAGAAATTCATTGTACCCTATCAAAGTTAGGTTCATAGAAGTGGTAAAATGATAGGACACCTTCAGCCAAAAAATCAACTACCCAAGAAAACCAAGGTATACTGTCAGAAATATTTTCCTAGAAGAAACAAAATCTAAGGGATCTCGGAATTGACAAAAACAGAAATGACAAAAATATTGGATTTAAAACCAACAACAAAAAAAGAAATGTAACGCATAATATTATACACTATCAGCAAACAAACACATTTAAGCTCAGAAGTTCAAATGGAAAAAGAAATAATAGGACGTATATGAGCCTAACAAAATGATTATAGATCTATTATGTAGTTGATGAGATGGCAGTATCAAAATCACCAAATTGGGAAAAACTCAAAAGAGAGGGCAGAGGTAGGGGAACTTGACAAGTGAAACAGAAAGGAGACACATCACAAATAGTACAGAAAAGCAACATGGACGAGCCGAAGAGTGCCCTGCATACGCTAGCTGTGCAGCAGTAAGACAACAAATTTGTCATCATACAGAAGGAAAACATACAAACGTTAGTTCAGCTCAGAAACAGACCTTAGGTAAACTGTCCCGCACCTCATCAACCAACCACCTGCACAAATATTTAAGAAATTTAATTTTTTTCACTAAAAAATTATTCTAAATACATATTATGTATTGAACTCTAGATCCCTTTAATCCTATAAGCAACTCCAGAATCATCAGCACCCCAAATATGCATAAAAACTAAGAAACGCAATAGTAAAACTCATGCAAACCTGTAATCAAAAGAAGGAAATAGTCGGTGCAAAGTGTTCACAATTAACTCCACAGTTGCATAATCTGCTGCGGCGGTGTCTGTCATGTGTGTATGTTGAACCTGGTGGAGATCGAATATAAAGGAAAAATTAGACGTTAAAGATGCTAACACCACATAGCATGAAGGCTGAAGTTTTTAATACCTTCACAGCAACTTTTTGTCCATCGCGAGTTCGAGCAACGTGAACCTGGGCTAATGAAGCACTTGCTATGGGTTCAGGATCGAATTCATCAAAAATCTGTAAGTAACAGAGTTCGGATCAGCTGCTGAACGATAAAAAGACTTTGTTAATGAGAACAACAATTATATTTATCCATATACCTAATGCAGGCACTTACTTCATCGGGCGTCCTTCCAAGCTCTTTCTTGATAACTTCAAGCACTTGGTCATGTGAAGAAACTGGGCATTTATTCAACATTGACTGTCTCATTATTTGTACATACTCAGCTGGCACCAGGTATTCCTGAACAAGACAATTTCACTCAGTCCTGCAAGTTCAGCATTGCATCTTTTTTTCCCTCTTTTCTAATTGGGGGTGGAGGGGGGAACACGGAAACAACATACCAGCTGACTAATATGTTGACCAAGCTTGATGTATATCCCACCATTTTTAAAGCAAAGTTCCTGAAGCCTAATTGCACTCCTGGTGTGAACTTCATGTTTAGCTCTTTCCCTTTCTATGCTATCCTCCCGCAATCCCCAGAGAGAGTATTCGTAATCTGACAAGAAATCATAAGGCATAAGATCTTCAAAATAATGTAGAAATTAGCTGATAAAAATCCTATCAGCCACTCTCGCAATCTTATAGACACAAGAATTATGGCTCATAAATTGAGGAGTTGAGCTTTGTTAGAATTAATAGCTCAAGGCCTCAAGCTTAACCTCGTGAATGACCTATTCTTCCACGAGCTCAAGCTCTTAATACTTTAAACGGAAATATTAAACTAAAAAAAGCATCGTGGTTCAACAAATATTACAAAACAATCAAAGAGGTTTCGTTTGCTTTGTTATTCCGTCTGATAAATCCAAGAAAACAGCTTAGCGTTACCAGATATAGAAGAATTTCTTGAAACGGATCAGTTAAAGACTTGCACGAAAAGAGCGAATAAACCGTAAATTGTACCGAAGACAATGTTCGCGGCGGTGACGGCGTCGCGGAGGAGGCGGATGGGGACGGCGGTAGATAGCTTGAGTGCTGTGGCAGGGTCCTCGGAGTTCGCAATAGCCGCCGCGCCGGCGCCGGCGCCGAACAACGCAGTAGTCGGCAGCAACCTAGTCCAAAGAAATCTGGCCGCCATTATTATGCTGGGTTCCCACCCTTTTTCTTCTCTCGTCTGATCGTTTTTCTTGTACACGAGAAAAGGGTACCAATACTATAGATCCCCTGAAAATATATTTTTATAGTTTTATTTTAACAATTATCACATTTTTCCAATTTCACTTTGCCACGTCACGCACCTTATTTATTTGAAATTCATTCAATTATAAAGGTTAATTATTTTTACAAATCTCGGTAAAAAATTATAATGCTCGTTATGAATTAAAAGATGGTGGCTACTAGTAATTCTTGATTAGGTGATAATTCTATCACGTTCTATATGAGCTTTTAAAACATTATTGATGATTTTAAACCTTAATAAAATGTAGAGTTCATCTTTCTATGTTATTATATTACAATGGTAAGCATAAACGGTTAGATTTATTTTATCGATTTAGTAGTAAATATTGAGTATTTTAAATGTACGTATAAATCTACAATGATTAAACTATGATTTGAACTTATTGTAATTTCAATTTTTTTAATGTGCTTAGGAGACTTGCCCCTAGCTCAACGTAGGTGATTATACCTAGAACGCCTAGCGCATGGTGGCGAGTTAATGGAACGTCCAAGGGAGTCGACAATTTTCAGTTTTGATAACTTTGAATACATGAATGATACTGCTATATGGAAATATACGGATAATAGATAATATTAATTGTAAAAGCGTCTGATAAAATTACATATAGCAATGAGAATTATACGAGTAGATGTGACGCACGGAAAGTTTGTAAAGTATGAGAATTTTATGACATAACAAAATCCTCATAAATCATAATTTACAACATTAGACAACATACATTAACATGTGATGTTCTTTTCAAACCAAATGCTGGAGTATAATGATTGTAATTTGAGAGCGTACTAAAACAATTGATTTATTATGGTAAAGGCATAATGACAATACTCATGGATAAAATGGGACACATATGTGCAAGACTAATCGCGCACGATTGATAGAAGTGTAAAAATTTACAAACGAGGATCTTAAAGCTCAATTATATTATGAACAATTGTTGGGTAAGTATGTTAAATGATCTAAGGGTGTGTTTGGATCGAGTGATTTGAATTCTATGGATTTCAAATTTATCGACAAATCCATTTAAGTTCGTTTGGATGATGATGAATTTCAAATCCATCGTCATTCATTTTAAGCTATTTTCTCCACAACTACGGTGAATTTCAAATAACACCATTTTAGGTGTCATTTGAAATCCTTCCTCTAAATCCACTCCTCAAATCCAAATCCATCGATCCAAACGCACCGTAAATGAACTTTTGAATTTATAAGTTGACGTTTGTTATTAGAGGTTTATAAGTATGAAGAAGTGTGCATGAATAAATATATATTTGATTATATAATTTTTAGAAACATATGGTGAATGATAACAGTTTTACGTTTATGCAATAATGGGGAGACTCAAATTATATTAATTGAAGAATTGAGAATGAAAAATAAGTTAAGTTTTATATAGAATTTAAAGATTTTCAAATTAAATCCAAAAAATTGAACATTAAAAACAATACACACGAGCCTCTAAATTCAATAATTTTTGAGTAAAATAAATTACGTTTAATTATTAATTAACGGAGTATTTTACAATTTAGCGAAATTTTGAATCTTCCAAACAGCCCTTTATATTAAAATTGGTTCACAAGCAGCGTCGTATCGTATTTCTAACCCTTTCTCACTATCCACAGTCCACACACAGAAAAATGAGGTTTGCTCTTGACTCACCGGAGCCCAGCGGCCGTCAATCCCCGGCACCGTCGCCGTCAAATTCAACTCCTAAAGTTGAGCTACAATGGATCCCACTCCAGAACCACCCCCTCTTCTCCTCCGCCACCGTCGGCGCCGATTACCCCGCCACCGCAGGTAAAATGCCTCCCAATCTCATGGCGTGGGATGGAGCTTCTAGGATTTATTTCTGGGATTTCAACAGGAAGTGTTTACACCGTATCTCGATTCGGTTGGGCGAACCCGACCCTACCTCCATTATCGCCGCGTTCCCTTCTAAGGTCGTTTTCATTTTCAGTTTGTTTGGATCTTGGTGCAGTAATGTGCTTTAGGTATTGAGTGAAATTGGCATTTCGAGTCTAAGTGTTAACTAGGGTTTAATGGGGGTTTATGAAGTAAAACAATAATTCTAATGAACTTTAAGGGTGTTTTTGAATGGAACGATTTGAAAGCCATGGATTTCAACTTCGTCTCCAAATTCATTAAGTTTGTTTGGATGAATTCAAGTTGTAGAATTACTTGACAGATTGTCCTATTTCAAACACCGACAATCGAATCTGTAGAGTGAAGGGAGCTCACTGGTGTTCAGTTTTTCATTGTTTTCGATGTTTTAGAGAAATAAATGCCCGTATACATTTATTGTTCTCTTATAGGTGTTGCAAGCAGACAGTCCATTGAGTTTTGAGGTCAATAAGATATCCATTAACAGAAATGGATCAGCTTTGCTTCTAGTTGGACAGGAGGGCCTACGTATTATGTACCTCTATGGACGCTCTTCAATGGAAGAAAATACAATCATCTGTCGGTATGTAAAACTGAATTCATAAAGTATCATTCTCTAAACTTAAATAGTATTTTGCTTCCTCAGCTTGCATTGATGTCCATATAAGAGTGCAGATTAAGAATGATTTACTAATATGTTGGAGCATGTAATTTCGTCATATTAGGCTGGTTTTTTCCTTCACTAAATTTGTGATGTTTATTCATGACTTTTGGGTATACTACAATCTGACAGAAGAGAATGACCTAGATGTATGGAAAGCTAACTACACTGCTACATCTTAAACTTTCTACAGGACTGTTTCGGTTGGTTCAGAAATTTACTTCAACAAAAACAATTTCATACGCATTCTACAGATTTATTGGCACCCTTACAGTGACACTCACTTGGGAATTCTTTCCTCTGATAATGTATTCAGGTATAATTGCATTCTTCAACATTTACCTTGTTTGTGGTTACCTCTGATATTTGTTGAGTCAATATGTCTGTTGAAGGGTTCCATATTCTTATATACTGGCATTATCACATCCGCGGTTCTTGAATTTTTGTCAATGATTCGGTTTATGAGTGTAGCTTATTCTAGTAATGGGTTCCTTTACAAGAATAGTGACATTGGTTTTATGCATGGTAACAGTTGAATCAAATAATGATTTTTATTTGCATTTACATTCCTGTTTAAAAATGATAATCTATCCATATAGTGTTTGTAAAGTTTGTATATAACTGTATATTATCCTTGTTCACTAAAACAAGTTCCATCCTGACATGTGCTTCAAATCTTCATGAAAAGCTTCATCTTCTGTAGACTGCTGTGTAAAATTAAACGCACACTTCTTCTTAAACATCTTAAGTGTGTTTGTTAAGGATTAATACATATGCACTAACATGAGTTTATGTGATGGCATTGGTGATGTGTTTGCAGAATATTTGATTTGTCTACAGCCATTGAGCAACCGGAGCAGGAATATTATTTGCAACCTGTAGAACCTGGTAGTTCCCGTAATGCTGCATCAATATGTCCAGTCGATTTCTCTTTCGGAGGGGATCACTTGTGGGATAAATTCAGTGTAAGGGGTTACTGTTATTTTATTGATCTTTGATGGGTTAATTAGTGCATTGGTTATTTGCATTGAGTAGTACTTGTCTCATCCAAGCATACCAATTATTTTGAGATTCCGTAATTTTTACTGCAGTTGTTGTAATGCGGCATCTATACCTCAAAACCACCGAAATAGCTCCTTAGATTTAATTTGCATAAAGGGTTGATTGAACTCACATTGTCATGGTATCCAGGCCATTTAAGTTTTTCGTGACAATGGCTTTGAAATCCTCCATGAAAATGGTATACAGCTTGAGTTGAAAAATCCACATTTCAGTTAAGTAAGATGACATGACGTAATGTTGCCACTGACCAGAAAAAAATTTCAGCCTAACCAATCCTGATTAAACAGAGTTAGAAAGACCATGTAAACGCTTTCATATATGAGGAAACTGTATATTATCAATTCAAGTGGTTGACAAATGACAAAAGAATCAAATCTTCACCTACAAGGCTACAACTGTGATGAATATATACAAGGAGTATTGGCTTGCTCGACATATTAGCTAACATGAGTACATAAATATGTTTAAGAGTATGTTTTAATATGTAGGAAAAAGGAACTGATGCAGCTGGTCATTTTGCAGATTTTTATCTTGTTTAGCGATGGATCCAGTTACATAATCTGCCCAGTTGTCCCTTTTGGAAGGTAATTGGACATGTATTATCTTCTGATTATCTTTTCTGCTATTTGGGAAAGCACAAACCGTTGATGATAGTGGCCCTGCCTACATTTCAGTGCATCTGAGTATGTGTTTCTCTTCTTAACAGTGTGTATAAATGGGAATCAGTTCTGGAAATGTATAATGATGCTCATGCATTAGGGCTTAAATCTGCCAACTCAATAGCTGTTAATAATTCTAATCTGGCAATCTCTTGGCTGGAGGCCACATTTCCTGAATTAGCTCAATCTGGGGATTGTGGAAAACCGTATGCAGTCAAGGCTCAGCCTTTTGTTTTATTGGATGCATCAGTTTCATTGCAGGTATTTTTTTTACTTTTATAGCCTGCATTTTTTCTTTTTAACAGTGAGCATCTTGTCCCAGCATTCCAAAAAGTGGCGTAATTTTTGTCATTCTCACATAAATCACATACCTCAATCTGAATGTATAACAATTTCAAACCCGTGCATAGAATATTTACCAGGAATGCATACACTCAATCTTGAGATATTTCTCTTCACAAACCAAACATAAGTTGCATCGCCCTCCCTTTTATTATTTATAAAAACATCTAAACTGTCAATGGCGTTAATTTCAGGGACCTCTGCGTAAAATATCTCATGGTGTGACAGAATATTCTAAAATTCAACAAGTATGTGAAGGCCGTGCTGTCAGTTTCCTCTACAATCTAGCTGGCAAAGATTCAATTCTTGTTACTGCTTGGAGCGGTGGACAGTTGCAATTTGATGCTTTGGCTGATGAAATTCAGCCAGTTTGGAAAACGGGAAGTGCACCACGTCTTTGTGTTGATTCGTCTAATCAAATTCTTGGTGCTGCTATGATTTGTGAATCAGCCCCAAACGATCGATCTATGTTGAAGCTTGATCAGCCCTCTAATAACACTCTTTGGTTGGGCCATCCACCTCCTTTGCTGAGACTAGCCATTGTGGATTTAGCTTTACCGAACAAAGGGAATTCTCTCATTAGTATGATCACTGACCCCCTCGTTCCCGAAAGAATATTTTGCGTTCATACTGGAGGGGTAGATTCAGTAATTTTGCATTTTCTCCCTTTCACAAGCCAGACAAGTGGCAAGGAAGAGCCAATGCGGGTCCCATCTGTGCTTTCTGTTCTTACTACATGCCCGGGTGACACGTCATCACCATCGCCTCTTCACGGTGTGCTGGCGTTGTCTGATTCGTTTGGAAGTTCATGGATTGTGGGGCTATCTTCTTCTAATGAATGTGTAGTGTTACAGATGGACACTTGGAATGTTTTGCTCATTCATGCCATTGATAAAGAGAGGGAAACTGTTATCTCAGAAAATGTAAAAGAGACGGATGTTCCGACCATAATTAGCAAAGAACTTCTTAGTGGGCCTAAAGCAGTTCTATTGCCCCCATCTGCACCAAATTTACGCTCCGTGATTGCCGATTCTATTGAAGGGAGATCCATGCTTCATCAGTATTTCAAGCTATTTCATGAAAATTACGTAGAGTATGCACACAAGGTATTACCACACTCTGTTTAAACTGTGTAATCATACCAGCTATTAAATGATATTTAATCGGGAGAAGATGTTGTCATCCTGTATATCTCTTCTTATTGTTTCAGAATACTTGAAAGTTTTTAGGCTGGCTATGTGATGTTCGTCCAAAAACTTTTGCTTAAGAATAGGAATACGTCATAACTGGTTTTGCATATACACAATTATATATAGAAAACACTTGCCCTTCCACCGAGTTTTCACGTCAAACAATCATGATTATGCATGGTCACCACCGGTGATATGACATCATTATGACAGTTGATGTCAAAACACCTTATGTAGAGTATTTGAAGTTGTAGAACAAATAAGCGGCACAGTTATGCCGTCATTTAACAATGTGGGACCCATTGGTGACTTGTCATGATTCCTCCCCCAGAACTAGAGCATATAAGCGTGGACTTTAAATGGATCGTTTTATTCATAGTCATTAGATCCTTTTGTTAGTGCTTTCATGAATTGAACATTGTGTTGTTTCTAGGTGTACTTCGAGCTCCAGCATCATGCGCCTCAATCGAAAAAAATAATCGATAATCAGCACTCTCGGTTACGAGAAATGCAGCAGAAGATTTCTGGATTGGAGAAAAAGCAGGAAAATGTACGGGGTCGAATTGATCGAGCTGTGAGGGTCCACAATTCCCTAGAAGAACGCTTACAAAACTTAAGGAGCTTGCCTGGAGCACACAAAAAACCACTTTCAAAAGCAGAGCGAGATTTCAAGTTGGAACTTGGTAATTGTTCTTTTCATGTATTGCTGTTCAAATTCTCTCATTTATGGAGCTCAAATTCAAAGAGTAGTTCTTCAAAATATACTTCCTTTTTGAGAGCTTACATGTTTTTTTTTATCTGTAAGCAGATAAGTTTACTGGGGTGGAGTTGGATGCATTGCACTCTTCCATTGAAGCTCTAAGTGCAAGATTGAGAAGAAACATGCATTCCCCACAAAACCAACAGAGACAAAAACCAGGAAGAAGGGGTAATAACAGGGTTAAAGAAGATGAGGTATATCAGCTAAAATCTTCACTTGCAAAACTCTCACTAATAAACAGTGAGAACAGCAAAAAGGTCAAACTTGTTGAATCTGCACTGAAAACTAAGGAAATCAGTGATTGATGATGTCCTAAAACGACACCTTTAGCTGCAATCAGAGATCCGTTCATGTACTTAAGTGAACCGTTAGATTATGCATGATTATATCTGTGTTTTACTTTATGACATCATCATATATACGATTCGGTTTGTACTCAAATAGGAGCATGAGATATCTGAAGGCCCGTTTACGAGTAAAGATTATTCAGGCTGTCTCTAGTTTGTAAGGAGGAAAGTTGCTTGTAAATGTTGTATGGATAATTGAGTGTTAATTTGCCAGTTATGAGCTCGGGGAGAAAGTTTGTATTGCAGTATCATCTCTGAGAATATAGTCACTTCGATTCGAATGGTAGATGTTGAACAGTTTTGATTCATTTTCGAACTCACTAATTCTTGTTAACATTGATTTTGGTTGTGTTCATCTATAGTATAGTGTGTACAATTTTGCAGGCAAACAAGTTTAATATGCATCAAATAAATGGCCAAGATGAAAGAACAATTTGGCAATATTAAGTATGTATAGTAGCCTTTGTTCAATCATCCCTTTAACTAGCTACAAATTCGAATAAGGACGATATCTTTTACATGAAAATCCCGAGACTAATCGAGCAAAATAAGACATGCTTGCAGTTTTGAGCCAGTTCTATGTTCCAACACAAACATACATGAGGCTATGGAATCTGGATCTCTAAGATTCCGTATTTACTTCTTGATTCCATCTCTTCCTATGCTGTGAAAGTATATGGTATCTCAGAAAGTATCCAAAAATCTCTTCAAAGAAGAAAAACACAAAAGAAAATCAGACATGAAGAATGGAGAAAAACTATATGTTATCACATTGGGAAATATATTACAATTATCCCAATAGTTTGCAACAAATCAACATATAAAGCGAATGAGATTTTACCTAGGAATTTGGTAATAAGCGACCGTTATACATCTTATCGAGCAATTGTCGTGCATCTGGCCTCCTAAGAAGACCTTTGTTGTTCGGTAAACCCGTCCCCAAACACACCGGACACACTAATTTTCCTCTACCTGCATAACCAAGACACGAAACCGAGCCCAAAAATTTCCAGAAATTAATCAAAGTTTTAACATTGAAGAGAAATCGTAACATTTAAACAAATAAGTTTTACAAATTGCAATATGATAAATAGTGAAAATTGTTTTAACACAAAGGAAGTCTAATTTACGAGTCATAAGAAGCTATAATATACCGTAACAGTTTGGACATTCTGTAAATTCGTAAACATCTTTTGCCCGTTTTCTGTTCAGAGCTTTCCATTTTCCTGTACCACCACACATATCACCTAAATCAAAAGATCAAATCAACTTCTCATGAACAATATATAATGGTCAAAATACAAATATACACACTACTACCAAAACTCTTGATCCTCATATCAAATTATGTAATGGTTCATTGTTATGAATCTGAAGTTATGTTACTTATTCAAAAAACAAGAAAATTATTATAAAAATAAAATGAAATAAATATTTAAACTCACAAATAACAGCACCACTGCCCATGCAATTTCGACAAACTGCTTTTTCTTGGCCGTCTAAAGCAATTGCCTTAGGCTCAGAACCGGGAATCCCGGGAGCTGCTATCAATGCTAGAGTTGAGCATATACAAGTCAAACATTGACGTCGAGAGGTTGCAGTATGAGATGCCTGTTTCACGGGATTTTTTTTCAATGAAATAACAATAGATTTTATGGAAATTCTATTGAAACAATATATGACAAGCATTTATATTGATGATTAAGGAAAAAAAAAAAAAGGTTTAGCAAACAGAAATCAAACTATTATACCTACTGATCGATATGTGTGAATTGCGTAAATCTTGTTCCCTTTACTTCTTGGTTTCCTAATTCTAAACCATTTACACGAACGCCATACTCACTCTACTATCAATAAACAATAGCTAGAAGTCATTATTATAACAAACTGTGGTTAAGCTTAACAATTCCAATTTCATGCTGAGAAAATAGATGAAAAAAATGGACAAATCGAAACGAAAACACACAATAGAATAGCGTTAAAAGCTGCGTAAAGATAGAAAACAGAGAGATGTAAAAGATGTGATACCTCTGCTTTGATGAGTTCTACTGAGTGATCAGAACTACCAACAGAACAGCTCTCATCCTCCAAACTTGATCTAACTTGCTTCAAATTGGCAACTGCAAATGAGCAAACAAAAACAAAACTTAGCTCACTTTTAGCATATTTCAACAATAGCAATACATTCTGAAACTAATTCTACTTTGACCAAAATACGAAAAAGAAAAAACAGAGGCCGATTCTTTTCCTTTTCTTTCAATGTTATCTTATGAATTAAGAATTAGAAACTAACAAATCATGCAACACTAATACACTATTCTACCTTCGATTACGTTTTCTCTTGCAGCATTTGCAAAATCCAATACTGGTAATGAATCAGACGCTCAAAACTCACTAATTTCTTTAATTATAAACACATGAAAACCAACAAAAGAATGTCAAAATTCTAAGAAACAGCCATGGCCTATCATATCTTATCTAAAATCTCTAAACCCACTTCAATCAAAGATTCAAGCACCAATTATTTTGATTATAATGGAAAATTATCCACATGGGTTTGCATAAAATTGAGAAATTTGTTCCACTTTAGAAGGCATAACAGCTCGATTAAACTTTTTTGTGTAAACTGAGGAAACGAACAAACGCTTACCGCGCTTTAATGGAGGCTTAGAATGTTGAACAGAGAATGTTGAAATGGCTGAGAGTGTATGTGAAGAGAGATGAGAAGCCATCTCTTTCTCTCTCGCTCTTTGTTACTGTTTTTTGTGAGCTTTTGAGAAAAAAGATTAGTTTTTTCGTGTGGTCATATAGTAGCAATCGAAACTGCACCAGATTTTTATGAGATTTTAGAATGATTTTTTATATTCTACAATTGGAAAAAGAATAAACATAAAAGCTTATTAAATTTTGAAATTCATAAACATATATATATATATTTTAAAAATCTTACTACAATAAAAATAATTTAAAATACAATAAAGTGAAACAAAGGAAAGAAATTCATAATTGATAGAGTGTATATCCTATCTATCTTCTTCATATAATAACATAATTTATTTAATTTAATTGTATATCTTATCTCCTTCTGTATTAATTATTTTTAGTATTATTATATATATATTTTTGTTTTATAATAAAAGTGTGAAAAGCAGTTTCATACACGTAAATATTTGGGAAAAAGTGTATGAGCAGCATATATTATGCTGTCCTAACTTCCATTAATGTACATCTTCCATTTCAATTTCTGTCACGCCCAATTCATAAGGTACAATTTTTTTTCTAAAAGATTTGAATTTGCTTTCTTATCTGTTGATTCTTGCCGTCTGATTTGGGTTTTCCTTTTCATCCGTTTCTTCACCTTCAATCCATTAAATTTCTTGATTTTCTGCTTGAAATCGCAGTACGTTTTGTTGTTTTGTGTATTGATCTTTCTATTTTTTGTTTTATATATATCTGAATTATTTCGATTTTTTTTTGGGTATTTATACTTGTGTGGTTGAGGAAAAAGAGTTGAGAATGGGGAGAGTATTTGTGGTGACACTTGAAGGCAAGATCTATAGTTGCAAGCACTGTGGAACTCATATTGCTCTTACTGAAGATATCCTATCCAAGGTTTATCATTTTCCTTTCAATTTATGAAAGAAAAAAAAAATATAGACCAATTTTTTATTGTTGTTATCAAGCTGATGATATACAATCTTGAGGTTGGTACTAAAATTCAATTTATCTTGTATACAATCTTGGAGTTGTCATTATGAATTTTTGTTGGTTTATTACAGTGATGCTCTGTTTCATCTGTTTGGTGGTTGACTTTCATATTGAGGATCTTGGTGCAATACTGATTGTTGATTTTAGATTATGATCTTATGTGTTGTGAAAGAGGAGTATGATTTGACAAAGGGATGTGGAATTTCAGATGTTCAATTGAAAGAATTCATTTGAACATCAACCATGGCTACTCTAGTTATTGTGTCTTCTTAGAACAATAAATCCATCAAGATCACTTTGTATGGATAATCTCTATTTACAAATGCAGATCCTACATGTTCATATAGGAAACCAGATTGTTCATAGCTTGTCTGGATGGCTATATAATTTTCCTCTTTTCCTAGTTTTTATGTTTGAATTAAGGAAACACAGTTGGTTCTTAGGACTCAAAGGACTATATACGAATGATTTTGATTATACTGGGATTTAGAATCCATTTAATCCTGAATAATCACTCAAGTAAAATCATATATCCAGTTTGCTTATATGGTCAATATCTAGGGAAGCATATCTAAACCATTTCGTTTGTGGGTATTTCGTGGAACTCTTTTATTCCAAGAAAAGCAATATGGCACATTGTGATTTGTGAAACCAAATGAGTTTACTTAAGATGCATGTGATTATGTATTTCTCATATTTGAAGATTTTTACTTGTCAAAATGAGTGCTTAGTTAGCCATAGCTCATTCCTTTCCTTTTGCTACAGTCTTTTCATAGCAGGCATGGGAAAGCTTATCTCTTCAATAAGGTGTAAGTTTTTCTTGTTTTTTTCGACAGCTGATACTGTAATTGCGTAAGTGAATCATATATTAAGGTTCTTTATTGGTATGGTTATGTTTGGAATATGAAAATTACCACTCTGTATATGCAAAGGAAGTATATTTTCAACACTTAGTATAAAAACTACTCGATTTCTCATGCTGTGGGATAATGAAGTCATGCTACACACAGAGGTACCTAATTGTGAACCTTAGTGAGATTGTGAGCCATGGTGTATTCTGATTTCTGAGAATACCATGTTAGAAAGTGAAATCTTGACATTGTCATGTGTGAATCTAAGGGTCTAAAACTTCACTTGAGTTGTACCCAAATGGGTAGCCTAGGACTAAAAGGAACTTCATAAATCTATGATAAAAAAAATTTGCATTCATAACTCAACGTTTTCGTAAATTATCTTTTTTTATATCATTTGCAGAGCAAATGTAACACAGGGGGAGAAAGAAGATAGGATGATGATGACTGGATTGCACACAGTTGTAGATATATTCTGCGTTCAATGTGGTTCAAATGTCGGATGGAAATATGTAAGATTCGTTTGGATGGAAAATTTTCGATATATTATAAGTTTCAAAATATTAACATGACTATAAATATTGTGTTATTATCTCCAGGAAAGTGCTCATGAAAAGAGCCAAAAGTACAAGGAAGGAAAATCTGTTCTTGAACGGTCGATCCCATTGTTTAATTCATAAAAATTATACAAATTTGTATAATTTTTTTTTTTTTGCATGATTTCGAAATGCCCGTTTTTTTATTTAACAGGTTCAAGATTTCTGGACCGGACGGAAGCAATTATTGGGTCAGGCATGGGGCTCATGTCGGGGGAAGTGATGCTGATGATGTTTGACTGAAACCTTAACATCTATCTATCATTTGTGTCTCCAATTGTACATTCTTAAACCTCACCTTGATTGATTGTTGAATTCATAATTTGGAAACTTGACAACATGCTTATTGATCATTTTATCAATGACTGTATATATTGTTCGATTAATGACATTTACGCACGTTTCTTTGTTCATTTCATGGTTCACATGAAGTTATAACACTGTATAAGGGTTAAAAGTGAATGGTCCTAAGCTTGCAAAGTTCCTGGATGAGTAGTACAAGTGTATTTTTCGCCCAATTTCATAATCTACATCAATATACAGCCATATCCAGAACAACCAATTAGCCATTAACTAAAAGGAAACTAAAAGAGTCTGAAATTCATCCCATCTGTATTGCAACAAACCATGATATACAAAACACCATTTCATTTCAATAATGTTCAATACAGGCAACAAAGGGCAATACCGAAAAATTTGAATCCAATTCTTTTATCAGATTAACAGAGATTCATTCAGACAAAAAAATATGCAATCAGCAGTTTCAAAGCCTTGTTTTTCGGCGAATTATTAGGCAACATTGAATTAAGAGCAAATCTTGATATGAATAGAGATTGATGAAAGATATATATGTACTTATTGAAGGAATCATCCCAGAGAGTAAACCATTAGCTCGGATAGCTCGGTGCCCACAGCTCTAACGTATCTCTGCAACTGGCTTTCCATGTACGTCCTATGACTGGAATCAAATGCATGTCGAATGTCCTTCAAACAAAGATAGGAAAGCAAAATATAGATAGGAAAGCAATTCTGTTATAGCTCGACGAGAGTAAATCTTCTTTATCATCCTTTGTCAAAGTAATATAATTGCCACAAATTATTTGAATGTTTTTATACATTCATATTATAGAACTGAAGTGTGAATACTTCTCATTTTGGTTAATAGAGTGATTTAATCTATATGTCATTCCACAGTCATCTTCTTTCACCTTTTGTCCATTTGTGTTTTATTTAAAAATCTCGTCTTTTTATTTGCAACTTTCATACAAAAATCCCACATGAAGAGAGGTGATGTTTTAGACAGTGTTTTCAACATGGGATTGTAAACTAGCAAATCAAATCAGAAAGTTCCTTTATGGTGTGTTTGGATCGAAGGATTTGAAAGTGATGGATTTCAAATTCATCTACAAATCCATTTAAGTTTGTTTGGATGAACTCAAATTAAAATGGATTTCATATTTTGAGCTATTTGCTCCACAACTATGGTGGATTTCAAATTACTCCATTTTAGAGTCATTTGAAATCTTTCGTTCAAATCCCTTCCTCAAATCCAAATCACTCAATCCAAACACACCCTTAAAAAATACACACCTTGTATCTCAGACGAGCTCCACTTAGTCCAATTAAAACATTACTGGGGTTGGCGTCTTGCAATGCCACAGTGGTTTCATCAGAATCTTCCGAGTCTGTTTCATCATCAGAATCTCCCGAGTCAATTTCAGCCATCTCGTCCTCATCTACAAAAACATCATTTGATGCTTCCTGGATAGAGTCATTTTGTTGCTCTTCCATATGATTATTAAGAACATTTAGTGGCAATGACTCTCCATTTTGTAAAGTGGCAAAATCAGATAAAACCACATATTTTCTTTTGTCTAGAGACGGCTTCCCGATATCATATGAAACCCACCTAGGAAAAATAGCTCAAGTTAGAAATGATCACAAAATGAAAGCTGGAAGGCAAGATGGCTCTCATCTAACACTTCTGATATTACTTATTAGTTGAATAATTTTACAATGACTTTAGACATAAAGTTTACAATGTCCGTCCACCGTCTAAATGCTAAATCTGTCCTTAAACAATTTCCGATGCATCTGAAACTTTGAGACCCTCTGTATATATTAGGATTATCTATCTGGAGAGTTAGTACTCAGTCTACAATAGTTACTGGGCAAGTTGTATAGTCATACTTGATGAGCTTGGAGAATGAGATGAGGGGAAATGTTGGCTAAGGTTAGGGTTTCTGGAAGAAGCGAAAAAAAAGGAACAAATTAAATCTTAAATAATTAGAAAAATGTGAAATAAAATAGATAAAAGTATGAAGTTTTGGAGGGAATGTTTTTAAAAAAGTAAACATTTCCCTATCCTACATGGTGTAAGTCATGTCTTTAAAGGTTCATTTAGTTTTGAACAGTCAGAGAGGGTTTAGTGGGATGAATCTTTAGCAGGACTAAAATGTTTATAATTGTAAAACAAACACTTACATATTCAACTTGTCCAAGTTTGATCTGATTACTAATCCTAAAACCCAGAGCAACTCTAAAGTGTACCCAATTCTAAGCATATCCAAGCTACCTCCAACTATATGGATGACTAATTCAGCATTTTGCAACACAATTTATTCTACAATTATATCTCATGCTTTAATAATTGCACATAACTTAGTTAAACTTACTGGTAACGGAGTGGGCATAGAAGCTCAGATGGTCGATATGAAGCTTTGTATCTCATCTTATCGCAGGAGTGAATGTAATAGCCAAGATAATAGTATTGCAGACTTGGGCAATGTACTTGGTTCTCGGTAATCCACCTAATTTCTTCTAAAGCTGAATACTTGCCAAGCGACAAAAAAGCAAGGTCAGGGTCCCAAAACAAATATTTGCTCGACAAACACTTCGGAAGTATATCAATGACACCAACTGCAACTAGCTTCCCATCTACCACATACTGCTGATGGAAAGAGCCAAAGCCACTGGAAGGAACTGTACCATCATCACTGGATGGAATATGTATTAAAGGAGTGTCAACCAAAAATCTCGTGTATGAGCTTTCACTGATACGATCAGGTGTGTCATTATGCACTCTAAACTGATATTTCCTATACAAAGAGTATTCTTCGTGATCAAAGCTAGACCTTTTCAATCGAATCTCAAACTTCCTCCGTGGTCCCTGAGGGGCCCCACAACTTTCCTTAGCCCTGTCGGTGGGAGATGATTCCAATATTGTACTTTTTCCAACTTCAACTAAACCTTCTTGCTGTATAGCAGAATAAAAATTTATGTGTCCATTGCAAGGTCTGACAGACAAACGACAAGATTCTTCTAGCTGTTTTGAATTGCTCGCCAAAACTTCGGCAATAATCTTTGGAGAAAGCTCACTAATGTTAGTTTTTCCTCCAAAACAAATTTCAGGTGATTTCACATGCTCTACATCTTTATTTAACTTCATTAAAGTAGCTGCAATTTGGAAAGCAATATTGCAGGTGAATATGAGTACTTCAGATTTTTCTGCTTGTAACTTTCTTTTTGCTGGTGCAACTTTTTTGACTGAAGCCTTTGGCAACTGGATATCTGAGGAAATCTTCCCACTTCTCAAGCATAATTGCACTATTTGATCAATCTGGTCTGACAAGAAATGCATAAGCTGGTCATTTGTGTCCTTACCTCCGCAGTCAACTAAGGAGGAATCCATTGCACCAAAAGTTGTGTCCGAATTATGTGGAATGTTGCCTGACCCCCCAAAAGTGTTTAGCTCATCAATTAACTTGTCTGCTGTTTTCACATTTAATGTGCCATCCAGAAACCTAGAAAAGATTAATCCTGCAGTCAGTATCATTACTTTCTGGAATATTTTCAGAATAAGGATTCTTCACTGAACTGTGAGAAGCAGCACTATGCCTGGGCATACAAACCAGTAAAACTCTAAAAGAACTACAAATAAAGATAGGGGACTTGAATGACAAGAAGCAAAAAAAAAATGGACAATTCAGATTGTAGGAAAACAAGGTGTGCATGTCTTCAAATCAGGAACAGGGAACTTTTCAATTATGCATACAAATATAGAAATGTTTCTACAGAAGTATTGAATACACAAGACACACAGCTTGGACACATTTTGTGGTGCATTGCTTCATGTATTGAAATTCATGTGAACTGCAGTTTATGGAAGATATTCAGCAAGCGCTGATATAAAGTTATTAGGTGATGAGTATGTACCTTTTCACCCTTTTAGATACTCGAGTTTGCTCTTTAGAAGGAATAAATTCACTAGCTTTGAGACGGATAGTATACGAGGGGCAACATGTTTTCTCCATGTCAGGTTTGTACAAGAAACAACCAGATCTTCTCCAGCCTCTGTCAAGGAGAGCTATAGAGAAGAAAACTCTAAGAAAAACCACCTTAGTCTAGTCAAAATAAACAAAATCAAATAAAGCATACTAAAATCAAATAAGCGGACCCTTGTATCACAATAGGGAAAAGTAATGACTATAAATTGTACATACAAAACGTCTATTAATTTGTGACCACTGGTTAGCAAATTTTCTGATAAACTTAAAGTAGAAGTAAATTATTGTTACGCAAAGAAGGTCCTCACTAAAGTTTAAGGAAATTAAGCCAGAGTACTAACCTTGATAGTCATCAACAGTCAAACTATCAGCCCATAGCCCTACAGTAGCAAAATATGGAAACTCAGAAATACAATCTCTTATCTAAATAATATTAGGTAAAATTGATGCATATTCAAGGTAAAGTAAGAAATAGAAGCATAAGGAAGAAATCGTCACCCTGCATCTTCATATTAGCAGGGGAATGGATGCACTTTTAAGGTTAGAAGCATTAAGCCAAATTCCAAATTATTGCTTCACATGATCTTGCACATATGGGTTCATGTGATTGGATACAAAGCATGCTAAATGGCTTCACTCACCTTTAAATGTCAGCTTCGGCAGCATATATGAGAAAATTGCAAAATTTGTGTGGATATGCACATATAAAAGAAATGCTGTTGGACATCTTCCTACATAGTAGGCACATCTTCCTTGAATAACATTTTTTAAGATAGTTTACAAGAGTACATTTGAGGAAAGCTTCGAACAAGAGTGCTAAAATATTTAATTTTGTAAATGGCATTACATTTCAGAGATGAGTAATTGAACTCAATATGAGTCATGACTCTAAAATAAGGAAAAATTTGCTTATGCACATAACCAAATGCCACCTCAGTTGATATTTTTGGAAATTCATTTAATTAGATGATCAAGCTCCTAAGTTGTGAATTTGTGTAACGAAATGTAACCTCTTGATCATTTCATCAAACTGCCAATAATTATCCTACTGCGAAAATTCATTCAAGAAACACACTTCTCCTAGAATCATTCTTCTGTACAACAAAATAAAAAATTAACTCTACGAAAAAAAAAAAGATTTTTACGAAATTGAATCTCAAGTCAACTCATATCAAGAAAAAACTATACTCGTAAAAGCAATATTAGTCAATTGATAACGAACAAAATTACTCAGAAAGTGTAATGGAGAGACTAACCATGAGTAATACTGGTGCGTGCACCAGATTTACAGTAACCACAGGAGCTTTTCCGTCGACCAGCATCCGTGACCACGCTTTCGCCTCTTCCACCACTTCCGCCACCGCCGGAGCTGCCGCCGTTACTCGCTTCGCTTCTAATCTTCTTCGCCTCCGCCATCGACGATTCAATTTCAAGCTATTAGATCAAATTTATCTAAAACAGGATCGCAATTTAACGATTGATCGCCAATCACAGTTCTTGTGAAATCGATGAATCGAAAATTCTGGTTTTTAATTTTGTCGATCGTTGATTACTTTTTTCATTTTTCTTTTCCATTTTGTGACCACTTAAACAGCTGTAATCTATGGGGGTCAACGCAGTCAACTCGACGACCGATTAACTTACACTAGTTGTATCAATTTCGGCAAAATTTGAATTTTAGTCCCTATAAAAGATTGTAATTGCAATTTTAGTCCTTTAACTTTTTTTACAATTCAATTATATGATTGTGTAATAATAAATTGAGATACTCAATCAAACCAATTATTCACAAAATTCCAATAAAAACGCCAAATTAAAAAAAATAAAAAAGCCATATCTCTCTCTCTCTCTCTCACACACACGCAATCATCATCTCTCTCATCGATCCCCATCTCCAGCATCACTATCCATGGCGAGCCTATGGCGAGCCCTGGTCGGGTCGGCTCAAGCTGGCCCTGATGATTACGACGGCGTCGAATTCTGGGGCACGCCGGAGCGCGCCGGCTGGCTTACGAAGCAAGGCGAGTACATCAAGACATGGCGCCGCCGTTGGTTCGTTTTGAAGCAGGGAAAACTGTTCTGGTTCAAGGAATCTACGGTCACGCGCGGTTCCATACCACGTGGCGTCATCCCCGTCGCCAATTGTTTAACTGTGAAAGGCGCCGAGGATGTGATTAATCGGCAATTTGCGTTCGAATTGTCGACTCGTAGCGATACGATGTATTTCATCGCTGATTCGGAGAAGGAGAAGGAGGACTGGATTAATTCGATTGGGCGATCTATTGTTCAGCACTCCAGGTCTGTTACTGATGATGAAATTCTTGATTACGATAGCCGGAAATGATTGAGAAAAAGATTAACTGGTTAGCGCTTAATGTTTCCTGCTTCTGTGCATTTTGTTTTGAGTTTTTTTTTTTTGATTTTGTGGACCAGTAATTTTGCTGTTTTGTTGTGTGTTGTTCTGTATATTTCGAATTGATGTTTCTACTTTTGTTGTTGGGGGTGTTTAGGGGTTTGGGTTTATGAGTGTATTTGGGTGTTAATCAGATGATAAATGCAGTAAATGTGCTATCGTTTGAAATTCTGTTTGATCGATTTGCACAGTGTTATATGTTAGTTGCAGACTTGCAGTAGGCATTGAGAAATTATGTCGTAGAGGTAGAAGATGATGAGTAAGATTGGAGTTTAATGGCAATTTGAGATTCGAAAATCGTGATATTATTATGTTGATCTCTAAGGTGAATTTGTCCAAACTTGTTGGTACAGTTTTAAAATTGAATTGATTTCCACCATTCTAATGATCCCATTGACTTGATGATGATGATGAAGAACTTAGTATGATCTTCAAAATGAGTCCATTTTTTTTCTGTTACTTTGTTTTCTTATTTCAAGTATGCTAATCTAACAGAGCAGCTTTCCATTTCTCAGAAGTTGAAAGAAATCTTGTGTATAACAAATCAGAAAGCTTTTTGATTGCATTAAGGATAGTGTCTTCCTTACAAATGTGCTAATTTTTACCTAGTCATGTAGGTCAATTAATTGGTGAACTATATCTTCCAATATTTTGTTACCTGGTTCATGTCGCTCTAGTGGCCATGGCTTGTGAGTCGTTGGATTCGTGCATGATGAGGTCATTATATATATATATATATCATCCTACGACTCACAAGCCTGTTTAGACACATGCTGACTATAGGGCCGCATGAACTAGACCAATAAGAGGAACTTAAATAGTCGTTACTTGATACATGGATAGGCTCAATTTGTATGTTATAATATGGCTCACGTCGAATCTTGTACTACTCCTATAGAAAGGGGAAGAAAGTAATGGATGTTAGAAGATGATAATTCTATAGTGGGAGTCGGTCCATTTTTCACCATTCATATGTTAACGGCCAGTTTTGGACCCCATGATCTAATAGAAAAGTAGTCTCGGCTTATGAATTATTTTGGGGTACATTATCAAATCTAACTAAAGAGACAATATATCCAAGTTTTGGGTTAATCAAAGAAGTTTTACTTAGTCTTAGAACTTTTTGAAAGGTTATCAATCATATCCATTCTTGTTTTTATATCTCTTTTCCTCCTTTAGAACAAAAGGTTCACCCCCTGTCAACAGAATTTTCTGAATAAACTATCCTCATTTCGAACTAAACTTTGAAAAGCACTTTCCTTTATCAGAAATCTCACACTAAATCAAAAAATCTTCATTCGATTATTTCAGTAATCAATTTAAAATAGATTTAGAAAACGAAATGGAGTTATATAAAATCAAACCAATATCCAATAACTCATTGATATTGAATTTTTTAATTAACAGAACCATATAAGAAATTGTCTTCGCCAAATACACACTAACTTCTAAAACGACTCATCTATTTCAATCTTAACCACTTCACCGTCGTCGTACTTATCTTTTCTCGGCGGCAGCGGCGGTGCTGGGACCCTCGGCGGTCCTCTCCCCTTGTTCTTGTCCCTCGGCCTCGCCTGCACATTAGAAAACGAGCTTCTGAAACTAAATTCACCAAAAATAGAAACAATTAAAAGAAAATCAAACACACACAAAAATGACTCACATTGCCAAATGAGTGATTGAAGCGCTTTCCTCTAGCAGTTTTCTTGTCACCTCGACCACAATAAACTGAAAAAACATAAAATTAGACATATACGTATATACAATTATAAAGATGAAGAAACACACACAGAAACGCACATCGGTGTGTGCGAGAGAGAGAGAGAGAGAGAGAGAGAGAGAGAGAGAGAGAGATTAACTTACTGAGAGGAAGAGATGAGGAGGTCGCGAGAGGTGCGGAGATTGAAGTGGCGCGAGGAGTGGTGTTGATAAGTGATTGAGATTTGGAGAAGGAAAGAGAATTGGTGATTAAGGATTGGGAAGTAGCCATGGGAAGAGCTCCGAGCATCAGAGAAGCCATTGGAGAGAGTGTTTTGAGAATTTGTGGCCGCTGTACTGTATAAAAGGATTTTGATTTGGATAAAATCTTTGGATCCTGACGACGTCGTATTAGGTGAAGTGTTTATATATTGCTCTTTAGACCGTTTGATCTTCTTTCAGGACTTAATTAGAGACCCTCTAGTTTTAAAGAATTTCTAATTTCCACCCCCAAAGGCATAATATGAATATCTTGATTGAAAGTTTGCTTATGCTATGGTGTAATAATAATAACTCGTTTAAAGTGAATAAATGTTAAATACTTTCTCAACTGTGCATATATATTAGTCGTTGGATCTGATGATACGTTAAAATAAAGTAATTATATGAATTATTTTTTTAACACCGTGCAACTCTAGACATTGAATGACAACAAATCATAAATCCATTGTATACATTTCTTACTAAATCTATATGAAATGAGAAAAATAAGAAGAGGTAAGAGATGATAAATTAATCCAAATTCTAAACCTTACCTCAAATCGAACTTCTGCTAAAAACGAAGTATTCTCGCCTAAAAACAAAGTATTTCACACTAAATGGCAAGTATAATACCACATCAATATTGAATACAGATCCTGCTGATGTGGCATGATCTTACCGTTGACATGCAAAACCCGTTTTTCTTTTTTCAATTTTCAAGAGGTATCAACTCTTTTCTTGGGAGTTGGATTGGCAAAGAAACATTAACCTTTTCTTGTTGCGGTTTGCTTTTATTCACAAACGCAAACTCAGCTAAATCTATGGCACGGGCTAGACCAGCAGCTTTACGTTCACACTCTAATTGCTCGTCTTGTGGAGTACTATCTGCCACAATGCCAGCTCCAGCTTGTAGATGAGCGACCCATTCTTGACGTTTATCGCCATCTTTGTAGGAGTATATTGTGTCATATCGTGCCCCCGTGGGGAATACTATTGTCCTGAGAGATAATGCAATATCCATGTCGCCTAGAAATGAAATCCCGCCAAAGCCACCACTGTATGGGCCCCGTCTCGTTGGTTCTAATTGGTCGATCAATTCCATAGCCTTCACCTGAGTTATAGAGCAAAAGATCAAGTTTTTTCCGAATAATCTTAGAGTGTGTTTGGATTGAGTGATTTGGATCTGGGGAGGGGATTTGGAGCAAGGATTTGAAATGACGCCTGAAATGGAGTCATTTGAAATCCACCGTAGTTGTGGAGAAAATAGTTCAAAACGAATGACAAGGGATTTGAAATCCATGATAACTTGGATATATCCAAACGAACTTAAATGGATTTGTCGACGAATTTGAAATCCATAAATTTCAAATACTTAAGGGTGTGTTTGGTTGGAGAGGGGATTTGGATTTGGAGAGGGGATTTGGAGGAAGGATTCGAAATGACACCTAAAATGGAGTCATTTGAAATCCACCGTAGTTATGGAGAAAATAGCTCAAAGTGAATGTCGAGTGATTTGAAATCCATTATAACTTGGGTACATCCAAACGAACTTCATGGGTTTGTTGACGAATTTGAAATCCATAGATTTCAAATCCTTCAATCCAAACACACCCTTAGGGATAATCGTTTTCTCAAAACTATTTGGAACAGTTAACATTAAGTAAAACATTATAAAGTTAAAGCTAAAGAGTAAGAGATGAATTGGTTACTTTTGGTGCCCCACTAACTGTTCCAACGGGTAATGCAGCACGAAGAGCATCCCATCCTGTTAGATGATCAAGCAACTCTCCTGTAACCTGTGTGTAAATTACCATGAAATGCATGAAACTGTGTCATCATGAAGATTTGGGTTTCTTGTAGTAATATATTCAGCAACCATAAAACAGTGTGACTTTTATGTAATTTCAGGAAATAAGGTAAGAGTCAAACTTCAGTAAAGAGAGAAGGATATGACGGTGTTTTTGTGTGTGAATAAACACTCTTACACGACATAAAACTTAAATTTTCATTCAACAAGATAATTGTGCCGAAAATCTCAGGTAAACATTCTCACCGTGGAGCTGATGTGCATCACATGGGAATATCGTTCAACGGTCATTAGCTTTTCCACTTTGACAGAACCAGGTTTGGAAACCTATTAAGAAATATCCATAAAACCTAGGCGATTAAAATATATCTAGAGCATAACACGGTAAATACAAGAAAACTTGAATATGACCAATGTCAAAAGGAGGAAAATGATATAAAGCTGGTATTAAAAATGCACTTGTTGCATTCTTCACAGATCTTAAGGAGAACCTAGGTAGAGTTTGTTGAGGAACTAACACAGTTTACACTATGTTACACTAGTTTATTTTTATGATATTTATCTTATTATATGAGAGTAAAAACAAACCTTTCCAACGTCGTTTCTGCCCAAATCAACCAGCATAATATGTTCTGCACATTGTTTTTCATCTTTTAGCAGCTTCATCTCCAACATCTCATCTTCACGAATCGTCTTCCCTCTTCTAGTTGTCCCAGCCAAGGGTCGATTAACAATCTTTTTCTGTCATTAAAATTCATATTTCAACTCTATTTGGACCAACAAGATATACAAGATACGGGTCACATCTTTTGTGTAAAAATGAGCAAATTTTTGTGGAAAAAATTCACGTCGATCGATTGGTTATAATATATGATTTTACCTTCTTTATATGTGTAAGAATTTCTGGGCTTGAAGCAACCAGAATACAACCTCTACCCTGACATCAAGCAAGAGAGAAGAAGAATAGTTGACATTCACAAGAATAGATTAAGTAAAGACCATTTTTTTACTATCATAAGGAAAAACCAACCTGCAAGTAACTCATATAGGGACTGGGATTCACAACTCTCAAAGCTCTGTATATTTCAAATGGGTCAGCAAAGGTTCTTCTTTCAAAGCGTTGACTTAAGACAATCTGAAAGATATCCCCTGCCAAAATATGTTCTTTCGCTTGTAAAACAGCCTTCATGTATTCCTCACTTGTCATGTTGCTCTTGTCTAGAGAACGTCCAAAATCACGAGTGCAAAAGTCAACTGAACCCGGAGATAGCTTTGGACTACAAAATAACAATGTGGAAAGAAACTTTAGTAAATGTGAATCATATTGTTGATATCTTCAAGATGAAAAGAATGTAAAAGTAAACTCACGGATCAATGTCTTGTACTCGAGAAACTAATGTTTGCAAGCGTTCTATTCCATCAGCATAAGCCTTTTTAGCAGATGAATATCGATCTAACCTCACCCAGTGAATGATATATGCTTTCTGAGAGGGAAGAAGAATTCTTAGTTATTGTTCACTTCTGATCTCATAACTAAAAAAACATTGCAAGGATATTATTTACATAAAATCATTGAGCATTCAATTTCTTCCAGTATGCTTAGAAAGCTAAAAGCTAGGAAATACTGTCCATTATATATATATATATATATATTAAAGGATTATAGTAATTGCTTTAGCATTGCATGTGTATTAGAAAGTTAAGCTTTTCCATAATGGGCAAAATGTAAATCTAAGAAATTCAGATTAAAACCTATTCATTTAAGTGGGTCGAGTATACCTTCTCTACGTGATCAAAAACGATTACATCATCATACAGCCCAAGATGAATGTCAGCCAGGTCTCTGTCATCTTTCGGTGCACTTGAGAATGGCAGCTTTTTCTTCTCTACATAACGAACTGTGTCATATGAGAAAAAACCAACCCATCCACCTGTTGAAGATGATGTGAAATTCGTGAGATTGGCTTTGATTATGTGTTATAAACTACAAAAGGTGGGGAAAAATGAGTGATTTTTAGATTCACTAAGACCTACAATCAATAAAGTCACTCAAAAACCAGTCTTATGTTTATTTGTTTATGCCTGAGATATTCTGCAAAAAAGGGAAAAATTCACTACTTATAGTTTGCAGTTACGTAGTTATATCACGGTTACATATCATGTAAGTAGTCTTATGGAAGTTGATATTCTTTCTGAAAGAAGAAAAACATTTAGATTTTACTTTATTCATATAACTTCATTTATGTGAATACAAGCCATTTCAGTTCTTCTAATGCACCATTGCACCTCATGAGTCATGAGCAAGGTACCTATATTAAAAGTTACTTGACAAAGATCATAAATTAAAAGCCACAAGTGAATAATATCAACAACTGTGACAAAGATCAATATTTATTGAAACTAAATTCTTACCACAAAATGCATCAGGAAGGTCTTGAATTAGTTGTGGTCTCCAACCTTCCGAAATGCTTTTTGGGATTGTCATTGGATCCTCTACAAACTTCTCAATTAATTTTCCCGAGTCATGATCCAGAATTGTTACCTTATTCTCTTTTGCTACAACTTCCATTGCCGGTTGTGCACCCACCACACTGTATCGACCCTGAAACAAAAATAAATAAAAAATAAAACTTAGGCCAAAAATCCACAGTTATGAACACAATCGGTTTATGTAAAATGTTTCTTACGACACTTGATGCACGAAAACCAGGCTCCACAGACTCAAAGAGGAAGCTTGGAGCCTCTCTATCGTCTTCTTTAACCAAACATCTGTAAGCTAGCACCGGTGTCAAATGATCCGAGAATATGCACTCAGATAGAGGAATTAAATTTCCATTTTCTGACGCTTCAAGAAATCTCTTCTCATCCACAACTGCAATTCAAAATTTTATTAGAAACTAAAGAACAGATAACAGATATTTACTTAATTACTGCTAACATCACCTTAACGAAAACCTGTTTTTTGACTTGCAACAAAAAATCAACTCAATAGAACAGAAGTCTTTAATGCACTAGAAAAACACACATAAAACTAGCTGATGCAAATTAAATGTATTCCAATTTCTTCAAAACTCTGCATTTACCCAAATCTGATAATAAATTAATGCGCTGCGAATGCGAACAGAACTGATTATACAAACACATACATTCATATAACATTAACAGCTAATAAAGTACCACCTTAACATATAAATATCACAATGCTATTGTATAAACAACGAGATACGAACCTAGAGAAGGAGATTTCACAGCACTACATTTGAAGTACCCACGAAACCTGAACGTAACAGCGTAGCTCGAGCTTCTGCCGGAAATGCCGGCGACCGTCGCCGGAGATACCCTCAGTCTCGGCGACGATTGCCGGTGAGAGAATGTTAAAGCTTGCATTTGCATGAGAGAGAGAGAGAGAGAGAGAGAGAGAGAGGGGAGAAATCTGGTTGGTTGAGACAGTGTGTTGAATTGAATGGGCATACCCTACAACTTATACAGTAAACGTCTTTTTGTATTTATTACATTTCTTATCCACATCCTAAATAATATTTATTATAAATTTATACAAAAAATATGTTGACTGATCAAAAAATAAATCAAATTATTTGATATTTTATATTGAATTTGAATTCGATTGCAAAAAATTTACCTTAATACACCTGTGATGGTGGTGTTTATATTAACAATATTTAATTTATGTTAATAAATAGTAACCCAGTGTAATGATATTTCGTAATCATGATTATAGGAAAGTCTGGTTTTATTTAAAATTATCTGATAAATAGTAAGAAATTTGGGTAAGTTTAAAATATCATATTCATTTACCATATAAAATAATTATTGGATAAATTGTTTAGGTATTTTTTCTTATTTTACAAGTTGACTATGATTAATGTCACAAAATTAAAAATTGTCAATCTAGTTTAAATGACTTTCAATACTGTCATTATACTATATACAATGGCATATCTTAATATTGATTAAGCTTCGTAGATGCACCTAATTTATTTTATTAAAATAATAGTAGTGTTCGAGAAAATTAAATGGATGTAACATTTCTAATAAATGATGAATTAAATTGCACTTTGGTTGTTAGTTACTACATACCATCTACAACTATAAGTTCATAAATACATTTTAATACATGAAATATAAAATATTCCACCTTTCTCGAACAAATAGATAATGTAATGAAATATTATCTACATATATATAAATAAGTTTAAAATTATATTCACCGTCTTTATATTTTAAAACTAAATTCTAATGTATATTTATTTAATTTATTTTTGTAAAGTTGTTGATATTTTTAATATATTTGGTGCATGTACACAAATTTCATGCTATCGTCATTTTTTTAGGACATGGATAATCAACAAATACCTTAGTAGAAGTGTGAAATAACTGTAACCCGAGTATTAATTTAACCTTCATTAATTTTATTTCACCGAGCAATTATGATTAATGGGAAAGGAATCAGGGGGTGTACTTTAAATTTGACAAAATATTATTTAAAAATAAATTTTAATAATAAACATTTATCAATTAATGTAACACCATTATAATTCGCTATTATGAAATAAAAAATCTTATCCGAAAATCGAAATCCTATCTTATAAATGACTTAATAAAATGTACAATAATAATTTTAAAAAAATGAATAACCAAAATTTATAAATCATCAAAATGTAAATTTAAATACAAATCACGTTTTATAGAAAACCACGCAGGCCCCCAACGTATTAAATGTAGCACTGATTGAAGTTGCATTCACTTTGGATCCGATGTTTTATGAATCTTCATTACATCCTTAGGGAATAAGCACGTGTTTGATTTAAGAAAAATCACATTTTTTTCACATAACAATCTCCAAAAGAGCAGCACTTAATAAATAGCACCAAGTGAAACTTCTAACTTATATAATGATGGATGTGAATAAACAATAATGCTCAAGATAAGAGAATGAACCAAAGGCCATTGACATGTAAAAGTACCATAAAGAATGAAATCAGACAAATAGAAAGAGAGCAGCAAATTAAGAAAATAGAGTTTTCGATACTATGGATTAAAGCACAACAAACATAAATATAACTAGAAACAAGATTAAAACGAGAAAGATTTTGATCATGAGCCACCTGTTTGAGGATATTCGATTTAGGTATTTCAGCAAGGCATTGCTAGCACCTTCAACGTTTGCCAGTGACTCATCCATGTTATCGTCAATCCTGCTCATCTCAGTACAGATTAGTCGTTGGAACAGAGAAATTTTACACGAGATAGAAAACGAAGAAATGGGTGAAGTGAGACATAGTTCAACTTTGTTGCCCCACACAAACCAACAATATTTACCTTGATACGTTTTTAATGAACATATATATAATATATATATATATATGTGCCCTCGCACAAATGACCTTATGTCAAGATAGTTTTACTACTCGACAATTCTTTTTCATGCAACAATTCCAATTAGTTTTTGGTTCCATGAGTGGCGGAACCAGAAACGGAAAAAAAATCAAAAATGGGTGGGGCGAGGGTTATAAAATTATATAATGATTAAATAAAAATTTAATAAAATATATATAAATTAATTTTTTTTAATTTTTTTGGGTGGGGCGGTGGCCCACCCGCGCCCCACATTGTCTTTGCCTCTGGTTCCATCTCTATAGTTTTTCTTATATTATATATTTCATGCAATAATTCCATTTCACGCAATAATTCCAATTAGTTCATTATTGATAAGAAAAACATGTGGAGTATGAAAATAGCTAAACTATATACTATTACTCAAAAAATGAAATTAATAAACACATTAAAAAGTTATGAACATGCATCAAATGCAACAATCACCTGATAGCATGCTCCCCTTGCTGAGCAACCATTGTAGCCAGATGAGTGAAAATCCCTCCGAGTTCTGAAATTGTAGATTCTACATTTTGAAGAGCAATAGTACGGCTCTCGGATATACTCTCTTGCCGTGGAACCACCTGCTGCAACATTGATGCTTCCATATAAGGGGATGGACTAATATCTGTTGCCATTCTCCGTCTACATACAGAATATTTATGTTAGGCAAGTCTTGAATCATAGGGAAGACATTGCATAAAGAATTATATATATCGATGACCAAGTATAGTGAAAGAGCAGTGGTACATATATCATTCATAAATGTGACGCCCACGAAAATAGTTATTCAGGACCAGTTCAAAGATGAATATAGAACTAATTATTATTATCCATCAGTTAATTTGTCGAATGAAACAACAAGATTGAAATAGAAATGTGATAATTAGATGTAGGTGAACCATTACTGTAACAATCTCTGGCCAGGGGTGGAATTTTAAAATAAATAAATAAATAAATATATATATATATATATCAGACTTGAGCCCTGGTAAATGAAATTTTGGTTTAAGAATTAATTCATTTGGTATAAACCAAAGTAACTGAGCTCAAGCAAAACAGCATTTGTGCTCGTTTTTAGTTCACATATAGTATTCATATTTGATTCTTGTTGCTCAAAAGCTAATGGTCCAGTAAAAGATTTCGGGCTCAATGGTGAATAGCCGTAATGAGTCCATCTCATTTTGAGCTCAAGCTACCAGCTTCTGACTGTTTCCTCATTTAAATCATTACATGTGATGTTTATGTTAGAATTAGATTCATAGAATATTCTACACCAATAATATGCAAACAAAGTATTTAAGAAAAAACTCAATTATTTTACAACTCATGGGAAAGAAATACATTGGATGAGCAAAATGCTTACATAACTATGGAGTGATAAACAATAAGAACATATGATAAATATCAAAATATAGAATCTCTAACATTTAACGAAGTACCATTTGATAGTACATACCTTAGCTGGTTACCAGCTTGAGCCACATTTCCTGCTGATCTGATATGAGAAGAGCATAGATGAAAAACATTAGAGATGCAACAGGTTTATCTACAAAATTAAGCTCATAAGTTACGCAAGATATTTCACAAAATCAGTTTTAGGACACCACTGAATATCATAATAAATTTCATAGATATAGAACACTACTGAATTTCATAGATATATCACATGCCCCTTAAACAGAAATATTACAATAATTTTCACCGTGAAAGATTCCCCATTTCCTATTGACACACTTCAAGATATTGTTGCCAAGTGGATTAGCCATCGATTATTCATAATTTTGTCACAACAAAATCCTTCCTGCTAGCTGGTGGTACTCACAAGGATTTAATGAGTTCCCATCTCTGAGATGAGGATGAAATCTATTGTCTATGAATAGATGCATAAAATAAAGAAGAAACTTGAAAATACAAACCCAGACTTTGTCTTGGATAAGCTCACTGCACCAAGTACGAGCAGAACGGTTATGAATGTTCATTATGACAGGCACATGTACATGACATGTAATTCGAAAAAAAGACTGTGGAACATCGACGGTCAGAGTACTTGTGAGTCAATGACAATTATCCTCGTTACGATATAATCATCAAAACAAGCAATTTTAAAGGCAAGTACCACCTCAACATCTGTAATAGACAGGAAAAGTAGTAACTCACACTGATTGTTGAAGATTTCCTCCTGATGAGTCAGATGAGCTCAACCAAGGGGGTGGTTCTGTCACAGCATTAAGGGGCTGCTTCAGAGGGTTGTCTCTTGAGACAGCTGTTGAAAATATCTGTTTTCGATCCTCATGAGCCTTGATGTTCTGTAGACAAAGATAAATAAGGTTCATTAGGAAGAAGATCCAGTGTTTATTCGGAATAGACAAAAAATAACAATGACATTTATAGGAACTGTACCTTCTTTCTAGTAGTCAAGACAGCTTGGAACTGTTTCGTCACATTCATAAGTCTGTTCTTTAAATCATCACAAACAGCAGTCAAATGAACAACTCTATCCCCGGAATAATTTCCATCAGCGATCTCCACATTTTGGGTGGTTTCCAAATCGGAAATAGCCATGTTAAGTGCCGTAATATCATTTTTAATCAATGCACTTAGTTCTTCATTTTCCTTACTCCGATCATCAAAAATGGAAGACCTTTTGATTACTGTCTACGTTGTATGAAGTTGAAGTCAGCAGGATAAAGTTATGGTAATGAATTTTTATGACTGAAACGGAGTATAGCATATGTTTAATGTTTCTCCTCTAAAAGGTCTTTTAAGGGTGTCAACATGAAGCATGGAAAGCTGAAAAACAATACAAAGGATCTTGGCGCACAGATAACAATATTATGGAGAAAATTTGGGAAGAAAATGCATATGACATTAGAGCTATAATAAACACGACCAAGCTTAAAATCGATTGTATGACTAAATTGCAGTTCTCTTCATTGGTGTCAGTATAGAGTTGTATATTATAGACATGTATTTCACACAGCTTAAATGTGTCTGTTTATGATAAAACAAAAGTTGAAAGACAAAAACGAACCGGAGCAGTCGAAATCCACAATCACCGAAATTAAGATGTGGCAAGACGAGATTGTCATTCGATAACATACTTCTATTTCCAGAAAACATCATGAATCATCCAAAAATACACAGTTCTAGGCTTCCCTAGCATTAGAGGATACGAGATTTCCTAGAAAAGCATGATCTACTGATAAATACATAAAAACAATTGACATAGTGACAAAATCAACATTGCACAAATCACATCAAACTCCGTGATTCCAGTCTTCATACAATCAATTACAGCTAATCCGAACACACAAACAATCCAACTAAAATTTCACCAAATCAAAACCAAAAAACGTTCGCCGGTAGAGTAAGAACAGCTTACAGTTAGCTAACCGGTCGATTTTATGCGACGTTAGCTGGATCCGAGGACCGATTCTGGAAGCCTTCTTGTTGAATTCGGATCGATCAGGAGTTACGGAGCTCGGATCGTCTGATTGCGATCGAGGCGGAGTAACGGCGTTTCCTCCGATCCTCCTCAAAGTATTCGATAAGGATATAAATTCCGACGTCCGATCACGAAACTGCGAGGCTCCGGCGACCGCCATGGAAATGAACGCGCCAAATGCTTGAGAAAAAAACGTGCGAATTATTAATTACAAAAAGCGGCTGTGCTATCACATCGTTTGGTTCTTAATCGTTTTTGGAATTTGGGCCTAACGATTCTAAATTTATTGATACTAATAGAAGCCCAATAACAGCGGCCCAAAAATCTCTTTAATTTTTTGTTTTTAAATTTTTTATAACAAAAACCACTCATTATAAAAAAAAATTAATATATCATACTAGTCTGCAATAGCACTTAATACGCATGCAAAAATTAAAAATTTGATAAGATAATTTTATAAATTTTTAATTGCACATTTAAATAAAACGCGTGAGGTAAATATACATAGAAAAAAATATTGGAAACATAATTTTAATGGTTTGAAATAATTTATTAGGCTATTAACAAGTATTTTTAGTTAGGGACTTTAACATTTGAGTTTAAATAAAAGTCCTCAATAATTAAAGAAATTGTATTATTGATTAGAAAAGGCATAGACAATAATTCTCTCAAAGCCCATCTTTTCCAAACTTTATTATATATAAACAAGCATAAGCAAACAATATAAAATCAATTATTTAAATTGCATAAATCTAGTATAGAAAAAATGATTAATTTATTTACCTAGAATTATTTATGACTAATATAAGTCAGATCATCACATGCAAAGATCATAAAATGGCATAAAAATTCATGTAATTATGTTTCTTTTTGTACAAGCACCCCATGAGAGTAAAGTTACTATTATAAGTTTCTAAATGAATAAACACAAATAGATACTACAAAACTTTAGGCAATTCACCACCGAAAGGGCAAATCAATAATTATCTATATTTTTTATTTTTTATTTTTCCCAATTTATAAAATTATTATAGTAAATTTTATTTATTTATTTCATATAATATAGAATTGGATTAAATACTTACCATTTTGATTTTTTTTTATTCCACACCTCAATAATAACCCACATTGCACAATGAAGATAATTTTTATTTAATATAAACTTTTGGTACTAATGAAATAAAGTGAAACTAGAAAGAATATTCAAAAAGTTATATTTTATATTTAAATATATTTTGAATGAATTATAAAAAGAATGTTATCCAATTGGATGATATGAAATATCTAGTGCAAATGGCTTATATAATTTTGTCCATCCGAATTTGATAAATTTTAATATGATAAGGTATGATAAATTTTGGTGGCTTTGCTGGTCAATTGTCACACTGATCCACAATTCACAAAAGGCTAAAAATAAATATTAATATAATATTATAACCCAATAAAATTATAGATTATGCTTTTTATTATTATTAATACTAGTGTGTAACCCGTGCTACGCACGGTATAAGTTTAATTTTAAAAAATTATAAGTCAATTATATTAAGAAAAAATAAATATATCTTTTGAAAATCAATACAATATAATTTTATTTGAATTTGAGCTGAACAAATTATTTTTTATTTAGCACAACACTGAAATTCTTTTAATAAATATCTTTATAAAAGCAATATTATTATTCTGTGCATCACAAATGATTATAGATTCCACTAAAACTAAAATCAATATATTCATTATTTACATAAATAAGCTAAGAAAAAGTGAAAATTTCTATACAGCATTTGATCAACTAATATAATGTAGTCAACTAATACATAAATTTTATGATTCATATATACTAACTTGAAATGTGTTCATGCTTCTTGAAATAAGCAACCTTAAATAATATCTACACAAAGGTAATGAAACATTATAATGATCCCACTTTAAACACAGTTAAGAAATTATTACTAATTTTTGTCTCAACCACCAATTAGTATTGCTAATCACATGTTTCTAAGTTAGAATTTTAACTATTGGCCATTAGAGCAATTAACCGTGGAGAAATTAAATTACAAATAACAAAGCTACCAAGTCTAATGTGATGAGTTCTGACTCATGCTACATATATAATTTATTGAGGAAAACATGGATTGATCGAGAGCTACTATAAATATACTCCCAAAAGATGTAATTTCAAATATTAAATAGATAAAAAGATGTTGATCAATTGACCTTTCCATATATTTGTCAACAAATTTGATATTATTTTAGAATGTGTATTTATCTGAAATAGCACCACAATATTCTGGGAACATTATATGATTATTACACCAAAAGCGTTTAAATCATATGAGAATAGTATTATCCAATAACTCACAAAATCGAGAAATAACATAATGAGGAAAAAATAAACTCTTACCCAGTTATAGCTCGAGACTTAGTCACCCTGATGAAAAAATAAAATCGAAATACCTAGCAGAATAAAAATATTTAGTAGATAACAAAAACACTATCAACAATGATTTGATCAACCATGGACCTTATTTGATAAATATATATTGATAAAATAATTAATTAGAATAATTTATGCATAATACTAAAAGAGAACAATATAAAATGATTAATACCTCAGCCAAGCGTATATCTATTGCAGCACTTAATTGAGAATTTTTTTTATCCATGGAACAATATTCTTAATCGAAAAAAGAAAAAGAGATTAGTAAATAATTTATAAAGGTCTACAACCATATAAAGAAAAAGACTTTGTAGATTACAAACTTAGATGAGCATGGTTTTATTTTAAAGAAGACACAATAAAAATGAATTACAAAAAATACTAATGTTGATATTGAAATTTGAAAATCAAATAACTCCTACAGTTAGCGGATTCAAATTAGTAACTGCAAGTTTGAGTTATGGTAGTGGGAGGTTGAAAACTAATAACTAACCTATCTTTTTATTTTCATCTATAGTAACATGTCGTGCATAGCACGGGATACACGCTAGTATTATATTATGTAATGTTTTCTTTTAATGTTCCTGAAATTATTGTAATTTTCTTTTTATTTAATTAACGGCGAACGATAAATATTTTTTAGTTTTTAGTTTCATAAAGTCAAATGACTTAAAAAACCATCAAATCGCATTGCACAAAAATATTGTGCATCACTAAAACAAAAATAATAAAAATACGTTAAAAATTTAGAATGCAAATTTACTACATAGTTATGTACCATTTGACAGAACTTCACTAATCGACGGCATATCCTAAATCCATTTGTTTATATGTACCTGAAATGAAAAAAGAAAATTAAATAGAAGAAAAAAATTAAAATGTATTACTGAAATGAAAAGCATAATGATAATGATATTAGTTCTCAATTATTTTAATCAATAAAAAATAACATTAATAAGTAATGTAGTGAAATTTAGTACGTGAAGCCTATCTATACAGGTTCGTTCGCATATAGACTTGAGGTGCTATATTTTCATATATAATTTGGAATATTAAAATATAAATTCAACCAGAAGATAATTTCTATAATATTAAAACAATAAATCAATTAAGTTGTTTTTTATTTATAACTTGTAAAAAATGAAAAATTATTTCCAATAACAAAAATTATAATTATATTATTAAATTAAATTTTCTTTCTAGTTCTATAAAGAAACTAAATTTAAATTCAAAATTTAATCTAATAAGAAAAGGAAGAAGGGAATCGAAAATAGAAATCGGAGATTTGTCTTCAACCTTCAAAATTCAATATTAAACGCTTTTATTTGCCACATTCATAATCTAAAGTTTTTCCCAATTTTATTAAATATATATATATATATATTATAAAATTATTATTAGTACACTCCTTTGCACATATATATTAAAAACAATTGTTAATATACAATAAATAACAACAAAAATAATACAATAAATAGAAAAATAGTACACAATGGTATTAACTACAAAAAATAAAAATTAATGTAGTGAAATGATTACCTCAAGCATATATGTATAAGTATTCCATTGCTCAATTCATAACTACTCATCACCAAATAAAATATGGACTAACAATTTCAATCGTCTAAGAAATTCTCAAATATCTTTAAGACTAAATTAAATGAAGAAAATCGAACAAAATTGAAAGCGTAAAATTCAAAACTACTGAAAGATGAAAAATGAAGAACTAATAAAATAAATTACCTCACATCAAATCAAATTCAATTTTGTAGATGAAAAATTAGTGAACACGGAGAAATGTAAAATTGATTTGTGAAGCAGAAAAAGTATGGCATAATTTATAAGTTTTTAGATTAAATGAAAATAATTTATAGATGTATCAATTTCCTTATTAACTGCATAATTCCATCAATTGTGGAATGAATTAATATGTAAATTTAGCTAATATAAATTAAATATTCCTCCTAATTAAGGATTTCGGTTTGGTAAGTCAATTTTAAAATAAAGTTTAAAATTTAAATTTAAGCCTAATATGTACGTACTTAATTTAGACCATTCTTTATTTAGATATGCTAAGAATTATACATGGTAATAAATTTTGGTCTTTCCATTTGCATTAATGATCACAAATCACAATCAAAACATTGCAACTCTTCCCATTTTGGTTGCAAGTGAATGTAATAGGAAAGTAATTTAATTTAATTATCTAATTTAAGAATAGTAACCAATCTTAAAAAATTTAAACCAACCAATAAGGATTTTTCATTTTATTAAAAAAATTCAAAATTCTAGAAAATTAGGATTAAGGAAAAACTGTGCTATAATATAGTAGATTATTTTACTAAAAAAAATGAATTTATCCATTGAAGGAGCTGAAGGCACGTGGAGCTGACTATCCAATAGTAAAGGACACGTTTGTTTTACCGACCTCACATGTCTTAAAATAAGCTTTGAATTAAAAAATAAATAAATGATTAGGAAAAAAAAAACTTTGAACACGATAGATTTATCTATATATTTAAGTATTATAGAGACATGCATTAATGTATCTAATATATGCGATTTTATGGTAACAATTCAATAAAATTTCACTTTTTTGTTTTAAAGGATTTTGTTAGGTGTCATTAAAATTTTAGTTGTACTTTAATTTTGTAGAATTTAAAAACATCGTATTTTTAATTTAAAAAAAAGGTGAAAATGGACGAATATTATGCACACACCATTATCTCAGAAAATACAAATATATACTGTATATATAAATCCATTGTATGACACTTCTATTTTTCTATCATTTTTGTACGATTGTGACAAAAAAATATTTATTTTAATTTATATACGATCAAGATTGCAACTGAAATTACAATTTAACTAGATTTAAAGTGGGTGAATTAGTGATATGACTAATGAGTTGGGACATTATTGAAGACATAGAAATTATTATTTACGTGTGTATTAATGAATATCAACAAAATAAATCCTTTATTGTTTTATGAGTATCTTATTGAATTTCGGCACAATAAATTCTCATTGTGATGATTAAATTCCTTTTATTAGTGTATAATTAATGCTTTTATGGCTAATCTTGGTTTATTTTACGTGGATATAATTACATAAACTATATGTATAATAACCATCTCATAATACTATTTATATCCATCGGTTATAAAAATAATAAAACACATTTACGTAAACAAGATTTCTGACTCGTCTGTATAATATACTAAATAGATGAAATAACGACAATATTACACATATTCTAACTGATCATTTTACGAGGGATCGATTTCAATAAAGTCGATTCATCATACATCATTGGATCACTTAAGATAATGAGAAGTTTGTGATCCACTAATATCCAGATTTTATATAATATATAAGAAACCGATATTTCCCTATTCTAAGACTTTATTATATAATTCGAGAAATATCTAAGTAAGTTTATAATATGAGTAACATATAGATGAGAAGTCTAATAATCATACAAAAATAAAATGACTCTAAAATAAAATAAACATGTAAAGACAGCCATAGTGATGTAACACATGATTTTGGCAATCTCTGTAAAGTGAAGAGCCCTACCATAACACTGGTCCTAAAAGTGCAACACTTATTTTAAGTGCTGTATAAATATCGTCTTCTTATTTCCAGAATTATCCATCTTTTTTTTCTCTTCTAAATCATTTTATTCTTCTATATATATATATATGTATATGTATATTATATATATACACTACAAGAAATACCTCACAAAAAAGCCTTACATTTCTCTACTCACTGAGCATTATAAGTTCAGTTGAACCCTTATGGTAAGTTCTTACAAAAATCTCAATTTATTTGTCATTAGTTTAATCAATCAAGAGAAATGAACTTATGGGTTCCTCGTAATTCGCATGCATTAGCTGTAATTTGTGGACAAATCGCAATTTTATATATAATTGATTTGAATATTTATTACAGCCTGCGTATTTTAGTCTGTTAAATTTGTCAAAGCTTATTTTTTTCTTCGATTGCTTTAGAAATCTGTGCGTGGAATTGGGAGTAGAGTGAGATAGTGTGTGGTGAAGAGTAGGTGTTTGCAAAAAGTTATGATTAATTACATCTTCAATATTTGACATTTATTATAATAATGACAATAATTATTAATTTATTGATTTCTTTTTCAGGTTTTGATTGAGCTTAAAGCAACCAATAGAGCAAAATTTCATCATTTTTTTTGCTAGATCCGATTGGGATTTATAGAAATTCAATGGACTGAAATCACCCCTTTTACACAGGCTTTCTGTTATCTGAATTTTGACTGTTTCTTATCAAAAATCAAATAAAAATTCACCTATTGTAAGTATTAACAAAGGTTAATCCTTTATTTGTCACCTTTTTGTTCATTTACTTTGTTCTGTGATTAGCAAAAGCAATGAGGCTCAAAGCTGTTCCATTTAGTGTAGAATGCTCTATAGCCCCTTCATCACTTTTCACCTCAAGAAAATACGAATCGAATCGATCTATATCCCTTATTCCTTTTTCCAATCCCTTTGTATCGAAAACTCTATTTCAATCCCAAATTTTCGAAAAAAAATCGAGGGCTCGTAGAATTCGAAGATCGTTTAGTGCTAATTTGGATGATATTCATCGTGCTAGTGAAGAAGATAACACTTTGAAAAGGAACAAAAAGGTGCATTATGCAGTACCCAAAAGAAGCCCACATGAAAGGGGTGATCAAGATTCGTTTTTGAATTCGAAATTCGATTTTTTGGAGCCTATGATGCTCGGGATTAAGCCCGAATTTCCAGATTGGCCCGATCAAGGGACCGTTATGTGGGTCACTATTGAACAAAAGGCTAAGAGCCTTGAAATCCCATTGTCTTTGAGGATGATAAAAAAGAAACTAAAATATGAAGAGGGCTTTTTAGATTGTAATGAGTCGGTTTATTGCTCGGTTAGGACAGCTTTTGCCTCGATGGTTTTCATAGTCGTTGAGCTTCAAAGCTATGCACTAAAGATGAGGGAATCTTTGTGTAATGAAGATTTAGATTCCATTAGTTCTAAAGTGCAGAAAGATATGCAATTGTCGTTCGTTTGGCTATTCCAACATGTGTTTTCAAAAACACCGTCTTTGATGCTCAATTTGATGATACTTTTAGCCGATTTTAGTGTATTTTCAGCGTCCCATAATGTTGAAATGGATTATAAGACTGAAAATAAACCGATTGAACAATATCCACAAATAAATTCGTCGTTATCGTTGAATTTGGTCTCGGGAAGTGGAGAAAAGGCGCAAATTGGCGAGCAATTGGAGAGTGTGGTTGAGATGGATTTGTGGAAATCGATGGTGGATGATGCATTTGAGAAAGAGATTTTAGATCACGAGATGATGAGATATTTCGTTTCGCCGGTTAGAGTGGATATAGAATCTGATGGATATGAAGAGTATCTTAGGACAGATCTTTTGTACCAGATGAATTTGTCTCAAGAGCCTAATAATTCGCTTTTGTTATGCAATTATGCGCAGTTTTTGCATCTCGTTGCTCACGATTACGACAGGTAAAATACTAAAATCCCTCTGATTTTAAGTTTATGTGATGATAGATTGTGTTGATACTCTTATATTGCTTGTTTTAGTGTTTATATCTTGTGTTAGGACAATATGAGTATGTTAGGACACTTAAGATTCATTTTGAACATTTTTCGATGGTAAGAATTGTGTTTTTGAACTGGCTTATGTAGAACAATGGTATCAATAGCTTGGTAAGTGATAGAGGATTTCGATTTCGAATAAAAGAAGCCTATTAGATGTGTATATGAAAGCACACTGATGTTTGGAATATTATGAATGTCACTTAAAATATACTATACTTATTTACAATTTCGACCCGTTTTCTGTAAAAAGCAAATTATAATTTCACCCACGTTTTCCTCTCTCGGGTCTAATAGGAATGTCCTCGTGGTAATTACTCAATAAGGGCGGGTAATCATGCGATTATCCCTTACTTTATATACAAAATTAATGTTATAAACTTGCTCCGTCTCTTATGATGCTATGATAACCCACGGGTCGTGGGTCAGTAATCCGGGCCGACCCATTTGACATCTTAAATGATATACAAAGTATTTACCAATACAAGTCAAATTCTCACCAAATTTTATCGTTATTTTCGTTTAACAGAGCCGAGGAATGCTTTAAACGGGCTGTACAAGTATTGCCACTCGATGCAGAATCTGTGAGCCAATACGCCGTTTTCTTATGGACCGTTAGAAGGGATCTTTTAGGGGCCGAAGAAAGATTCTTACAAGCATTATCCATCGAGCCCGATAATTCTTATTACGCTTCGAGATATGCGAATTTCTTGTGGAGCACGGGCGGTGAAGAAACGTGTTTTCCTATCAACAATGATTCAAACTCGTGATAAAAATGGCGTGTAGATTGGTTTTGGTATAAATATACGAGAAAAATAAAGATTGAATTTTTTTTTTCGATTTGGAGGTCAAAAAAGGCGAATTTGTGATGGCCCGAGACGATACACGATGAAAATATTTATTCGGGAGAATAATTTCCCGGAAAATCGAAGATAGTGAAGAGATTTAGAAGCAATAATGATGCAGCAGATTTTGCACTCTGAAATTTGCCAGGTTTTTTAACTGTACAGAGGGTAAGATTTTGCCTTTGCTTTTGTAAACTGGAAAATTATTTAGTTTAGTAGTAAGTGTATATTTGGATATTGAACCTTCGTTAATCGTTCTGTGTCGATATTTTGATAGAAGTTTGTTTAAGCTCGATTTATTAATGTGACAAATTAAGCTTAATCATTTTTTTGGCTCGATTAATTACAATGTCCAAATGCAGTTTGGATCTTCTATTGAAAATGTTATTTCATTTTAAATTTCATGGATAAAATATTACTTTAAATATACAGATTATATATATATATATATTTGTTATGTATTAGCGTTTTGAATGGGATATGAAACACAATTTTGAAATGAAAAATATGAAATTCCTGAAATTATGAACAATTATGCATATATGGCTTGAGAGTGACAAATTTGTTCACAAGTTTAACTATGGAAGGGACGAATGTTTCATTTTTTGATAATATCAGGAAATAAAAGAAAAAAGGGGATAAATTTGTATAAAATCTGGAACACATAATATAATCCATTTATCGTATTGGACAGAAACCCTGCTGGATTATTCGATCTTAGTCCCACGGCTGAAAAGATAACATGAATAAGACATTTAATGGTTTCAAAAAGCACTAAGAAAATAAAAAAGAAACAAATATATGTGTAATATTTTCGTGACTTCGAGTGCATAATTCTATTTTAGATTGGGTATAATTAAATTCGGCAAGTAGAGTCTGATTTAAGAATAATCATTATAGTACTATAATTTGGGTAATAAAAACAATCAACTCATCTATAATTTAATGGTAAAAAATTGTATCGACAATATTATACTCGTTTGACTATAAAATATTTTTTAAAAAAATGATTAACAATTTATATCACATATATATCAGTTAGGAAATATTGATTTTAGAGTCTATACGTAACTTTGAAATAATTGGTATAGAAAATCCAGCAGATACCAAGAATTAAGTTGCTAATAATCGATTAGTCATGGGAGATATCATTTAATAAATGGGACCAAATAAGATCCTTTGAAAATAATGGTTGAAAATTTATATCACTATCTCAGGATATATTGATTTAGATATAAGTAGCCTTGAAATAATTGGTCAAAATTGTTTTGCCCATGTTGAAAATCCAGCAGAGACCAAGACTTAATAACAGGACCATGAAATTCAAAAAATATATCTAACTGAAAGTAAAATTTTATGATACATCGAGTTCAACAAATTCAGTATCATATATACAAAAAAAGTTTCAACTCTCGAATACAACAAATGGAGTACAACTTCATTCCAACACTTGGATACATGAATTAAACATTAAAAAAAAAAACACTATTCACAAAAAGGAGGGAAAAAAAATGTAAAATTGCAATTACTCACACTAAACTTACATTTCGAAAATCGGAACACTAGGACCTAAGTGAATGTGGTAATAACCACCAAAAGAACACAATATTACAAACGTGATAAATCATAAGAAATTGAATATACGTGAAGTATATAAATGGAGTCGAAAAATGGTGAAGTAAAGACCCGATAAAAGCCTTCATATCACCAAAGCCAACTAAAACGACTATCAATGGCCTTTACCGAAGTGGATACTAAGGGCATTCGCCCGTACTTAGCTGCAAACCAGTTCACACAGTGTGACCTTCTTCCAGTGTGTCCTCCCAAACTACTAATTCCGGTTGAACCAATCTCAAATATTTTACCTAAATCATCACATAAGACGCGGGAGATAAGTAAATTCTACATAGATACAAATATACAATGTTATATGCTAATTTTGCTTAATAATGAAATCTAGTAAATTACATAGACACCCTTCTTGAGATCTCAATCATCGAGAAAGTTTGAGAAATTACCATAATTTTTACCCATCAATCAAAAAATATTATAGTTATACCTTCCTTTCAATAAAAGGAGATTACAGTTTCACACTTGTTTTTCGAGTTGTCAGGACCTGAATAATCTATTATATATATATATATATATATATATTATTTCCTTGTTTGTAGTATAGATTACAATTTCGTTAGATTCTATTGTAACACTATTTATACTCTTTCATCATCAGTAATATGTTGACAGGCTTTTACATTATTCAACAGTAATTATTCCCAACATGCTTTAATTAGATCAATCAAATTTCTTTAAAACGATATTTTGAAACGGGTAAAGGTTAATTGAGTAAATATATTACCTTTCACCCATATGGGAGGAGCACCTGTTGCATTTGCAACAAGGAAAGACATAGCAATATCTTCACAATTCCTGGTTGATGTATAAATATATTTGATGGGTTAACAAAAAGAAAACATAGAAAGATGAAACTTAAAATAAGTAACAAAAATAACTAAAATAAATCATAAAAACCTGTTCTTGGTCACATATTCTCGAATAGATGATGGCATCTCGTAAGTGTACATACTGAGATATTTCTTGTGAAAAAATGCAGCCTTAGATAGAATCATACTATAAGAGCCTGTCCACCAAACAGACCACCATCCACTGTAAATATACTTTTCGTAATCGCCTTTCTGAAAACAACGACAAAAACAATCCGTTGAACCAAAGATTTACATTTTCATACATTTTATTTCAAACAAAATTCATCAAATTTTGTCTCTGATTGATCAAAAGAGTTTTCTATGCAGTCAAATGATAAAGATTTCGTTTATTAATCGACCTAGACTTATTTTTTTATCTCCAGATAATCTTGTTGAGTTATGGAGCCTGAAGGACAGGGTCACAGCTTTCGCCGATCCAACTTTTTGAGGGGTATTTTAGTTTTACCTAATCATTCTCCTATTAGGGTTATGTATCTTGTATTATAAATAGCCCAAATATCATTGTAACTCATTTTTTTTTCGATTTACGAAATATAGTGAATATCTTGGCTTGGCAGCACCCAGACGTAGTCAGATTCTCTGACGAACTGGGTCAACAATTGTTGTTCTTTTTCTTTCGAGTGATTATTTTCATCATTGGCATTATATATTCCTGACAAATCTACGAACAGAATGAGAATGCATACCGATTCATCAACCCAGTGAACACGAGGCACAAATCCCACCATTGAATCAGGTGCGCTTTGCCAAACATTGAACGCAAATTCTACCGTTGTGCAAGGGAATATAATATCGTCATCGATTGAGAACACCACATCGGACTTCAAATCCTTAATTTCTTTAAATCTGTTATTCAAACTGTCTTCTTTATTAATATCAAATTTTAGTTCAATCCTTCGGCCACTTTTGGAATTCAACTTTATATAACGGTTTAGATAGTTGATAATAGAATGTGAAGGAGGGTGGTCGGGCTCACTCCAAACAATATGGATAGAATCAAGACCAGGACAAGATGCGTAATGGGATATGGACCGCTTCAGAAGATCATTTCGTTTCCAGGTGTTGATCAATAAGGTATATCCTTTCCTGTACATCATTTATAGTTCGCATTAGTAAATAATTAAAAAAATCCTATTTCATGTGTGTGAGTGTATATATGTCTCTATACATCAATAGATACATAAGTACAGAAGTTCAACTTAATACAGCCAAAATAAAAAATTTATAGACAATAATATGATGAGATCAACAATTTATTATCGTTCGCCTTCTAGTTAAAAACAAGTGGTCGTATTTTAAGGGGTGGTAATTCTATGAATGGATCATAAGCATCAAGTACTCAGAAGCTTGCCAAGGAAAAGTAAAGATGTTTAAAATTTGTTTGTTATCTTGATTCTATTTGCCAAGTAGCCAAAAGAGAACTAATATTGCATTAATCTTCGATAAACTATGAGTCAACAAGGACTTATTCTAATGCAGAAGAAAAGCTCCTGCCCAGAAATCGGTCAAGTGCTTAACATTCTGAGCATATAAAGACTTCAGAAAACAAAATACCATTGAGAATAAGAATCATGCGTATAAACAACAATGTTATCTAAAAACAGAATTGCAAAGAGCAATAGTCAGAAAAGAATCACAAAAATGGAACAAATTGCAGAAAAGGCAAGATTACTAAAGTTACTAATAATAATTAAAACCTTATATTAACAAGTAACGCATTACAAACTGGGAAAGTTCTTAATTCTGTTTACGAGAATCTTCATCACGAAAGTGACAATACATCTCTAGATTTAGCAAGGATAATAATACTTTCGATCGATTTACTTCAATCACGCCCAACGATAGTGAAATACCAACAGAATTAAATCTAATCAGTATTCTTGATTCTTTTTACAGTGCACAATTAAATTGAATATGAATCTCATCTTAACTTTTTAATAACTTCTGTTATCAAATTCTCTTAATCAGATTACCAAACTTACCATATCAGCAAATATACTGAACACAAACACCAAGGTAAGTAACAAGACAAGATCAACAACGTCCAAAAGAAAAACCAAGAGCATTTAATAGTCCAGTAGAACATTTAATGCGAACAATTTAATGAACTTAATACACAATCGCAAATCATATGAAAATTGACAACGATCAAATCAAATCATACCGATCGAGAGACGATCTACGAAGAGACGTAACATCTTGCTTCCATTCCATAAACGACGCCGTACGGCCTGAAAGCACTATTAACGTAAACAGTACAGAACACGCTAGCAACAGCTTGATCCTCGCGGATCCGACTGCTAGCATCGCTCCCTGCCTGATCGTACGGCGGCTAGAGAGGCTCGTCCTCATTATCGTCATGCTTATCACTCTGTATCACCAAACAAGAAACAAGTTGATGTGTGAAAAATGAAAACGGTGATAGTGAGTAACTCGCCTCGCTAACCGAGTCGAGTCAGTTGGGGAAGTTTTGTTCCCAGGCGGCGACGCTCATGAGAACGGTTCCGTTTAGATGGCGGCGGAGATGTGACGTGTGATGGCGGCGGCGGCGGATGATAATTCAGTGTGGCGATGACGTCATATGTTGGCCGTTGATCTTCAAATCTCTCGAGTTTCACAAATACAGCAAAAAATATTCTATTTATAGAGGCAATGAAGCGAGGTTAGCAACTTTTGTTTCCAAGTTAAGTGTCAAAATATTCAAAATGAAATAGAAAAATTTTGGAAAAAGAACAACACTTGGAAAATATGAGAAAGAAGAAGAAAAAAAATGAAAAAGAATTGTCTTTATTCATTTTAAAAAAATAGTATTTTGTATTAAATTTTATACATAAATAAAATTTAAATAACGAACTAATTATTAAATTTATTGCTCTTTTTTACTTTTCTATAATTTTATTCACTATAATACTCTTTCGAAAAATTAGGAAACTATTAATGTATCGTGGAAACAATGTAAACATTTAGGCTATGTTTGTTTATGTTTTCTGGATGAAATTTTAAATTTTTCTCGAGAATGGCGTACTATAGAAATTCGTGTGAAAATGGTAGGTGTTTGTTTATGTTTTTAAAATTTGGTTGAAAGTTGTAAGAGATGTCAAATCAATAGTGATAAGTTGATGGATGATGTGTAGAATAATTATGTTAGTGGTATATATAATGATTATGTAAATTAAAAATAAAAAAATGGATAAAAAATTATAAAGTCTGAAAGAGAAAATGAAAAAATAATTTATAATAAATAATTTTATTGGTAAATGTGTGAAGTGACGTGTATATGAGTGATAGTTATATAGGAGATTGAAAAAGTAGAGTTGAAAAAAGTGGAATTGAGATAAAAATTTGGTGGGTTAAGTTTATTTTGAATTTTATGATTTAAAATCATGAAAATAAATTTTGCCTTAGAGTTTCGATTAAAATAAGGAAACATTGTAATTTTAAAATTAAGAGTGAGAATTGACACATGGTTATATGGTCCAGATTAATATAATTTGATAGTATTTAGTGTTAGAATTTACATACTTCTCGAGATTTTAAAAAAATTGCTTAACATTTTTCCACAAAAATTATCATCTTATGTAGTAATTTATTTATTGTCCTTGATACTGTCTTTCTTGGAGGGAGGGGAATATACTTTGAAAAGGAAAGTTAATTTCCACATGGGTTTGTTGTTTTGAAAAAATAATTAATATGAAATGGAAGATATATGTTTTATACTTTTATTTCGATTGCCCTATGTCTCTATCCAATCACGTTTTTTTTGTCACATAATAAAATAAATATATTTGATACATAATTAATGTGTAATTAGTAAAAAAGAAAAAAACATATTATTGTCCAAAATGTTGAATCCCCAACCCCAAAAGCCCCCATAAAAAAAAATTATTGATACTTAGTTAGGTGGATCATATAGTATTTCCCCAATTTGTAGAAGTATCTCAGATTTTTAAGGTTAGTATTCTATATTTCAAATATTATTTTATCTTATATTTTAAATAATTAAATGTGTAAATATTTTTGCGCATGTCAAATATAGATATAAATATACGCATGAAATAGAATATGAAATCAATATTTGAAATAAAAAATTATATTCCTTATTTGGTGGGTAGCTTGGTTTTGTCAAATTTCATAATTTAATTTGATGGTTCAGTTTAAACTTCACATAATAAATTGATGTGATATTCTAAATACAAACATGATGTCTATGTGCATATTTATCTTACAATTCTGACATGAAATATAAAATAAAATTTTAAATTATAATAGAAAATTGAAGGTGGTTAAGATGTATAATAATATTCTTTGCTCTGTATACTTATTGGTTTTGTAAACTTGTACTGGGATTGAAGTATATAAATTTTAAATAATTTAGAAGATTCTATTTTTAAGTTGAATCAAATTCACCTTAAAAATATAGAAACAATACAATGAGTTGAATTCAATGATAGCCCAAAACTGCAAATACTTTTAGTCTTTAGCTATTGTTTGTTATTTTTTTCGATATTGAATTATAAAATCTTAAATTATTTTTTACACAACTTATTTTTATTTCAAAATTATCTCTTTTCAATAACCCATATTTAATTTATTATCAGATTTACTTAATTCAATCATTCAACCCATTACATATAACTAATCATTATTAATTTGCTATATTTTATATATTTCAAAAAAAAATTAAAAATATAAACAATTATCTATAATTTCCACACAAATCTATATAGTACACATTTTCAAGAAAAAAAAATTAATAATTTATCTAAAAAATATAAACAAACATAACTTCTAACTCTCAAATATGTTTATATTTTGAGACTCTTTCAAAAAGGCAGTGTGAAATTTTGAAAAACATGAGTTTTAAATAGCAATTTGAATATTTTTGTCATGTGTTAAGTAACAATATGATTATGAATAATGTAAAATTTGACTAAAGATTTATTTTAATAATTGTGATAGCCACTTATTCTTGGTCAATTTCTGACATTTCAACTCTGTAATCCTTGTACTTCGCATTAATAGCAATAATGCAACATAGATCATATTTTACATATTAGTCCTTCAAAATATCATTTATTAAAAGCTTTACCAAAAGCTGCCATTATTGAACCTAATAAGGCTCTAGTCTAAAAGCAACAAGTCTAAGTTGTACATGTACGGAAAGTTACGCTTCTTTAATATATTGCAAAAATTGTAAGACCAGGAATTATATTATATTCTGGAATGGAAGAATTATATGATGTTCTAGAATTATTCTCAAGATTCATTTTGTATTATTTTATGATATCATTGATTCATTAATATTTTATACATATGACATATGCAATTATCAAAAAAGATATACATATGATGCTATTTTTTAAAGCAAATCATTGCGTAACTAAATTAAAATAATTAGTTATACAAGAATTTCAGTTATTTCACAATTTATTAACCAGTCAAGTACTTTTTAAATAAACAAATAAATTGGTTGAGCTGATTCGAAAAGAGAATACGATAATTAGAAAGAAACACTAAATAATTTTATTAAATTTCTTAAATTTTATTAATGGGTTCTCAATCCAATTATATAAGCAACGACATAATTTAAAATCGTATTTTATCGTGTTCGTTTCATATATAAACAACCCAACATATTCATAAATTCACAATCAGGTGCAGATTTTAAATTAAAAAGTTCTTATAAATTTGGCGTACTTATATAATTTGAGAAAAATTTTGGACGAAAATAAAATAAAAATTAAATGCAAACTTTAAAATAATACAAAGGATTAAATAGGGAAAAATTATGAGGGAAAAAAAAACGATCAATTCGAGTTTTAGTTAATTGTTAATGGACCCATAAATTCTGAGAATGGCCCAAAAATTTACTCGAGTCTTACAGAATTATATAAGCCATAAGGGACGCAATTGGGCCGACAACATTTGACTGGCAGTTTGGAGAAACAATTAATTGGTTATCCATTAAGGTTTTTGAATTAATCAAGTATGATTAGACTCAATTGGACTTTATATTATGTAAGGAATTTTATTATTTAACTTATATTGCTTATAAAAAATGATGTCTCATGAATAAAGGACAATTTCATTTATTAATAGATAATATTGCTCCAAAAAGATGGTTTCTATTAATGGACATTTTTTGCATTTATGATTAACTTATAAACAAACTTATTACTTATGTAACTCAACATGCTTTTATTTTACAATTGCGTCGTAACACTGAAAAACTCAGAGACAAAACCCCTAAGGCTGTGTTTGGATTGAAGGATTTGAAATTTATGGATTTTAAATTTATCGACAAATTTATTTAAGTTCGTTTGGATAAACTCATATTACGATGGATTTCAAATCCCTTGTCATTCATTTTCACCTATTTTCTCCATAGCTACGGTGGATTTCAAATGATACCATTTTAGGTGTTATTTTAAATCGCTCCTTCAAATCCCCTCCCAAAATCCAAATTCCTCCATCCAAACAAACCCTAATATAATTGATGGGGCTTGTCTTTTGGGTTTGGTTAATTCAATTATTTTTAAATAAATGTCAATTTTGCCTCATTTGTTGTAAGCATACTAGCTATGGATAAGCCCCAATTGGTTGGTATATTCTTTTAAAAAAAAATTCATGATAAAATTGAGAAAATGTTATTTAAAAGATAAGAAATGAGGTTTGAAAAGTCAATTCAGATAAGTTTTTAAGAGAAAAATAGGTAATAATTGTTGTTGATGTGATATGTTTTTTGTTGTGAGAAATTTATTTATGTTTATATGTAAATATAATTTATTTTAAATATTTTTAGTCAAATTCATTGATTTAGACGTCGAAAAATAGTCATAATGGATCTTATTTTAAACGTTACGTTGTTTTGCATTAGAATATATAATTAATTAATTTTTTGGCTTTGACAAATAGACGGAAGAACCCTTTTAATTGATGATCTTAACAGTCAAATCATGAATAGTAAAAATTCAATTTTATTCAAATTTTTCTTCAAATTATTTATAATTTTAGGAGATTTTTTTTATATGAAAATTCTCATAACAAACAAGTTATTCATAATTTTTTTCTCTAAAACACTTTTTTGGGGATATAGTGTTCCATCAAATTGGGCCCTGAGTTGGTTTATTTCTCTTTTGTAATTTTGCATGTTATTATATAAGAACCAAAGTTACATAATATGCACTATAAGGATAACAGCTCTGAATTTTTCACACGTTATAAAAATATGTAAACTTTGTTAGCGCGAGAACGACGACTCAAAACAAGTCTATTTCTACTTACATTTAACTAATTTTAACTTTCAATCAATATTATTTTGCTTCAAGTTTTCAACCCGGTTTTAATTGGAATAATATAAAGCTCGACTTGAAAAGGGCACGCAATATTAATTCTTAAGATTATCTTCCCAAATTTAAACGGCTAATCATGATCATGACATAACATACATTAATTAATGTTATCTTAATCACTATTATAATTATAAAAGAACTAAATATATTTTTGTGATTAATATAACCAGAGTCAATAATCATTGCTAATCATATATATATATATATATATATATATATATGAAGGATGCCAGCATGGAAATTCTCTATTATGTGATTGGTAGGTGTAGTGACCAGCTCATAAGACAACAAATGATTAAGCTTAATATGGACCAATAAGCAAAAAGATAATCCAATGATTAAGCTGAGTCAGCAGCAACCACCGCCCACGTATTTATTTATTTTTGCTTGTCATTTGTATTAGGTTCTCATAATATACCACTAATTTAGATAATATAATTGAGTATTAAAATAAAAAAGAAAATATTTTGTGAAAGTTTTACAAATTGTGTTTGCGAAACAAACACATATTTAAGTTACTAAACGTATTGAGTACCATCGAGTAAAATATTATTAAATTTTAAAAATTTTGTTTGAATATATGTTGATTTGGATCAAATTTAATTCGAGCTTAGATTTTTAAAATAAATATTAAGTCTGGCTTATTGTACTAATAGAGCGAGCTTAAATCAAATGTCAACTACTTACTTCATTTTTCAATCTTAATGTTAGTCCATTCAAATAATTTTGAGCTGAAATCGATAAGGGCTTGTTTATTTACGTTTTCAAATGTCATTCTAAAAATTGTAAATCAACTTAACACAATAAATTCTTATCTGAATTTTCATTTTTCAATTCACTATATACCTACATATCAATCATTTATACATTATTTCACACCGTTATAAATGAAATCATTATTTTAATTAATTATTATTTTACTTTATCTTTCATAATTTATAATTTTTATTTATATTTTCTTAAATTTTTATTTACATCATCAATATATATACAATTAATATAATTATTCTACGCATCATCCATCAACCTATCAATTTGTCATATTTTACAACTTTCAATAAATTTTTCATAAAATAAACAAACAACTATTTCAATAGTACACAATTGTGACAATAATTTAACATTTTTACTAAAACACATAAACAAACAAAATCTATTAAATGTTTACATTTTGAGTAATTTCATTTAACTACGACTCTACAAGTGACTAATAATTGAGTACACTAGAAACGTGGCGAGTAACAGTGGCAACCATCCCCTCATCCTCAGTCTCTAATAGTAAATAAATCGACTACCCATGTGTTTTCCCTTTCAATGCATCAAGCATTTTGAATTTTTTTTTTTAATTTTTTTTGGGTTATGATATTAAGTTGCCGACATAATTTGTCACAATTCAAATACTATGCAACATAGGAAAATACAAGAAAATACAAGTAGATGATTTTTAAGGTGATATAGATGATTTTTACTACCTATTTATTATTTCATCTAAAGAATATTAGATACATTGTGTTGTAAATTTTTCGTCAAACAAGTACCAAAAACAAAAAATCTATTTACGTAATATCACTTTATTTGGAGATTTGGCCTTGAAAACTTTTGATTTTTCAAGTTATTTTATATCATACCAGATTCAACTACTCACTCATCATTCTATGCATATATATATATATATATGATATGGGTCGTACTATTCTGACTCTTAATCCCTATACGATAATACGACCCATGAATCATATAAGAACTGTAAGCCTCAACGAGGGGAAATTAGGGCTGACGTGGACTAATATTGCACTCCAAGTCCTTAGGGCCCCCTTATTTACAAAACACTACAAAACCCGCGTGTTTTTACTGTACAGTCAAGTACAATAAAAGACCCGACAGATCCCGATTGTACATCAAGGACACGTGTACGACATATATTCGTACATGTGTATCGTTCGTACAACGTGGACTTCCTATAAATAGCCGCACTGTTCATTGGAAAAAGGGACCGATTACGTGATATTAGCTAGAACTTACCTGCTCTACTACCGAGCTATCATTACGAACCTTGTTATTATATTTGAAATACGTTAGACTTGATCCTAAAGAAAGGTACGTAGGCAGTTTTGGTCGGACCCCGAGTGCAGTCTATAATCTATCTTCCGGCTGGGTCGTGTTTAGTGGCTCGGCTTAACCTAGTTCGTTTATTACGACCTAGATCAATATATATATATATTAAATATGTGATATATGACATACTAAATTTATTGAACCAATGTTACATTTTCGCATAATCTCGCTCGAGTTTCCATATATCAAACATATTAAACCAAAAACTCCGTAATAGAATGACCCCATAAACCAATACATGAGAATTGTAAAATACCCTAAGTTAGATACATAAAATACGACAACAACATACAAAGGTGGTTAAAACGTAAAAATAATTTATTTATTCACGTCACAAAATTTTCTTTATTCACATTAAAACTTACCAATAGATACATTTATCACAGATCTTTCAAGTAATAATATTTAAAATCTACAACAACATTATTAACTAAAGATTTCAATTGTCAACCCTTGCTCACCAACTCTTAATTGTGTCATCATAATTGTAACGTTATACAGACAACAATTGTAACGTTACACACATATGTGGTCCTGATTTTGCCAGGTGGGATCCATCCACACCTTATATCCAGCCGACCATAAAACGACGTCGTTTTCACCAATTCAACAATAATCACTCCCAAGAAAATAATTATTACAAAAGAAAAGAAAACAAAAAATTAACCCACAGAATGATTAATTTAGAAGGTCGGTTATATCATAATCAAAAATATAAGTCATCAATCGATGTCACTGGGCCCCACAAGGCTAGAAATTTCTATGATATATGATTTTAAAGTTAAAGTATACCTCATACATATTCGTTTTAAAAAAAAATATTGCCAAAAATGAGAAAAATATATTTTTATAAATTAATGACAAGTGTGGTTAGATATAACTTTTTAAAGAAAATTATGTGATAAAATATAGTTAATGTGATATATGTGTATTTTTTAAAATAAAATTATTTAGGTTGATATTTAAATATAATTTTATTAATCATTTTAAATCACTTTATCAATTTACACATAAAAAGAGTCACAATAAATCTTATTTTGGATATTTCAGTGTTTTTATATTAGAGTATATCATTAATTTGATTTGCGGTGTTGAAAGATAACTGTCAAATAATAAATAGTAAAAATTATTGTTTTTTTTTTAAAAGAATTTTTTTTCAAAATTATCTAGAATTTTAAGTAATATTTATTTAAAAAAAAAATATGACATGCCAACCTAACGTATTTATTGAATTTTTTTTAGTTTGAAATATAATTTTTTGGATAGAAATTGTCTATCAATAAATAAATTTCAAAATAAATATAATATAATTTTCTTTTAAAATACATTTAATTGCAATCAAACAAAAAATTCAGATAAAATTTTCAACCCCAATAACCCACCCCTTCCCTATATATAAATCCCCACTCTCCACTTGCATTAAACACCATCACTCACCACTACCAACAAACCAACCTCTATAGTCTATAATACTATACACACCATTTTCTTTGTTTTTAGCGAGATATGGAGAGCAAAGAGGAAGATGTGCGTTTGGGAGCCAACAAGTTCAACGAAAGGCAGCCGATCGGCACGGCGGCGCAGACCCAGGACAAGGACTACAAGGAGCCACCGCCGGCGCCGCTGTTCGAGCACGGCGAGCTGACGTCATGGTCGTTTTACAGAGCTGGGATAGCTGAGTTTGTCGCTACTTTCCTCTTCTTGTATATCACTGTGTTGACTGTTATGGGTGTTAGCAAATCTGATTCCAAGTGCTCCACCGTTGGAATTCAAGGCATTGCTTGGGCGTTTGGGGGGATGATCTTTGCCCTTGTTTACTGCACTGCTGGAATTTCAGGTAATTGATTAATTATCATAGTCCATGAAATCTGAACTGATTCTTAGTCTATAATTTAGTTTTTGTGATTCACTGTTACTCTTCAGCTCATTTTTTTAACAAATTGTAAGCAATTAATGTTGATCTATCGGTTCACACGAACTAAACTTCAGTAGCTACTGTTTACAACAATTACCCTTCCATTTTACACCAAAAATCAGTTCAAAAACAGAAGATTATTTGAACTGATGAACGATGTGTATACTAAAACAGGGGGTCACATTAATCCTGCGGTGACATTTGGGCTATTTCTGGCGAGGAAATTGTCGTTGACACGGGCTTTGTTCTACATGGTGATGCAATGTCTGGGGGCGATCTGCGGCGCTGGTGTGGTGAAAGGATTCGGAAAGACCCTGTATCAGACCAAGGGCGGTGGTGCAAATGTTGTCGCCCATGGCTACACCAAGGGCTCCGGCCTTGGGGCGGAGATTATTGGTACTTTTGTTCTTGTTTACACTGTTTTCTCTGCAACTGATGCCAAGCGCAGCGCGAGAGACTCTCATGTCCCTGTAAGTGTTCAAGTTTTTTGGCAATATTAGATTGTTTTGATGTTGTAGTTAGGGCCGAAAAGTGAACCAAACTGCTCGATCGTTAATAGCTCGGTTTGATAATTTACAAAATCAAGTTTGAACAACTTTTTGTGTTTGATAAATTTTGAAACCCGACTCAAACTCGGGCTTGATTAGTAAAATTATCAAAAAATGTACTAAATATTTAAACTATTTGAGCTTTAACTCGTGATCGGCTCGATAAACTATCAAACCAAATTCAAACACAATTTTCAAAGCTGGATTGTAATTAAAACAAACTTGAACACTTATACCTGAGCGTTTGGCTCGACTCAACTCATTTTACACCCCTTAGTGAAGTGTTTTATTATTTTATTATAGGTTCCCCTTCCCTATATAGTGTAGAAGTATAGCATTGGAGTGTAAATGAGATGATTTTGAAATACATTTTTTGTTAGTTTGAGAATGAAATAACCGAGAGTAACTGAGATTGAGATTGAGACTGAGTTTGTTCTAGTTTCGGGCTTCTATTTAGCCGACTAATTGATGTTATTTTGGCTTATCAGAAATACCCAACTCGTTAAATTCGATCGAAACTCGAAAATTTGAACTCTTGGGTAGCATGAAAACAGTCATTTAACTGATCTAATATCACTTAAATCTCATTAGTTACTTGATTTTATATTTCTAAGACTTAGTTTTGAATGATATTTTTCAGATATTGGCTCCATTGCCCATTGGGTTTGCAGTGTTCTTAGTTCACTTGGCAACAATTCCCATCACCGGAACCGGTATTAACCCGGCCCGAAGTCTCGGTGCAGCCATTATCTACAACAGGGAGCATGCCTGGGATGATCATGTAAGCTTTTATTTGTATAATTCAATCTTATAATCAAGCCCTTATAAAAAGAGTAACAAAAGGTTGAATATATATATATATATATAATGTTCTTACTATTTGGTGTGTGATATATGTGCAGTGGATATTCTGGGTAGGACCATTCATTGGGGCAGCATTGGCAGCTGTGTACCATGTGGTAGTGATCAGAGCCAAGCCATTCAAAAAGTGATGTTTTTTACATGACAATAATGCAAAAATCCCTTTTTGATCTTCAACTTGTGGACATTGTTTCAAGCACATGAAAAAAGATGAAGAGACTAGAAGAAAAAAAAAATCATTATAAATTCCCTATTTTGTTTTTATTTTTATTTTTATTTTCACTTTTGTTTGGTTTGTTGTATTTATGTATGTATGTATGTAATAAGATCTTATCTTATGTATGAAGAATTTCAATGAAAATGGGAATTTATTTAATGCAATGTGTACAACAAAATTAGGCTGGCTTTATTGTCAATTTGTAATGTTTTGTGTTTTATGTGGATATGAATTGAGAAGTTGTCATTGTAGTAGGCCACCGCCCAACCTTATCTTGTCTCCTATTATTTTTCCTTCTGATTTTTCTTTATTTGATGATGTATGATTCTTTGATTTTGGCTAATAAAAGCAAAAGAAAAATGTGAATAATGAAATAATGCATGAATTGACAATTCACAAAAGTACTATAAGTTGAAATGCGAGTGTAACAAATTCCCTATTTCTTTACCTAATAATCCAAGAACCAAACATATAAACAAATTAAGGGAAGGAATTTATCAGTGCATTATTTTATTTTATTTTGACATAATTGTAAATTTGTAATTACTACTTATTGTATGTATTTTTTATCGTTTCGAGCCCTACCCAATTGCAGGGTCTAACTACATCTATATGCTAAGGGAATTAATTATAATGTCCTATATTAATAGACTCTCCCTCGTCGTGTTTTATTATAATTTCCAATTTTATAAATACTTTTATTGGTTTATACGAAAATATTCTTAAAAACGATCTAATATTACATAAAATTTGAAATTTTAGCTTTTTTGAAAAATGTACTAATTGTGACGCAAAAGGTAAACAATTATCTTTATTCATTTTTAAAAACTAATATTTTATTTCAAAATTTATACAAGTATACGGATAATTGGTAACGGGCACCTCTATTAAGAAAAATGGACTTCGTTTTCAAGTCGATTGAGAAAATTACGAGATTCAGACTAATTAGTGCCAAAACTCCATATTATATGGCAAAATAGTCAATAGAAATCCATAAAATAACTAACTACATATATAAAAATTCAAAATGTTGAATAAAGCCTAAATAGTGGCATTCAAAGTCATAGAAGTATAATTCCTCATAAATTTCATTTACTTACCTATTCAACATCGCTATAGCTGGCTGGGCTAGTAGGGTGGTGGGGGCTGTGTGGTCTAGCCAAACTGTAGGAACCGTAGGCTGGACCACCTCAATAAATAGTCGAGGGTCTCGGGCGGAGCGTTTATATTCGTCTCGTTTTACTTCATTTCGTGTGGAAAAAATTACGGATAAAAAATATTTGTCTTATTAATATACATATGTCATGGGGATCAATTTCCCCATCAAACTAAAAGTTTTTCACTTGACTTTCTAATTTATTTAAAATGTGATATTTCAATCTGTTTGGTCGATTTTCGTGTTTTTTTTTATAAATATTTTGTACGTGTTTGTCAATAATTGCAAACTTTTTACCCTATTATAAAAAATATTTGTCTTCTTAATATACATATGTCATGGGGATCAATTTCCCATCAAACTAAAAGTTTTTCACTTGACCTTCTAATTTATTTAAAATGTGATATTTCAATCTGTTTGGTCGTTTTTCGTGTTTTTTTTTTATAAATATTTTGTACGTGTTTGTCAATAATTGCAAACTTTTTACCCTATTATAAAAAATATTTGTCTTCTTAATATACATATGTCATGGGGATCAATTTCCCATCAAACTAAAAGTTTTTCACTTGACCTTCTAATTTATTTAAAATGTGATATTTCAATCTGTTTGGTCGTTTTTCGTGTTTTTTTTTTATAAATATTTTGTACGTGTTTGTCAATAATTGCAAACTTTTTACCCTATTATAAAAAATATTTGTCTTCTTAATATACATATGTCATGGGGATCAATTTCCCATCAAACTAAAAGTTTTTCACTTGACCTTCTAATTTATTTAAAATGTGATATTTCAATCTGTTTGGTCGTTTTTCGTGTTTTTTTTTTATAAATATTTTGTACGTGTTTGTCAATAATTGCAAACTTTTTACCCTATTATAAAAAATATTTGTCTTCTTAATATACATATGTCATGGGGATCAATTTCCCATCAAACTAAAAGTTTTTCACTTGACCTTCTAATTTATTTAAAATGTGATATTTCAATCTGTTTGGTCGTTTTTCGTGTTTTTTTTTTATAAATATTTTGTACGTGTTTGTCAATAATTGCAAACTTTTTAAGTTTTACCCTATTGTACAATATTTTGTGTATTTTGCATCCTATCGTATTAGGTAACATGTGCACTATGTATGCACTTAACTAGTACATATTATTTCAAAGATTATAACACTCCATGTGGCAATTTAGAATAAAATTCATGAAAAGGGCATTTTAGAGACTCCCTTTCTGATACGAAATTTTCATTATTGAAATTTTATTATTTTCCCCTATAATTTATCATTTGATAAAATATGAAATTTTATATAGTATAATAGTAATAGCAAATAAACAATTTCCATATCCACCAAAAAATAGATAATAAAAGAAAAGAAAAATAAAAGGAGAAAAATTCACTCTTTCGCAAGTTATATTGGGTAAGATTTTCAACTGAAGGCCCAATGTAAACTGGAGCCGAATAAATAGGCCCACCTAATTTAACCCGTCATTCCGCAAAAGGCCCAACCCATTCCTTCAGTCTTCACTGTTCATGCTGCTAAAAATAGAAACCCTATAACCCTCCCTCCCTCTCTCTCTCTATCTCTCTGCGTAATTGAGAAAAAAGATGGCGTCTAACGAACAGACGGTGCTGCAATTCGTACCATCGGCAACAAGCGTGTCAGCTAGGGTTCATCCACTGGTCATTTTCAATATTTGCGATTGTTATGTGAGGCGACCGGACCAAGCCGACCGTGTTATCGGCACTCTACTCGGATCTGTTTTGCCAGACGGCACCGTTGATATTCGTAACGCTTACGCCGTTCCTCACAATGAATCATCGGATCAGGTATTGAAATTTTGAATAATGCATGTATTAGTTTTCTATTTTTGCTATCATTGATTGTAGTTCTTTTGTAGTTGTAATTATATAGAGATATTATGGTGAGTTATGTCCGTTCTATAAGCTTGCTGTTGTTAGATTTTAATTTGATTCTTTGATTAGATTCTCTGGTAATATTTACTTTGGATAGAATTGACACTTGTGATTGTAATGTGAAGTGAATTTTGTTTTGATTGTGAAGATTAATTGTATGAGAAGAAGCTCTCTGTTAGTTGTTTAAACTGTATTTCGTTGGTTTGATCTTAGGTTGCCCTGGATATCGATTATCATCACAATATGTTGTCTTCACACCAGAAGGTGAATCCAAAGGAAGTCATTGTTGGATGGTAATTCCTGCCCTCTGACTTATATTTTTTATTTCCTTCAAATTCTAAGCTGGCTGTGCGATAATCTGTATTGGGATAACTAAACCTCTTTGTGATGGAACTCGTCATGTCTGCATATGGATTCCACACTTTTTTTTCGAAGTGATGTAAAATATTGAGGTTTTACAATTAATGTAAAGCATTAAAGTGATTGCAGTCTGCAGATGAAAGAAAGTTACTTGGTATTGAAAATAGAATTATCATAATGGAAAACTCGAAATGAAGGCGTGACATAGTGTGACTCTTTGTATTCAATGTGATGCTATTCTGATAGTGTTAACAGTCCTTTTGGTTAGCATGGATAGACATCAAAATCTTGTCGCCCATGCTTCCCTTCCTCCCAATCTGCTTTTTGGTCGTTTAAGAAAATAATTGGCCACTAAAATGCACATAGTGTTCTTGATATCATTGAGTTACAGCTGATTTATAAGTGTTGTAAGTTGATATGAGCTTTGATGACAATTGCTTGCATTGATAGGTTTTCAACTGGTTTTGGAGTCACTGGTGGCAGTGCTTTGATCCATGAGTTTTACTCTAGAGAAGTTACCACTCCTGTTCATTTGACTGTTGATACTGGGTTTAAAAATGGAGAGACTAATATAAAGGCCTTTGTCACTAATAATCTGTCTATTGGAGATCAACAACTTGCTACACAATTTCAAGAGATACCATTGGACTTACGCATGCTTGAGGCAGAGCAAATTGGATGTAAGTATAAATTTGACTGTTATTCAATGAAATCCTTGTGCTATCTACATAATTGTGAAATCATTTTGCTATATACATAATCATGAAATCCTTGTTCTATCTAGATTATTGTGTTGCTTGCTTTTTCTGGTGGTGATATTTTTCTGAGGGAGGGGGAAGGACGAGGGCATGTCTGCTCGTGAATGTGTCTAGGCAAGCTGGCATGATAAGGGCCCACCATTAAGGATTACTGAATTGCTTAACAAACACGAGCTTGCGAGTATACATTTAACATCAGATTTACTTTGACATATGTTGATTTGACTTCCTATCTGGATTAGTCTGAACCTCAATACTAACAGGCTACTTTTTCTGAGAAATGCATTAATCTGATGTTAGTTACAGTCCTTTTTAGCTGCACATCATATCAAAATATGGTTCATTAATGAAGTATGATTTAGAGCAAATATATTGATGGCTTCTGATCGTGAAGTTAAATAATCTTTTTCATGGATTCATGCTATTCTTTTTTTAAATTGAGTCTCATATATGAGCTAGTGATCATAAGAGAAAGTCTTTTCTTACAAATTCAGCGTATATATGTTATGTTGCATATTTTGATTTACTTGTTTTTTGGAAAATCTTATTAAAACTCATTTTTTATATGTTGCAGATGATTTACTTAAGCCAACAAATGTTGACAAGCTTCCAAATGATCTGGAAGGAATGGAAGCTTCAATGGAACGGTTGCTAGCTCTAATAGATGATGCTTACAAATATGTCGATGATGTTGTGGTGAGATAGCTGTTTATAAGCTCTTGAATTCAGATTTACGGCACTTTCCCATCATGTTGACTGCTTATTTTTTATTCCCTTTACAGGAAGGGCGTATCGCCCCCGATAGTAAAATAGGCAGATTCATATTGGATACCGTAGCTTCTCTCCCAAAACTATCTCCTCAAGCTTTTGATAAGCTAGTGAATGACAACCTGCAGGTATAAATTCTTTCAACTTTAAGAAAGTATTCTAATTATTCTCAGCAAACACATAGTGCCTTTGGGGTCCCCTTTTGCTTTTAGGATATATTTTTGATTGGGGGTATATACTAAAGTAGTGTTGTGACCTTTGCATGAGAAGATAACGATGGCATATAGTATAACGATAACCTCAGCATGTACGATCTACACATTGAAACTCTATTGTGGTAGTACCCAAGTAGACAGGATCACATGAGCCTTTGTGTGGATTCACAATTTTGCTTTAGATGTTTTCAAGTTTTGCTTAATTTCCGTTTGGTTCTTGTATTTTGGTGAAGAACTGGAAATGAAAAATGAGGAATGATCATAAAATAAAGCATGAAGTACCAAAAACTGAAGCACCAATAAGATTTTCCTTTCTTTCTCCACACCAAAAAATGAACAAAACATAGCCCATCTTATTTGGAGGAAGCCTTGCATCTTGTGGAAGTAAAGAATGGGAAATCTTAAAATTAGGGAAATTGAGAATTTTAAAGATAGTTTATATGATAAAAAATTGGAGACCTTGACACTCGTGTAAATCCACTAGAAGCACCACGAAATTTTGTGTTCACTTACCCTTTTGTGACAAGATTAATATATTCAATCTCAACACGAGCTTTGTTTCTTGTTGCAGGACCAATTGTTGTTGCTCTATTTGTCTAGCATTACAAGAACACAACTTGGATTAGCTGAAAAGTTGAATACGGCTGCTCAGATAATCTAATACCCATTTTGCTTCGACGAAACACTCTCAAAGATAGCTCTTATAACGTGGTCTTTGGTAATGATATATGACCATTTGATTGGTGCAAACCGGTTTCATGATTTCAGCATTTTGGGAAGTTAAACTGACTTTACATTTTCTTCTTTTACCACCCCCCAACCCACCCCACCTTGTTGTGGAGTAAGGCACTTTTTGTATTGATATTTAACAGTTTTTGTAAGATCTAATCTATTCTTCGGTTTTGTATGCATACCTTGAAGCGATACTTGATAGATAACACACTCAAATCTTGCTTTGCAAAAATAGTTCTCATCTCGGTTTAGTCTGCCCCTTTCGGTTAAGATCAAGTCAATCCTTCTAACCCGATCTGGGTATTGTGCATATGGATTAACCATTTATTTCAACAGCTAATATATTTTTATTTCGTACTAACTAGTTTTAACTAGAAATAAAACAGGCGTGCTAATTATACCTAGAAAAATCACTTGCTGTTTGGAAAGATAATTGTGTACTTTTGGTTTGATAGTTTTCTAACGTGCACATGTCGATGAGGCTGGGTTTTTTCTGTAAAACCGAACCCACGTCCACCTACACGCGTACCATGTTTGCATAACGATTAAGGCTTTGTTTGTTTATATTTTTGAGATAAAATTTTGAAATTTTCTCGAAAATTGTGTACTACAGAAATTTGTGTGAAAATGGTAGGTGTTTGTTTATATTTTTAGAAATAGGTTAACAATTGTAAGACATGTCAAATCAATAGTGATAGGTTGATGGATGATATGCTATGATGCACGGACACGGGATACGGCGCACGACACGACACGGACACGGGACACGATATTTTTAAAAATATGAGGACACGACACGGCCTCGAAACTACAAATTAAATGTATATATATAAATTAATATACATATATATGTTCATTAATTTACGTTAAATATATAAATTAGTTTTTTCATTCTAATTTAAATGACTGGTTAGAGAAATAAACTATAAGAATAACTATTGTACGTTATAAATTTGTATTTGATTTGTAAAGTTATATATTTGAAAGAAAAACAAATACTTCAGTTTTCAAAATCACAAAAAATAAGTGAAATAACATCAAGTGTCACAAAAAATGCATACATAGTAGACATATCCTCTAACTATATTTATTACGGTGTTCATATTTTATTTTTTTTCATTTTATTTAAGCAGACAAATTTATTTTTATATTGGACACGGTGTCGAGAGTGTCGGACACGGTGTCGGAGAGTGTCGGACGAGTGTCGTGTCCGATCAAGTGTCCGACACGACACGTTGTGATTTTTTGAAGTGTCCGTGCATTAGAGATGATATGTATAATAATTGTGTTAGTGTTGTAAATAATGATTGTTAACAGAAAAAATAAATAAATTTAGATAAAAAAAGTGTAAAATCTGAAAGAGAAAGTGAAATAATGATTGATTTGATTGGTAAATGTGTGAAAAAATGTAAATATGATTGATAGCTAGTTATATAAGAGACTGAAAAGTAGAGTTGAAAAAAAGTAGAATTTGAATGAGAATTTGATGTGTTAAGTTTATTTTGAATTTTGTAATTTAAAAAGTTGAAAATGGGTTTTGAAAATATAAACAAACAAGGCTTAAACTATTGAGGCGACATTATCTGGAAAATTTGATGTAAGCACGGTCCAGTGCAAATGAGGGCATTTTCCAAATTATTGGATTAACCAAAGCCCATTTACAATCCACAAACTGGGCCTAATATGAAACTAATGGGCCTGTTGGGCTAAAAATATTTTTTATTATCAATGGCAAAAACCCGTGTTGAGAATCAATTTTGCTTTTCCCCCAAGAAATTGAGAACAAAAACCTTCAAATACAAAAAAGCAAACGGAACAAAAATTGAAAAAGAACAGAAAAAATGGACGTGATTAAATCGCAGCAGATATCATCGCGGCCGATCGAGAAGGTGGTGGTGCACCCACTGGTGTTGCTGAGCATCGTCGACCACTACAATCGGGTGGCGCGTGATACTAGAAAGCGCGTGGTCGGAGTTCTGCTTGGTAGTTCCTTTAAAGGCACCGTTGACATCAGCAACTGCTATGCTGGTACGTGTTTCTTTTCAGATCTGTGGAATTTGGTTCACTATATAGGTTGTTAGGTTTAGTTTTTTTTTTATAGTTGTGCTATTGTCCGTTGTGTTTGAATTTCGAAGGAATTGTGTTATAGGTTGTAGCTACTTCGTAGAGTTTTATAGGGTAGTTTCTGTTATGCCGCAAGTACCAAAGTAATAAAAACGCAGCAATCGGCATAACAGTTTCTTGGAAGAAAATGAATTGAGTTTGTTGGGTTCTGTTTATTGGTTGTTTAAATTTTGGCTTCTGGAATTAAGAAGTTTGAATTTTGAAGTGTACCGAGCTGATTGTGGAATTGGGATTTGGAAATAATCAGAAATGGAAGAGTTTTTTTGGAGTCATAAAAGTAATTAAGGAGTGAAACTAAAATCTGGTTGTTGTGTTGTACCTTCTGAACGCTCTGGGATTAGGATTTTGTTAAGTGTTCAGTGAGGGGCATTTAACTAAATCTCCGTGCTTTTATTTCCTTATTGGATTTGAGTAGAATTCAAACCAGGAATCTCAATCAGGACATCAGAGTCAGCTAACCAACAGTTAATAATATGTTCATCGTTAAGTCTTCCATTCACTGATTAGGAGTTATGCAGTAGCTTATTAGGTGCTTATGTGACCAATCTTAGTTCACTCTCGTTCTTGATCTTTTAATAAGTTCTCTTTCCGTTAAATTGTGTTTTCCTTGTAAACAATTGCAGAGTTTTATAACCTTTTCTGTGGTCACTGCGACATGTAATGCTTGGGATACCGTAACCGTTTCTCTGAATATTGTGACCTACTTTTGAAGAGAGCAAAATGAAAAAGACCTCTTCTGTTCCTATGTCTCTAGCAAGTCTTTGCGGTGAACAGAAACTTATATAATTATGATTGCCTGCCCTTGTTGCTAGGGTGTTTCATATCTAACTTATGATTCTATCATCTCGCTAATATTGGTTTTTTACTTCAAGCCAAGCTGGGAATGTGAGTTTTTAAGAAGGCATGATCAAGTGTTTTATTATTGTAACAATCTCTTGAACCTCTGTTAGACCTACTTAGTTTAAAACCTGTTCTCAATGTGTTCTTGGACTCCTCTACTGTTTAATATTTGTTGCATTTTCTATGCTTATGCTTTTCCTGATGCATTTGGGTGATGTGACCAGTGCCTTTTGAAGAAGAGGACCGAGACCCAAGCATCTGGTTTCTTGACCATAATTACCATGAATCAATGTTTTCCATGTTTAGAAGAATAAATGGTATGGTTTAAATATCTTTAAATGTCCCACAATCTTATGATTTCCCATCATTAGGATTTCTGATTATTTATCTTCCCGAGTTTGACTACAATATTACGTGCTTATAAATTTTGTCAGCCAAGGAGCATGTTGTGGGTTGGTATAGCACTGGTCCGAAGCTGAAGGAGAATGACCTTGGCATTCATGGACTCTTCACCGAGTGAGATTTCTTACCTCAGAAAATATAATGAAGTTGCTTTTTTCTCGTTAGTGAGTAATAAAGATGCACTTCTCTTTTGTGCTTCCACTTGCCGAGTTTAGTAGTTGTGTTGTATCTTTATGTAGAATATGATGTAGTTTAAACATTAAATATCTGGCATGCAGTGTCAAAAAATGGAGCTGTATTTAGTTTCCACGATGTTGATATTAGTAACTTTCTGTAGTTTGGATGGAACTTTCCACGTCATCCTCATGAGCTCAAAAGGGTTCTCAAGTGAGAAGCTCCTCCTTTCCTTTACTTTTGGCCTCAGCTTGGTTAAAGTTTTTTATATATTTTCAAGACTGATCCCACATTTTGAATAGCAGCTGTTATTTCAGTTTTGTTTATCACAACAAATGCCCTTTGTTGCTTCCGTACCTTTATAGACTTTTCTCTCTGCTTTTGCAACTCATGTATTTTGAATTTATTTTATAACAGACTTTTCCTCAACTCAATTACTGATTTCTTTATGCTATTGCAGTTATGTCCCCAATCCCGTATTAGTCATTATCGATGTTCAACCAAAAGAGCTTGGAATACCTACTAAAGCCTATTATGCTGTGGAGGAAGTTAAGGAGGTACGACAACAATGATTTCATCTCTGTTTTACAATTGTTTTCTGCTCAAAAACAACAAGAAGAAATTTCAAAGAGGATATTATATGAAGAGGAGGATATTGTGAATAGTTAAAACTAGTCATTCAGCAGAAAACATTGGAAAGTATGAAAAGATATGCTCTAATGTATTCCGTGAACTTGCAGAATGCCACACAGAAAAGTCAAAAGGTGTTCGTGCATGTTTCTTCTGAAATCGCTGCTCATGAGGTTGAAGAAATCGGTATGCTCATAAAGTTGTGTATATATTTTGGTTCTAGATCTTTCTCTCTCCTATACAAACTGCTTAAGTTCATGCTTATCCTGATTGTGATAGGTGTTGAACACTTACTAAGGGATGTGAAAGACACAACTATCAGCACCCTTGCAACAGAGGTTTCTTTCTTCACCTTTCACCCTTTGGTGTATCGTTGATTAAGAAAACCATATTGAGACTACAGTCAATAGACCCTATATTATACTTATGATATTTAGTATTTTGTTGAATAACTAGAGGAAATAAGAAACTTTTCTTTAATCCTGTCCAGGTGACTGGAAAACTGGCTGCGTTGAAGGGATTAGATGCAAGACTGAAAGAGATCCGAAGCTATCTCGACCTTGTTATTGAAGGGAAGCTACCCTTGAACCATGAAATCCTATACCATCTCCAGGTATCAGTTTTCAATTTTCATTAATATGTAAAATGAAATATCTAAAATAAAACCGTGAAATAAAGTTATAATTTATTTTCTGTTCTATAACATAACATTCTACAACGATAAATATTTCGTGTCTCATCTTAAAATTTACTTCACTTCTGCAGGATGTGTTCAACCTACTCCCGAATCTAAATGTGTCTGAGCTAGTCAAATCTTTTGCAGGTAAAGTAATTGGATCTCAATTTTTTGGTGTTTTCGTTATTGATGGATATGGGCCTTTGTTCAGGATGATTTTCCGGCAGTTGTGACATAATAATTACTGATCTTCATTCTCCTTACAGTGAAAACAAATGATATGATGTTGGTCATATATCTATCATCCCTTATCAGAAGTGTGATTGCTCTCCATAATTTGATCAACAACAAGGTGAGTTGTTTTTGCATTTCTTCTTTTATAAAGCACATTAAAATAACTGAGGATCATTTTTAATTCTTTTCATCTTATTGTTAACTGTGGGTGATTAATCAGACTCTCTTGCCTAGGATTCTAAAAATTTGGTAGAACCGGTAGGTAGTGCAAGACTGTATGTGGGATCCAGTGTTGAGGAATTTATATGTTGAGGAATGTATATGTATATGTTGTCGTCATTTTTATCTATTTTCATCACCAGCCAAGCACTAATTCCAGTTTGAGGAATTTATATGTAGTAATCAGGATTCAACACTAAATTCAGAAAATAGCAATTATTGTTCTAAAAATCACAATGGGTATAAAATCTTTGTAATGTTCTTATTTTAGCACCAATATTTGCTCCAAAAATCACTCCACGACTTCCATTATTCATACTATTTCTCTTAGTCTAGCACTCGACCCGCCAATATTTCTTCCTGACGTTACTACACGCTTACCATTATTGTTTAATCTTCTTAGTACAGTGAGATGTGTACTTATTCTTCAGACTGAATTGATCATGTCGTTATTTTCGTAATTATACATAATCCTTGTGTTTTGACATATAAAAATACGATTTTTTTTTTCAGATGCTCAACAAGGAACATGAAAAGGCAGAAGATTCAAAGCCAGTCGCTGTTCCTACTGCTGCCGGTAGCTAAACTCTTTAATTTCATAGGCGGGCATGAAACTCCGATCTGGTTAGCAGAACCTTCTGAATTCAAACTCAATATTTTTGGGATGTAGTTTAATATATATTGGTTCTATCTGAATTTGAATCCAACTTTTAGTTTGAACAAAATATGCAGTCTGTAGAGGGAATGTTCTCAATTTTTAATTTATCCATCACTATTGCTTTGTTTATGTTTTCAAATTTGATTTTTAAGTATTTGAATCGCACCAAATTCTCGTTCATATTCACTTTTTGTTGCAAAACTACTTTTTCAATCCTTTACGGTGCGTTTGGATCGATAGATTTGGATTTGACGAGTGGATTTGGAGGAAGGATTTCAAATGACACCTAAAATGGTGTCATTTGAAATCCACCGTAGTTGTGGAGAAAAGAGTTCAAAATGAATGACGAGGGATTTGAAATTCATCATCATCCAAATGAACTTAATGAATTTGTCGATGGATTTGAAATCCATGGATTTCAAATCCATCGATCCAAATGCACCCTTAGGTAATTATCAATTGTGTTATACATCATTTTACGTATTCATCAATCAAATTATTTATTATAATCATTTTTTTTCATTCTTAATAATTTTAATTTATATTTATTACATAATAATTCTGTACGTTATTCATTAACTTAATATTATAGATTTGACATATTTAGCAACATTCAACTCATTTTAAATATACAAAATATTTAATATTATCACATGAATTTGCATAAGCATTATTCAATTTTTTTTTTCAGATTTAATTACCCAATACCCAAATTATTTTTCAGATTCTCAATTAAAAATATAGACATACATAAAGATGTTCCAAATTCCGAAATTCTTCTATTTTAGGAGGAAATAAATTTATATGAGAAAAATCATTAAATTGGTGAAAAATCTGAAGTCAAATACAAATTAAATTGGAAAATTCCAATTTTATCTATCTATCATCTTCTTCATCGGGCTCTATAGATTGCTCAAATTCAGCATCCATTACTACTCCATCCATAACATGAACCAAGATATTCCCCAATTTCAGATCCACGCTTTCCGCAATCACACCATTAACGACCACCATTCCATTCGAATACTTCGATATATACAAATTGAATCCAGATATAGAATCGTACACTATCTCCTTACCGATCTTTAAATCCGCCGATGAAATCCATCTCGGCACAGCTGAAAACCCTAGCACTCGAGTTAGTATCGCGTGCGCATTGCTGTCGTTCCGGTTCAATCTCAAATCGCGGTGAAAAGCTCTCTCCGAAGGCAGAAACAGAGTGAACTTCAGATCTTCAGGTAACATTCTCATCACATTTTCCCCAAATTCACCGATTTTTGAGCCTCTGGAAAGATTAAATTTGGGGAATTTTGGCTTGGGCAAAGAATAAATTGATTGGGAAATGTTTTTGAGCTGAAGTGCTGAAATGATCTGTATGACGATGAATGAAATTGAGATGATTATGCAAACGAATTTTACTGGATTCTTCAACTTCAAACCTCCGATTTTTCTTCTTTTCATATTTTGTGGTTGAATCTATCAGCAATTTTCATTTGCTTGCATGCGTAGTTTCTAAGCGAAGGGAGAGTTGAAAGGGTTTTAAACTGGGTTAACTCGGATCCTTTGAGTGGCCAACTGAGTCTGTGCCTTTTCATTTTAAAAAGTAATAGGGCGTAGACTGTAGTGTTAATGAACCTACAAAGGATTAAAAAAAGTCAAACTGCTCAAACTTAATTAAGAGTTTTTTTTCGAGCTTCGGGCTTTTTATACATAACATTCCATGTCGAACCGTTGAACACATTATTATTTTTGATAATGTTTGAATTTTGAAATTCAATTTGAACTTTTCGAGAGTGATTCGTTAAACATGATATAAAAGGGCTTTGTTTAAATAATGTGCTAAAGTGGAACACATTATTGTGTTTGAAATTTGAATTGAAATTCATTCAGTAAAAAAAATTATATAAAGATATCAAGTTATTCGGGTTTTGTATCATGTTTAATTCAGATTCAGTTCTTTTTCTCTATCAAAGAACTAAAAATACCTATCTTTAAATATATTTAAATACTAAAGAAAGTTCTTACTGATCCCCTATGTATTATACTTACCCTATTATTGTGTTTTGTATATAATTCTTTCACAAAAATGGTAGGCCCATTTATTGTCAATTAACCCAATGCATGATATACGTGAAGGCCCAGCAATAAACTATCTTAATGGGCCTTAAGTGAATAAATTAGTTTAATAATATGTGGAATAATGGCACACGGCTATACATGTGTAACAAATTGTTGAGGTTTTGGCAATAGTCCGATGGGCTAAAGCCCATGATCTCATGTAATTACAGTATGAGCTAAAGCCCATGAGTTTAATTTCATCATCAAAGGCCCACACTTCGAGGCTAAAGGTCCACGCATATAGAAAATACTAGAAACGCCATGAAAATTCTACGATGGGAATCAAAAAGCGTTGTTTGAAGGCCCTGGAAAGTACTAGAATCGCACTCAATCGCTCCTATAAATTCTCCACGATTCTCAATTCAAGTAGCATCCAAAGATATTCGAAAAAGTCTCAAAAGCAGCAGAAATCTCCAACAAATTCTTCAAATCAGAAAATCAAAAAATGTCGATCATCCCAAGCATTTTTGGGAAAGATTTCAAAAAATGGGCTACTTTTCAAAATTAAGTGCAAAAATGTATCACTCTCCAAGTTAATTCAAAAACTAGAACACTTTTGACTTTTCCACCTAATGCTTTGTCATAAATGTTTTATTTCCAATTTTCTTTAATAACAAAATGTTGATTTACCCCAAAATACTCTTTATAACCAAAACTATGGGATATTACAAAATTGAACCCTACAATGTTAAATGGATGCAGATTGGGACCCCAAAATGGTATCAGAGCCTGGGTTTATTATGAACTTGGATTAAATATTTATTATATTAGATAATTTAACTTTTGTGGAGGAGAAATTATCTCCAAACATGGATCTGGACGAATGTCCAAGATGTTTGTATTTCAGGACTTGTCTTCAAATTTTGAAGACACAAGAACAAACCCATCAAGAGATGGTAACATATTGGGAAAACCGATATGTTGAACAAGTTCTAGCAGGAGTAAGCGATACAACCTTACAATACTGCAGGGATCAAAAGACGAATCATCGGGTTTCCCTTATAGAAATCCAGATGAGAAGGGAAAGAGTCATTTTTTATCAAAGAGAGACTCATTATAACAACAATCATGAAGCCGAGCAATAAAAGGAGTTCAAGGGCAATAACCACCATATTGCGATGAACAGAGAAGGAAGGATTACCTGGAATGAAATAATTCCAGATTCAAGCAAGTTATTTCTTGATTTACGAGAAATACAAAAGACGATTCAGAACTATGGAGAACAACAATACATAGTTCCAATAAAAGTCCAGCAAATACAAAATAAGTTGGACGATATGTTTAAACATCAAAAGGATATTCACAACGTCCTTATAGATGTTCAAAAAAGAGTAACTACCTTGGAGACTGCAACCAGTGGTAGAAGAAAGATTGATTTTGGGAAAGTACCGTATCTACACCAAGACGGAAAACCAACCGAAGTCACAAGAAAGCTGACCGACGATGAAAAGCTTAGTGCTCTAATCAGAGGAAAATCCATTGCCAAATAATGGATAAAATCAACCTACAGGACCTACAAGATCTTGCCGAATCCTTTTCAGGACTAGGACTTGTAGACCTAAAGATGAATGCTGGAGACGAATCCTCAGCATTGGTGCCTAGAGACGGACCACCACCGGTTTATACGGCGCCACAACCACCTCCAATGATGGCGGAATCCTCAGGAGTAACACAAGATATGCCTATGCCACATGCCGGAGATTTTGTGGTAAAAGATGCGCAACTACGAGACATCGTAGGAACCAGACATCGCTCCAAACGGCCAGAATTATACAACACGCCGTATGGAAAGTCTCAGCTCGACCCCATACATCCGTATGGACTTATGCTCAATTTGGATATCCTTGACTTCAAAAATCGAGAAATCCTAATTGATGAGTGGGCCTCAGCCATGAGAATTGCAGCAGGAACGCTCGGAATTGAAAAAGAAGGTTTCCTCATGCTCCTTGAGATGAGTCTCGAAGGATCGGTGAAAATCGCATGGGATCTGACACCGCCAAACATCAAACAAGATGTTACAACGGGTGAATCCCTAAAGGGAATTGTCGATAATATGGCAAAATTATTCAAAATACATTTTATCGGCACAGGATACTTCGAAGGCATGGAAAATGAGAAAAGAGAAAAATACAGACAAGCTCTCTATTGCCTCGAATTACATGATATTTGTCACATAGACGAATATATCAAGCTATTCACCGAATACAGATGGAAGTCTAAGGTGGATAATGGTGAAGCTTCGCAGCTATTCTTCGCGAAGATACCAAGTCCTTGGAGAGAAATGCTCATCAAGGAATACAAAGTTGTAGACGATATGGACACAGTGGCAAGAAGGATGTCTTTCCTGAAAGCCAAATTATCTGAATGGTGTCACCAGGCAACTTTATACAAGAACTACAAACGACTACGAGGAATCAATAAATCAGTTCCTCTATGTTGTGTAGAAAATGATATTCCAACAGTTGTTGGAAGAGCACCAAGGAAGGAGAAGGGGAGAATCCACAGGAGTCATCCTTATTCCAGAAAAGGAGAAAGAAAGTCTTCTTGGAAACCAAGGAGATTCTGGTCTAAACATAAGGCCCGAAGCTACAAATCAGGGCAAAGACCCGGACCAAGAAGAAGTCGAGTTACCATCACAGACTCGAACAGAGGCTCTAGACGACCACCTATGAAAAGGACGTTTAGAAGAACACAAGCAAGGTCCAATGAAAGCTTCAAAGACTGTAATTGTTGGACGTGTGGGGCAAGAGGACACATCTCTACAGATTGTCCAAACAATGAAAGGCGAGGAGTCAGACAGTTCGAAGCCACGGCGGAATTCGACGAAGCTGTCTACTATCAGGACCTGATTCAGGTGTATCAGTTTGAGGACATCCCCTCAGATGAAAGCATCTATGAAGAAGAAGAAATTGAATCTGAGTATGGAAATAACTCAGGAAGCTCAGACTCAGAATCAGGGTGAAGGAGAATTCCTTCAAAATCTAGTTCGAGAGGATATGTCAGGATTCCTCTCTCACACAACAGTGTCTCATAAAACTCTAATGAGGATTATGAAGGACGAAGCTAAGCTCCACATGTATGATGGGTTTACTATAAGCTCTTTGGAGAAAGCAATGGATAAAATGGGGCTAAGAAACAGAAAGCACCAGATTATCCATCGAGTGTCTAATGGAGAGTTCGGTATTCCTATGGAGCTCACAGGAAACCAGATTGAGATGCAATTAATCCCATACAAAGAAATCCAGGAGATTAAGAGCAAGCTCAAACGAGAAGTGGCGAGTACACTTTCATGGATCCATATTGGAGCCATTAGAGTTGTAGTCAAGTCAACCTTCAAAGAAGGGATTGATTCACCACTAAACCTGGCCCTATTCGACAAAAGAATCTCAAACCTCAAGGATTCATGTCTCGGAGCCATTACAGGAAATTTGTATGCAAGAAAACTGGCGTTCAATGTATATCCACGCATTGCATACAATCTAAATGATCGAGATTTCAACAAGGTTCTTACCCTTCATCAAGATTTTAAAAGGAGTGAACTGATGATGGAAGGAAACAGACCCTATTCGATCACTTACAAGATTTCTTATGCACTCTCGAATACACACCATTCGGATGTGTTTCTCAGAAAAGATTTCATCGAAGTCCCAAGGATCTTCGAAGACTTTGCAAGAGCGGTATTGCCGGATATTATTGAACTTCCGACAATACAAGACATCGATATGAGAATTCAGAATCTTCCAGTGTTAAACAGAAGCAAGAGTCTCATGATCGAACCAAGAAGAATGTCCTTTCAGCAAGAAAGGATAATGAGTAGCCATCGTTGGGAAGAACCAAAGGCTATACAGCAAGCTCAAGTTCTTAATGTGATCACTACGCAAGGAGAACTTAAATGCCCAGAAGGATGGCGAGAGGTGAAAATAATATTTGATATCACTCAAACGGAAAATCTATTTCCATGTGATGTCCTATATTATTTACAGCAGCCTACAGTAGGCAGGTATCAAGGACTCCTTAAGATAGGAGAAATTGAAACAATGATTACGGGAAAAGCAGGAAGGACCGCGGAACAAGTGGTTCTAGGACTTGAATTCCTTGAGGCACATAAGCCTTGGGAAAGACTGCCGGATGGAATGGAATTTACGGTAGGAGAGAAGCGTTATCGGATCCGATGACTACCAGCCCATTTTCCATATACATTTCAATCGGAATGTTATATGAAAAATACCGTGCAGAATACTTTGCTGCCTACATTGATTCAGGAGCAGGAATTTGCACAGCAAAACAAGAAGTTTTCCCTACAGACGTTTGTGAGGACTTACCCCCTATTGCTGGGAGAGATTTTTCAAAGAGAATACTTATTCTCAAAAGAGGAATCAAACAGGCAGAAATTATGATCGGAGGAGCGGGAGGTACCCCATGGTACAAAGTCAAGACTCCACCTATCTATTTTCATGATACAGGTGCTGATATTCTGCTAGGAAACAATTTCCTTCAGACATTCAAACGGTTCACACAAGAGAATGAAACAAGGCGTCTTATTTTCACAACTCAATGTGATCATAAGATTATTGTTCAGAGACTACGCCAGGCATTTCACCGTAAAATGCCACTGTTTTTTCGCAGCAAGCGTGGTGATGATGCTAAACTTCGACATCCAAAAATGAAGGATCAAAGAAGGTTTGGCACTGCTTTGTTATCCTATCGACAACTTGGTTCTAGGAAGAAGGACCGAAGATGGGAAAATCACGTTTACTCCTTCAACGTGAATGGAGAAGAAAGAGTACCACCAGAGGCTATACACAATCTTTTTATGAGCCTCATGGACACCCCTCAGGTTGATGTTACTTTTGAAGAACACATCTCGCTTGAGGATATAAAGAAAAGGATTCAGAGGAACTACAACGAAAATCCTCTAGCCTGGTGGGATAAAAACGAACTCAAAGCTTCCTTAAAGGTAAAAGATGGAAAGGAACACGAGTTTGTAAGATACAAGCCAATCCTTATGAACATGGAAGATTGTAAGGATATGAGAAATATACTTAAGGAACACCTAGACCTTAAGTTAATATCTCCAGGAGTCTCACCATACAGTAGTCCAGGATTTCTGGTCCGAAATCATAGTGAGATCAAGAGAGGAAAGCCAAGACTTGTTATTAATTATAAAGGGATTAATAACATTTTGGAGTTCGACGGATACTACATCCCAAGCAGAGAACATTTGGTGAATTGTATCAGAGGAGCCAAGATATTCTCAAAGTTCGACTGCAAGTCTGGATTCTACCAGATCAAAATGGAAGAAGAAAGCAAGAAGTATACAGCTTTCTCCACTCCACAAGGACATTATGTCTGGAATGTTATGCCAATGGGTTTGGCAAATGCACCCCAGATATTCCAAAGAAAAATGGATAATCTCTTCAAAGATTATTTCTCTTTCATGTTCGTATACATCGACGACATTCTTGTGGCATCAAAGAATATGAAAGAACACCTGAAACACCTGGAAATCTTTTCAGATGTGTGTCACAAAGAAGGATTAGTGCTATCAGAAAAGAAAGCAGTAATCGCCACAAGAAAGATTGAATTCCTTGGAATTGAAATCGATGAATCTGGAATCATCCTACAAAACCATATTGTAGAAAAGATTACAGGATTTCCAGATGTCCTACTAGACAAGAAGCAGCTTCAAAGTTTTCTCGGAGTTGTTAATTTCGCAGGGATGTTCATCAACAACCTTGCATTTCACAGGAAGGTTTTTAGTCCATTACTCAAAAAGGATGCAGCATTCATATGGACAGAAGAACATCAAGCCGGAATAAAACAGTTAAAGGAAGTTTGTAAAAAGCTTCCAAAGCTAGCAATTCCTAATGACGAGGATAATCTTGTCCTCTATACAGATGCCAGTGACTATTGGTGGGCAGCAGTGCTTACAAAAATCACTCCAACAGGAGAAGTTCCATGCAGATACTGCAGCGGCCTCTTTTCAGAAGCTGAAGCAAATCGGTGGCACATTAACGAAAAGGAATTCTTTGCAGTCCGAAAGGCGTTTAAAAAATGGCCTTTATTTTTATTAGCAAAGAAATTTATCTTAAAAATAGATAATTCAAGTGTTAAGGCTTTTCTTACAAATAAGATAGAGTCTAAACCAGAAAAAGCCCGGCTACTTAGGTGGCAGGCTGAGTGTCAATATTATATCTATGATATTGTTCTAATCAAGTCTCATGAAAATATTCTTGCAGATTTTCTAACAAGAGATGGAGGGAAGTGAAATTGACTCTCTCCTCAAGCTGTCAAGGCATCTAACAGATCACCTGGAGATGCTTCAAAAGGATTTCGATGCATTAGTACTTAATGCCGAAGTAGCAGGCAGGCTACAACAAGTTGATCAAACCAAAGTGTCTGATCGTATTCGAGGATGCAGATTGGCCGACGAACAATTGTTCTCGGTGTTACGCGGGCCTTTGCTCAGGGCAATATCTTGTAACAGAGATAATGAGCGACTTCGAGTACAGGGCTCTATACCTGTAGCAGGGGATTCAAGTACCCCTAGCACAAGTGCTGAGATGGTCTCATCTTATGATGATCTGCCTCAAGCAAAAATCGATGCTCCGGAGTCACATCCCTAGTCATCGAGTCAACCCACCACCTCAGGGGTCAAAGAGGGAGAGATCAACCTTAGGCCACAGACTGGCAAATCTAAGGTTGATATTAACCAAAATTTAGTTTCTTCTGCATTTCAGGAATATCAGCAGAAGTGGGAGAAACTAAACACAAGAATGGGGATCAATCCAGCTAAATGCTTGGTTGATGTTTCAGGCAAATACCCAAGGATATGGATGCTCCCAGAATCCAATCCTAAAGACGTTAAGTACTGGTATGACTTTGGAGCACTAGCTTCGATTTCTACTAGGTCACCCAGCTTTTCGGAAATCTCTCAACTTCCGAAATGGATACAAGATTCAGTGCACGAAACCTGGGCAAACAACCCTCATCTTGCACGAGGAGACTTACTGGAGCTATACTTTATCAGTGCAGCACCAGAACCAATAGGAAAAGGGATGCATGAAGCATTCCACTTTATCAAGCTCAGGAGGCCAGACACAGAGGCCTTGAAAAGAATTAAAGCTCCATCCTCCGAAACTATCCGACTCGTTTCAACCTTCACTGAGGATGATATCTCCACCAGAAGGGCATGGGGAATTTGGGTCTGTCTTACAGAGATGGACAAGGTCAAGTTTTCATTCAAGTATTACCAGAATACGGTGAATGGATCATTCCTGCTCAATACAATGACAGGAAATACCACAAGCTTTGCAGAAAACTTATTCGAACAGAAAAGGACTCTGCTATGGTTAAACAAGCTGCCGGGGAGCAAAGAAACTCGCCGGAAACTATGCAACATGGCCCATGTTTGGCGATGGTCAGAACGGATCTGCCCGGACTGCCCGAACCAGAAGGAGCCAGAATTTGGTACTAAGTCCAAATCAATGAAGGACAAAGGGACCAAGACAGGAGATAGTGGTCAGGGACCACAAAAGTCACGGGCATACCAAAAACAAAAGATGCCCCGACAAAGATAAGTGGGAATCTTATACAGGACCACCCACTAAAAGAAAAAGACGAAGGATGTGAGTCAGCATCCTCATCATTTACCTTGGATACCAGACAATAGTAGGGCCAAGGCATGTGACTGAAAGAGAATTCCCACAACTTTATCAAAGTGGGAATAATAATGGAGGGATCCACACTCACAAGTGGATCCAATAATTCAAGCTCATAATAGAGGCAATAATGCAGCAATTCAGCCTCTATATAAACAAGATTTGGAGGAAGCAGAAGACATCGAACATTCTCTTCAGTTTTCTCAAAAATAAAACATTGTAATAGTTTAAGTTTTGAATATTCTGTTTGTAATAGTAGTGAGTGTGCATGTATAGTATCAAGAGTCGTCTCTTTTCTATGAGAGGCTAAACAGGTTTTCTCCTCCCAAAAGGAGATTACTTATGTAATAAATATTTATCCAAGTTTATAATAAAAAGAAGGCTTTTGCTTCAACATGTTCTGAATTTTTATTATTTAGTCCCTTCAATTCCATACTTTCTACGCCTGGAGTAGGAAACGAACCAAGGCTGTGCTGAACAGTTGCTGAAGGAGTCGGATAACTTGCAGATCAACTTCCCAAGGTGCGAAGTTGGGTGGTGAGGAGCCACTTGTAAAACGGTCTGGGGGCACTTATTTTCCGACTGGTGGTGTTGCGAGCCATCTCACCCGGTGCTGTTTCGGTCAAAACAAGGTATGAAGTTGTTAAGGGATTATTTAATTTCTATACGGAAGCATGTTGGGCCTGATATACAAAATAATGGACTAATCTGCAACATTTAGTTAAATTAAGGGATCATATTTGCAATTTCCCTATTTTATGCTACACATGGGTATTTTAGGTAATACATTTGATTTTATTAAAGTATGAAATTTTATGTCAAGGCACAACTTTCAAATCTTGGTGGGAAAATGGATGATTGACTTTTCAATAGGAAAAGTGTGCTATTTCTTGAATTAGTTTTAGAAGTGTGCTATTTTTGAAATTAATATCAGAAAGTAGTTTGTTTTTTGAAAAAATTCCATTTTTGGAAACCGACGTAGCAACATCTTCGATCCGTTCTCATTGGATATTTGGGATCCCTTCGATGGCTTCCCTTTATCCGGCAACACAGTCGCCAATGTCTCCGGTGGTCCAGCTCGAGAAACGGCGTCGTTTGCAGGTGCTCGAATCGACTGGAAAGAGACGCCGGAGGCGCACGTGTTCAAGGCGGATGTACCAGGGCTGAAGAAAGAAGAAGTGAAGGTCGAGGTTGAAGACGGCTCAATTTTGCAGATCAGCGGAGAGAGGAACAGGGAGAAAGAGGAGAAGAACGACACGTGGCACCGTGTGGAGAGGAGTAGCGGGAAGTTTCTCCGGCGGTTCAGGCTGCCGGAGAATGCAAAATTGGATCAAGTAAAGGCGGCGATGGAAAATGGTGTGCTTACTGTGACAGTGCCAAAGGCGGAAATTGTGAAGAAGCCTGAAGTAAAAGCCATTGATATCTCTGGTTAACTTAATTTATCAGTTTTTGGTGTTCTTCAATTTTCCTAATATATTTTCCTGTTTGTGGTTTGATAATCTGTAATGTGTAATTCCGTTCCATCTGTACTGTGATTATTACTTAATTATGTATAATAAATATATTGACCATTATATAAGTCAATTTATATGCCCAAATACTGAAATTCCTTTAGATACAAATGTTGCAAATTAAATTAACAAAAGAAATTAAAAATACAATTAGACTAGAAAAGTACATGAAGATAAAAAGAGTAAAACTATATCACAAATTAGATAAACCCACTACCCCTCATAAAATGTCCAATAACCCAAGTTCTTTTTGTCATCCACAACGTTTAGCCAATAACCCAAAATCATTTGGATCCATCACCATCATGTTGACTAATAACGCGAGACATATTGCATGAATTCCGGGTCGGATAATAAACCCGACATGGTATCCGGGTCCAAAACCACCTCCAAATCAACGCTACCACCACCCTCACGACCCGGAAAAGCGGATATCTTACCATCAAACTTATTAGCCCGCCCGCTCCTAACAGCAACGGGTCTGCCCCACCCGAAATCGTTATCATACATAGGGAATCTAGGAGAACTTCCCATAGTGATCATGGCGCCGTCAAAGTTTCCCAGTGGGAAGCACCGTGGGTCCCGCTCCCAGTTCTCTATGTAGTCCCTTACCGTCGCGTCACCGTGCGCCACCACGTTTTGGTTAAGCTGTGCCGCGCACCACCGCAGATCGTTGCCCAAAACGTCACCGGCCGCCGCGTATGTCGGAATGCTCTGTATCGCGTTCCCGAAGTACATCGCCTCTAGCTTTGGCTCTAGCCTGTGCCGGCAATTTACTGCCATCCTGAACGTCGTCGTTTTGGAGGGTGGCAATTTTCTTGCTCTGGTGATGCCCCGCCACAGAAGGGCTGATAGAGATTGAAACGATGAGATCTCCACCGTTGGATTGATCTGATTGTTCGTCTCCCTCGAAACTGCTTTTTTCAGCCAGGCTAATGGCGTTAACTTTTCGTCAGAATTTTTCAATGTATCGTTGCTGAATTTGCCCATTAGCTCGGCGAAGTCCATATCACCACCACCATTTGATTCCGATTTCTGGTTATTGTTATTATTAACTTTGTTTTTCAGTTTCAGAATAGATTCCCTGCTGAATGTGAAAATCCTCTCCCTAATCGGAGCGTCGCCGGAGAAACTGACTTTGGGTCCGCCGGGCGGGAGCTTGAGCACCGCCGTGGAAATCAAAACGGATTCACGGCTGAAATCCGGTGTCCTGGATATCCTCTTAACCCCACGGCTCAACTCCGCAAAAGTATTGAAAAAATTCCAGAACGAAGTCCCGTCGGTAACGGCGTGATTGACGGTACATCCGATAAAAACGCCGTCAGCCAGCTCCGTCACTTGAACGGCAAGAAGGGGCCTGAAGTGCCCTTCATAACTCACCATCTGGTCAAAAGCGAAGAACCCCTTCACCTCCCGCGGCAAGTCGCCGTCAGGCGACACCAGCAAATCGGAGACGTGGATATGGGACCCATCGGCGTGAATGAAATCGACGCCGGCGTCATTGCAGGTGATGTAAATGTAGCCGTCACAGTCGGTGGTGAGACGGCCGGCGAGCGGAGGGAAATGTTGAAGCGCCTGAGAAAGGCTAATTTGAAGCAGTGAAATAAGGTCAGAAATTGGAGAAGGAGGCTTAGTAAACAAACAGCCCTTCTGAATATATTGACATGAGAGCATAGGAAGGTCTGAAACAGAGAGCTTCAAATCACCAACAATGGAGTTTTGCTCTGGAATTACTCTGCATTTCGACACCACTGGTAATACTGATTCTGAAACCATTTTCATCCCTCTATATATATATATCTGTATCTCTATATATATGTATGAAAATGGTGATTCTTGTTCTCAATTTTCTCTCACTGATGGGAAGTGTAACTGAGAGGAGTGAGAGTGAGTAAAAATGGTGGCTATGGAGTTGAATATATATAGTGGGGTTGGTTCATGAATCTGGTGAGGTGGTTGCAGCTGTTGGTTTGTAGAGATGATTCTGTTTTTAATTATTTGAATTTGTTCCATACATTTTCTCAGTTGACTCTTATATGGAAAATTTATCTAATATTTTTTTATCTTTTTTTGCTATTTTTGAATGTATTTTGTGTAATTAGAAGATAGTATTAGCTGTCATATGTATATCTGTGGGCTTGCAGTATATTTACTATGATTTTTGCATTTATCCTAAATTATGGCAATTGATTGATTTGGATGAATTTAAAATATTAATAACTTTCAAATTAAATTGAGATGAAAATTAGTATAATTTTCTAAAATAAGAAAGACGTATTATACAGATAATTTTCCATATATATATATAATATATACATATAGAAATAAATATTATTACATGCAGAAAGATCAGAAATCAGATGATTGGGGAGAGCGCCGACTTTTTACATTCTGTGAGTTAGTTGTCAAATAAAGTCAGCGTCAAATCTTGCCTATTTTTATCCATCCAATTTGCCTTAGCTTTATCATTAAATTTAATTAAGGGTACTTGATTAAATTAATACCCTTAATAAGGGTACTTGAATTATCAAAAGAATAAGTGAAGGGCACTCGGTTGAATAATGAAAAATTAATCTGCAAAATGTCGGCGTGTGACAGCTAATATAATTTAAATATATAAGAAACATGCAAATAACGAATAATTAAGCACATTTGGCTTCATCAATAGTCAATCCTTATATATATATATATATGTGTGTGTTTTTAAAATTGGTTAGACATTTCTATTGTTACTATGGGCTTTTCAATTATTTGGAATTAGAGTCTAAACCAGCTCAAGCTCGAGTTTTCCGACTTCGAGTTCATTCAATTTCAAAAAAGTTTGTGATACTTTTTTTAATATATCACTTTTTATTATATTAATAATATATTTAAAAAATAAAAAATCAATCAAAATTTTTCGATTAATTTTTTATTTGTGAGATGGACTCACGCTCAATCTCGTATCTAGAAAAATCACCAAATCTGACTCATATACACCCATAATTGGAATAAATGATTCCATTTGTTATTTGTTTATTTGCTAGGAACACACCTATCTTCTTATAATATTAATCGGACCCCAACTATATAGCCAAAAGAGAGAAAAATAGAAATTGGACCCAACTTATTTATGTATTGACTTTTAATTTGATTTTCCAATTTTTTCTTTTATTAGATTTACCTAACTAACATAAAAAACATGAATCATCTTATGTCATCTTTAATGTGAATACATTAAATCACTAGATACATGTTATACCACAATTTGTTAAGAATACTAAGTTCGTTTGTTGCTAGAATAAACTATAAATTAGTATTAATTCATATTTTTCTATACATAGTGGGTGGACATATTCTAAGTCTTACTTGAAATTCTTTTATTTTCTCTGACATTTTAATTTTTTTTTCTCAAATAATATATATTAATTTATTCAACCACCTAATAAATGATCATTGGATATAACAACCTATATTATCATCATGCAAATAAATGTATTTTATTGTTGTTCCAACTGCTCATAACTGCCAAATAGTTGGTGACAATTCATTGGTGTGTATTAAGTGATGCTATTGCTAAATACACATAATCAGTGATAATTTTAGCTCATCTTTTTCATTTACATTTTATTTTGACCATAAGCTTTCTAACTAGTTATAATATTCAAACCATTATTAATGAAATAAAATTTGAAAATTTGCCAGTTTCAAAATCCTACCCATCTTACATATGTAAAAAATATTTATTTTGACCCGAATCCTAATAATCAGACTCCATCTTTAACTAAGAGTGATGGGTCCCCAAAATATGATCAGGGGCATTACGGTAATTTAATAAATAATGGAAATAAAAGCATTATTAATATGTTGTCTTTGTGGGCCTCCAACCGAGCCCAATACAAGCGAGCCCATGGCCCAACTAGAATCTCTATAAATACTATAATGATCAGCTAAACTGATTATTATCTGGTTTACACTCCAAAAACTAGAACTATTAAAGACTTTCCAAATCCACGAGATTGAGGAGTATAATATCTGAGAACTACGAAGATGCTTGATCCTATCAAAGTAGGTACGTAGGCAGCTCGAAGTTACTGAGCGCAGCCCCAATAGCTAAAAACACCTAATCTGGTCTGTCGTGAGTCGGATCGGATCCCTTCCCCACGTGACTTTCACGTGACAACTATTTGATCCCGCATCAAAGAGTAATAATATCTTTATATTAATTATGATTTTACAAACTATATAAATAATATAAACGATTCTGATTATTTCAAAATCTTTTATTAATGTAAATTGACTTTTGGAAAGAGTTGGTGATTTGAGCCTCTCATGAGGGTGACGAAAGCCGGCCGGAGCAGATTTAATTAGAGAAGATGAACGGAATCTATAGTGAATTTAATTTCAAATTATCATCATATATATATATAGCTAGGTACATGAATTTCTCCTATAAAACACCCACCAAATAGTGCAAAATTGACTCATGTCTCCATACATTCATTTAATAAAGAAATATATTATTAAAAAATAGTAAGATAAAAAGACTAGTGTATACATCATACAAATTGAATGTCACTCATGAGTTCATAGCATATGTCAAGGTGGTTTGATACATTGAATGTGTCTCTATTGATATAAATGTGACTACTATTTCACAATTTTTTTATTGTTTTACATTAACTAATATGTATAAAATTTGTCATTTAAAGTCCATCACCAATGATTAGGAGGGTCCATGAATTGAATTTGGTAAAAAATATTTCACTTGAGATCGTTTTAAAGTCCGAGTTGAGTCGAGTCTAGTTGAACTCCAGTTCAAAATAATATTTTTTATTAATATATATTATTGTTTTATATTTGATCGTATATAATAAATTATATTCATTAATATCACAAATATTATGATTTATACATACATATACATTGTTTTAACCTATTATATTATATACATATATAAATAAATGAATAAATATTAATGAAAAAATATTTTTAATTCCGACTCTTGGCGAATATGATTTTTTTGGGCTCGAACTATTATTTACCTGACTTGAATAGTTACCCCAAATAATAATAGGAAGAATAACTCAAATAGATGTATGGGATTTAAATTTCATTACAATTTAAAATCAGTTAAACAAACTCAACTTTTTACAAATTAAAATCATCTAAAACACCGTTTTATAAATTATTTTTAGCCTACACAACCATGGTAATTCAATAGTTAATTCTTCATGGTTGTTCTTGAACTGTCACATACGTGGATATTATATTTAACCCATCGGGTCCAAGAACTTAGACGCCAAAATTTAATATTTTTTAATTTAATATTAATAAAATGTTGAAGAGCCAAAAGGATCAATGGACCTACCAATCCAAACGAATAATTAATTAAATCAAATACATAGGGATTGCCTATTAATCATACAAAATGTGCTTAATCATTCATTAATTCCATTGTCATTACATTTAAAAATTAAATTGGCTGTCACACGCCGACAAAACAGTATTTACAGATTAATTTTTTTCATTATTGAACCGACCCTTTTCGACCCAGATAATCTTAAACGTAAGTTAGATATATGTATTAAATAATATCCCAAGTAGCTAGATTTAATTAATTAATTATTATTAGTGTTAATAAATATATGACAAATTGGATAAATAAATAAGATTTTTATGGAATGACAACTAACTTACAGAATGTAAATAGTCGGCTCTCTAATGATTTTTTTTCTGATTGTGCTTGCCTAGGATATGGGATTTGTCTCTAAATTTGTTCACTTATATCCTCAGTTATTACAAATTTATATTGCGTAATAATCATATAGTACGTATAATAATTGAAAGATATTGAGATTTTAGGATTAATATATTAATAATATTTGACTTTTTAGCTAAACCAAATATTCATTACATTGAAAATTTATCCTCAATACAAGCTCTTAATTCTTCAAATTGAAACGAAACAAGAGTGACCAATTGTGAATTTATATTTTTGAAATACAAATCGTATAATAAATGTAAATTCATTTTAATTATGCTAAAATTTTAAATATGACAACACCAAATTGTAAATCAAACTTTTATCGTGTTGGTAATTATTTGAATTAATTTATGATTTCATTCCATATCCCACATGCAGAAATGCATGTCTGCATTTATATCAACCATATATATATATATATGAATTCTTTGTATATACAATAAATTGCATAAGTTTATATAATATGAAGTAAAAGGTCAAAAAATACTAAAAATTTTGTAGTATCCATGATATTTCGTTGGGTCCCAAAACCCATGCAGACTTGATATGGCGGATCCCAAGATCCGAGGACCCAAGTATATATGATCTGTATTTTCGGATTCCCAAAAATAGAAAGACTAATAAATAAGTTATATTTTGAGTAAAACTATGTAACCAAATCATGCAAAAATAGTTTTTTTTTTGAGTAATTCAAGGAAAATTCTTACACGTAAAAGGAGACAAGAAGAAGATAGTAAATTCAAGGTTGATTTTAGCTGACCTAAAAGATTCAGTTGATTCTCATAAAATCTTACTTGATTTTGGTGGTTTAGAATATTTACCACAAAATATTTTATAATATATGATTATGATTTTATGTTTTAATAAATTATATATATATTGTAACACATATTGTTATGAATGTGTTACAATAATTAGATAACACTATTATAAAATAGAAAATAGTAATTTACAAAGAGGTGTTTGCTTCATGTTTATCATGCAATTTACTTGGTGACTCAGAGGAAATAGTTGTACACGTGGCATCCAATAACAACATCTTTTGAGGAATAAATAAATTCCCCATTTGAGTCAACTCGCTCCATATTAAAATTAAAAACAGTTGAGCCCAATTCTTTACCAAATGCATGAACCCAGCCCCCATTCCTTCTCCTATATATACCCCTCATCCGCCATTTTTATTCATCACTCACTCTTTCTACTCTACTTTCACTCACAGCCCACAAAAAATCACCATTCATATATATATATATATAGATAGATATAGATATATAGATATATAGTGATGAAAATGGTTTCAGAATCAGTATTACCTGTGGTGTTGAAATGCAGAGTAATTCCTGAGCAAAAATCCATTGTTGGTGATTTGAAGCTCTCTGTTTCAGACCTTCCTATGCTCTCATGTCACTATATTCAGAAGGGCTGTTTGTTTACTAAGCCTCCTTTTTCAATTTCTGAGCTTATTTCAATGCTTCAAATTAGCCTTTCTCAGGCTCTCAACCATTTCCCGCCGCTCGCCGGCCGTCTCACCACCGATTGTGACGGATACATTTACATCACCTGCAATGACGCCGGCGTCGATCTCATTCACGCCGATGGGTCCCACATCCGCGTCTCCGATTTGCTGGTGTCGCCTGACGGCGACTTGCCGCGAGAGGTGAAGGGGTTCTTCGCTTTTGACCAGACGGTGAGTTATGAAGGGCACTTCAGACCCCTTCTTGCTGTTCAAGTGACGGAGCTGGCTGACGGCGTTTTTATCGGATGCACCGTCAATCACGCCGTTACTGACGGGACTTCGTTCTGGAATTTTTTCAATACTTTTGCGGAGTTGACCCGTGGGGTTAAGAGGATATCCAGGACACCGGATTTCAGCCGTGACTCCGTTTTGATTTCCACGGCGGTGCTCGAGCTCCCGCCCGGCGGACCCAAAGTCACTTTCTCCGGCGACGCTCCGATTAGGGAGAGGATTTTCACGTTTAGCAGGGAATCAATTCTGAAGCTGAAAAACAAAGTTAATAATAACAATAACCGGAAATCGGAATCGAATGGTGGTGGTGATATGGACTTCGCCGAGCTAATGGGCAAATTCAGCAACGACACACTGAAATATCATGACGAAAAGTTAACGCCATTAGCCTGGCTGAAAAAAGCAGTTTCGAGGGAGACGAACAATCAGATCAATCCAACGGTGGAGATCTCATCGTTTCAATCTTTATCAGCCCTTCTATGGCGGGGCATCACCAGAGCAAGAAAATTGCCACCCTCCAAATCGACGACGTTCAGGATGGCAGTAAATTGCCGGCACCGGCTAGAGCCAAAGCTAGAGGCGATGTACTTCGGGAACGCGATACAGAGCATTCCGACATACGCGGCGGCCGGTGACGTTTTGGGCAACGATCTGCGGTGGTGCGCGGCGCAGCTTAACCAGAACGTGGTGGCGCACGGTGACGCGACGGTGAGGGACTATATAGCGAACTGGGAGCGGGACCCACGCTGCTTCCCATTGGGAAACTTTGACGGCGCCATGATCACTATGGGAAGTTCTCCTAGATTCCCTATGTACGATAACGATTTCGGGTGGGGCAGACCCGTTTCTGTTCGGAGCGGTCGGGCTAATAAGTTTGACGGTAAGATATCTGCGTTTCCGGGTCGTGAGGGTGGTGGTAGCGTTGACTTGGAGGTGGTTTTGGATCCGGATACTATGGCGGGTTTACTATCCGACCCGGAATTTATGCAATATGTCTCGGGTTATTAGTTAATTTCGATTAGAATTTCTTTGTGTATACCACTGTGAACTTGGAATGTCAAATTTAAAAATTAATGAAAGTAAAAGAGTGATTGTTATTTATCTTTATTTCTTAATCTCCTTATAATATTTATAGTACTTGTGTAAGTATGTGTCTATATTTTATATATTTTAGCACAAGTATTGCTCATATAATTTTTTGGAGGGATTTGTTATGTTGGTAACGACTTAAATACTCAAAATCGGTCTCTTAAATTAGTGTTATGAGTGAGTATTTGAAGAAAAAAAAATTGCGTACAGAAATATCTGAGTGTAATTTTTATTTCTATACGATTAGAACCAATTTCGATATCGCTTCACAATTACAATTAAGTACTTATAAATAATTACTACATTGAAATGGTGAATAAAAAGATTCGTCTCGCCTCTTAGATTGAAATAAAATAAAATAAAATACAACATTGAAATAAAATACAACATTACTAATATGAACGGCGCCGTATTAGGTGTGTATTAATTACTTTTAAACTTCTCAGGTATAGATACATGAATGCTAATACACCTACTCATACTCTCAAAGTTCCTATTAATCAATTCCTAATTAAATTAAATAGTTAGACACAATTGAAATTTAATTGTGACCTCATAGCCCATATATACATCTTTTATAGTAGCATCATACATTTACTACTTGGGTAGAATAATGTGAATAATATTATTCTCCACAACCCTCTAAAAAATGTTTTATCTTTTAATATTTACTTTCCAATATACATATTAATCAATTATAGAGAAAATACAAATAGCCCAAACAAAAAATACCCAAATTTCCAATAAGACATATATTCAACAAGGAATATTGTACTTCCGAAAATGGCAACACAAAATTAAAATATAAAAATACGAAACAATTACACTTTATCAATCTCGAGTAAATCCAGATACGACTCGTTATCGCAATTCTCTATCATATGTTTTATTACAATATATTAAATAAACATATTGAATGAATGATACGTATTTTTTAAAATATTCGTTATAGAATTTTCGGCGACAAATCTCCTTATTTTTCTACTCATATTTGTTATACTTCTTATCAAGCATATATTCATCTATTTTAGAACAATTTTATCTTGAAAGCAATTCAGTAACGTCAGATCATTTCAATTTTATTCTCCATTTTTGATGGTCGATAAGCATTATGCTCAGATGACCCTATGGAAAAAAAAACACTAAAAAGCTACACTGTTAAATCTGTCGATATGGTTTTGATTTTAGAAAATTAATCCTATTAAAATTGAAAACTAATTAGATAAGATATTAAAATAGTTAACCCTATTAAAACAAAAATTTAGTTGAAGAAGATATTGAATTATTTTAGTTAGCTATTTAAAATCTATCTCAAGAACTAGATTATTCATATTAGTAATATTAATATGATCAGAAATTTTGTTAAATTTTCAAAATCACTCAAATTTCTAGCATAAAATCTGAAATTAATTTTATCATGCTAAGAACGTTTCATTAATTCTAAGAAATAATTGAAAACTTATGTCGATTTTTATTCTATTTATTGCAAAATTAATTCTTATAAATATAATTATGGATCATATAGTTAGCCTAAATTCGATCAAACTCTGCTCGAACAGAATTATTCCAAAATGATGATTATAAGATAAACTACGATTTAATTGGAAAAAATATAAATCTATAGTCAAATCAAGAGCAAACTGATGAAAAGAGCCATCAAGAATTTTAATTCAGCATAAAAGATGCCAACTGAAGTGAGCTTTATCAAACAATGTAACCCTTTGATTTTAATTTCTTAATTAATTCTATAAAATTAATAAAGTTATTCGGCATATAGTATATACAGTGAAACAGTTGAAAACAATTCATATGACAGATTCATGCATTATAATATATGCTCTTCATTTTAATAACAAAATATTTTCAACAATAAGAAAATATTAAGTACATTATACCAACTTATTTTCCTAATTTTCAGGTGAAATACATTGCACATCATAACAAATAAACGTCACAATTCGCCAATAAAATTATTTCACCAAAAGAAATAAACAAATCATATTTTTTTCAGTTTTTTCCCAGCAAACTTTAGTCATGCTATTTACAAGATATATATTATGTGTAGAATGTTATTATTAATATAAAAAAACACGTAATTATGATAATTTAAGTCATCTGAAATTTCAATGTAAATTTTCAAATATTTATATAGGTCTTCATGATTTTCTTAAAATTAAAATTATATATATTTTCGAAATTTTGGTGTGTACATACACATTGAGGGTTTTATATTGGTTAGGTTCTACTTGTGCATGATATATATTATTATGAAATTCAATTTGTTAAAATTATTTGAATAAATTCTGGCCCATTATTCACTTGTGGCCCAGTAACTGTAATCAGGCTTGTTACAAATCACATCAGTCCATGCATGATCTTGAAGCCCATTAAAAGCCTCTTTTTATATTAAAACATTTTTATTTATTTTTAAGTTAGTACTAGATTTAATCAATTCTATTTTCTAAATCTTGAAATTGAACTCAAAACTACAATTATACATCCTTCAAACCAATTATTTTGTGTATTTTTATATTATAATGAGTTAGATATTGTAGTAAATTCAACATTAAAACTTGTGATTACTTGGCTAGTCCGAAATAAATGTAACCAGAAATAAAATTGTGATACAGCAATTTATTTTATTTCATACGTGGAATTACAAATTACATATCATCAAACCACAAACAAGAAAATATTAATAGGAAAATTGAACAACACTGAAAATTGATAAATTAGGTTAACCAGAGATATCAATGGCTTTTACTTCAGGCTTCTTCACAACTTCCGCCTTTGGCACTGTAACAGTGAGCACACCATTCTCCATCGCCGCCTTTACTTGATCAAATTTCGCATTCTCCGGCAGCCTGAACCGCCGGAGAAACTTCCCGCTGCTCCTCTCCACACGGTGCCACGTGTCGTTCTTCTCCTCTTTCTCCCTGCTTCTCTCTCCGCTGATCTGCAAAATAGAGCCGTCTTCAACCTCAACCTTCACTTCTTCTTTCTTTAGCCCTGGTACATCCGCCTTGAACACGTGTGCTTCCGGCGTCTCTTTCCAGTCGAATCGAGCACCTGCAAACGACGACGTTTCTCGAGCTGGACCACCGGAGACATTGGCGAGTGTGTTGCCGGAGAAAGGGAAGCCATCGAAGGGATCCCAAATGTCTAGTGAAAATGGATCGAAGATGTTGCCTCGGCGGTTTCCGAAAATGCTTGGGATGATCGACATTTTTGATTTTCCGATTTGAAGTATTTATTGGAGATTTTTGCTGTTTTTGAGACTTTTTCGAATATCTTTGGATGGTACTTGAATTGAGAATCATGGGGAATTTATAGGAGGGAGATAGACAGATAGTGCGATTCTAGTACTTTCTAGGGCTTTCAAACAACGCTTTTTGATTCCCACTGTAGAATTATCGCGGCGTTTCTAGTTTTTTCTATATGCTTGACTATTAATGTAGTTGGGTTCTTTTGTGGGTCTTTTATTAGGTGATATAGGTCGAAATAAACGATTTAAATCAAGCCGAACCACAAGGCACGACCCAGCGGTAAGATAGATTATAGACTGCACTCAAGTAAGACCCAAGCTGCCTATGTACCTTTCTTAAGAATCAAGTCTAACGTAGTTCAATTAAAGTGGTTAAGGTCGTAATAACGAAGCTCGGTTACAGAGAGGATACGTACTAACAAATCTCACGTCAGCTGTCCCTTTTCCCAATGAACAGTGCCGGTTTTTATAGTAAGTCCACATTGTACGGATGTAGTCAGGGTACGATTGTATGCCGTACACGTGTCCTGGATGTAGGGGGTGGATCTATCGGGTCAATTGGTGTACTTGACCCGTACACGTGTCCTGGATGTACGGGGTGGATCTATCGGGTCAATTGGTGTACTTGACCCGTACATAAAAAGGACGCGGATCTTGTAGTGTAATGCAATTAGTAATTGAAAAGGGACTTATAGTGTAAATTAGAGATCATAAGACCTATAATCGTCACATTAGTGGTCATAATTCCCGAGAACCGTGGGTCGTAGGTCATCCGACCCACTTAGTCATGGGACCATGGGGTCGTTACTATATAGTCTAATTTCATACGATCCATTTGATCCATATCATTAGGTTTGTTAAATTGTACTAGTGGGTTCAGCCCAGACTGTGATTACGTGGATGATTTTTCACAAAAAAAAAAATCTTCTTTCTTCTAGTTATAATAATATATGTTATATATGTAAACAAAAGATATTTCATACGAGGATGTTAAAATCAATAACTAGTGATTACCCAAAACTCACTCACAAATTATCAATTCAGAAATAAAACCATTAGGAATTGTAATTTCAAGTTTCAACTTCGCACATCTTTGGGCTTAAGACAATTTACCAAAAAACAAAAGGGCCTTTGGGCTTAAGACAATTTACCAAAAAACAGAAGGGCCTTTGGGCTTAAGGATTATTAAATAGCCCAAATGTGAAAACGAACTAAAAAAGCCCAATCACAGAAAGATCTAGAGTATCTAGAGACCGTTAAACTGTACTGTGATATCAGATTCTCGCGATGGCACGAACTTGCTAGATTCATCTTTCCACTGCTATATATACACTCGGTTTGTTCTTACGATCACTCATCGTAGCAAAATCAAATCGAACTAAAACAACAATTCGAAGCTTTTCATCAACAATCTTCAGTGTTAAAACCAAAATGTCGATCATCCCAAACATTTTTGGTAACCGCCGAAGCAACGTTTTCGATCCGTTCTCGTTGGATATTTGGGATCCTTTCGAAGACTTTCCTTTCTCCGGCACAGTCGGCAATGTCTCCGGTGGTCCAGCTCGAGAAACGTCGTCGTTTGCAGGTGCTAGAATCGACTGGAAAGAGACGCCGGAAGCGCACGTGTTCAAGGCGGATGTACCGGGGCTGAAGAAAGAAGAAGTGAAGGTCGAGGTTGAAGACGGTTCAATTTTGCAGATCAGCGGAGAGAGGAGCAGGGAGAAAGAAGAGAAGAATGACACGTGGCACCGTGTGGAGAGGAGCAGCGGGAAGTTTCTCCGGCGGTTCAGGCTGCCGGAGAATGCGAAATTGGATCAAGTGAAGGCGGCGATGGAGAATGGTGTGCTTACTGTGACAGTGCCAAAGACGGAAGTTATGAAGAAGCCTGAAGTAAAAGCCATTGATATCTCTGGTTAAGAAATGTTGAAGATCGATCGATTATGTGTTTTTTTTTGGTGATGATGATATTTTGTAATTGATGTGTGTAATGAATGTGCTTGCTTGTGTTTGAATGTATGGATGGATTTGTGTAATTAAAAGTGTGAAATAAAAACAAAAAATGAGTTTTTTCTAATTTTTATTTGTTACTTTTATGAATTCTAATCTAAATATTGATGAAAAAGTTTATTGAGATCCAATAAAAATTAATTTAACAGAGACTGAATAGATTTTAACAGAGTTAAATATAAATCGAGTTAAAATAATATTATCGTCATTTTTTGATTAATTAGATCACATAAAGTCATAATTGAAAATTAATGGAATAAATTATAAAATCAAAATCAAGTAGATTAGGGGTTAATTGGATGGCACGTTCATCTACGAAAAAAAAAATTATGATAAAAGTAAGAAAAAAATATTTTTAGGAGTAAGAAATATGATGTGAAATTTGTGTTTAGAGAATTTTTTAAGAGAAAAATATGTAATGATTATGGTTGATGTGATATGTTTTTTGTTGTGAAAAAATTGTTGTATATAATAAATCATTTTAGTCAAAATCATCGATTTAGATGTCAAAAAATAGCCACAATAGATCTTATTTTAAACGTCGCATTATTTTACATTAGAATATGTGATTAATTTGATTTTTGGAGTTGAAAAATAACCGGAAAAAACCTTATAAATCGATTGTGTGAATTGTCAAATCATGAATAGTAAGAGTAAATTTTTCTCTTTTTTTGCAAATTTTTTTCAAATTATCTAAAATTTTGTAACGGTGAGTTTGGATCTATAGATTTGGATTTGAGGAGTGGATTTAGAGGAAGGATTTCAAATGACACCTAAAATGGTGTTATTTGAAATTGACCGTAGTTGTGGAGAAAATAGCTTAAAATGAATGGCGAGGGATTTGAAATCCATCATCATCCAAACGAACTTAAATGGATTTGTCGATGAATTTGAAATCCATGAATTTTAAATCACTCGATTCAAACACACCCTGATATTTTCTTAAAGAATTTTTTCGTAACATACTAAATAATTGAATTTTCGTAGTTTTTTTTATTCTGAAATATTTTTTTTTGTTGTAGAAGTGGCTATCCAATTGGGGCTTATAGGTTGATTTTTTATTCCAGTCTTATATGCATTGTTTTCTCATTTTAATTTAGCTGACTGCCATCTTCGAAAAAGTCAAATTCTCTCCCTTTCTCTTTCTACCCTCCCATCATTTTCCCCAAATCAGAAGAAGAAAAGTCCAAAACAAATCGGAATTTTTTGAGAAATTATGTCGGACGCGGTGATCAACGGCCTCGCCGGCGCCGGAGGTGGTATCATCGCTCAACTCATTACGTATCCTCTTCAAAGTGTACGTTGCTTAAACTTTGATCTCTTTTCTGCTTCAGTTTTTAGTTGCTTATTTGAGAATTTTTTTTGTTTATACGTTTTTGGTTCTGCAAATTTTTGCTATGTATCATGAAAGTGACGATCTCCGGTTGTGTTAGGTAAATACTCGGCAACAAACAGATAGAGATCCGAAGAAGGAGAAGAAGAAGCTTGGTACTGTAGCAGAGATGTGTCAGGTGTTCAACTTTTGTGGTTGTTTTACGTTTGATTTTTCTTCAATTCCGATTGATTTTTCTTTGCGATTTCCTGTTTCTTGCTCGTGCGTGATTTGACATTGACTTGTGGAAAATGGCGTTTAGGTCGTCAATCAAGAAGGTTGGGGCCGGCTGTATAGTGGATTAGCTCCGTCGCTCGTCGGCACTGCGTGTTCTCAGGTGAGTTTATCCTTGTTACTGGTTCTATTGTCTGTATTTGCTTGATTGAATTCGTTTGTACGAAATTAACATTATTCTTGATTGAAATGCCATTGATAATGTAAGAGATGAATTAAATTTCTGCTATGGTAAAAACTGCGGACTTTATTATCCTTGAATGTGTTATTATTTGCTGAGCAGGAAGATGAATTAAACCACCTGTTTGCCGAACCCTAATGTAGCGTTAAAGTGTCATTTTTAACTAAAAGAAATTAAATGGGAAATTAAATATTTAGGTGAGAAGTGGTCCCATATGGTTGGGAAGTGTGCCATTTACTAAGGCAAATTATCTGTATCCTGTTTATTTTGGTTGTTGCTTGTGTAGTTCCCCACATGGTATAAAGAATTATTCATATAGGCCATTATTGTTTATTTTAGTTGTTTCTATGCATAGTCCTCTACACGTTGTAAATATAATTTCTATAAATGCTGAAGAACCAACTAAGATTCTAATATGTATTATCTAACTGAGTTAGTTGTAGACCATATTGTCCAAACAATATTGATCTTATTAATAATCCTCAAGCATATTTTTTCTATATAATCAAGTTTTTTTTATGATTTCTGGAAAAACAAAATATGCATTGACATTTGAACCAATGTACATTATTCATATAACAAAGCTCTATAATATGCTCACAACCACTTGATGCCATATCTGTTTTCTTACAGTCATAGATCAGTGTTTAAACTATGATAAGAAAATGATCTAAACTGATGTAGCTAGGATAAGCCATGCAAATTTTAACAGAACTTTTCTAGATCTTTATGTGGAAGCATACACGACGGATATTTCCGACTTAAAAAGTAACTTTTTCTCTTAGTTTTCAGCACTGGACCTCTGAACATTAATGTTAATTGGCCATCAGAATGAAGTGGCTAGATTAGTAAATTGAGGCCCAAAACTTTTTGATTGACCCATTGATGGTTTCATGAGCGAACCATGATGATTTTTGTTTATTGTTTTTGTATACCATTTCTTCGACTTTTCTGCGGTCTGTAGTTTTTCTTTTCCGAGGCTGGAAGAAAGATGCACATTCTAGAACATTGAATACCTACAAAATTGTATATCTATAGATTTGTATTTGTTTTTGGCTTCCTCTATTTGAAAGTGAATGTTGTGTTTTAAATTTGGGTTGTTTGCAGCTAAATTCTTCATCATGAGAAGTTTTATATTTTATTTGACAATATAAAATAAACATTTAAGGATCCCCCAATATGTTTTCTCATCTCCTTTTGGATGACCAGTTTATTTTATTCTATTTCCATTTTTTGGTTTTGAAAAAGTCACTTGTGATGCAGCTGTAGGTTCCCCTTTTGTTCCATTATTGTACCTATTCAGTCTCCCCGCAAATAATAGTTTCAAGTGAAATAGGGAACTATAAAGTTAATATTGGAATTGCAAATTTTATCCATACTTCATGACTCTATTTTTGGTGGCATTCGTATTGAATACCATATTTGGACCTGCTATAAATTTGTTCCAGTCCTGGGTTTCTTATTTTAAAAGTCAAGATGAAGATGTCCATAACGCGAAGGAATATGAAGTATCTATTGATATGTCCCTCTGTTTATTTTTTGTCCGTGCTCCTTCTGAATATGTATGATTGTTAATAGATGCGTGTACAATATTTGTAATCTGAATATCTGGTTTCTTATATACAATTTTTATGGTACAGGGTGTTTACTATTATTTCTATCAAATATTCAGGAACAAGGCCGAAGCTGCCGCCCTAGAACGTAAGAGGAGAGGCATTGGTGATGGTTCAGTTGGAATGCTCTCATCGCTTGTGGTGGCTGCTCTATCTGGGTATTATACTCCTCCATGGAGTCACTTTAATGCTTCGCTAAAGATTAGTAGTCATTTCTATTATTGATTACTCAATCACCATTGTCATTCATATTGAACACTGCTTTATACTTTTGGGGGCTGGGAATTAAGCTAGTCCTCTTTTCTCCACTTTATGGTTACTCATTATTGTGCAAAGTCAGTTTCTTTCTTGAAAGTAGTGAGTCGGCATAGATAGCAGGGTTTTTGAGGATTCAGCTGTAATGGAATGAGATTGAGTTTCTATGGGTCCAAGCTTGGTCATAGATAACAGGGTTTTTAACAAAGTAGGATGGAATACTCTAAAAGATTCCAGCGGGAACGGCCAAACAGACTAAAGTATCTCATCTTACATAGATTTGGTGTAAAGTAGTTCAGTGACATACATTAGGGGGAATGCCATTTACCCATACATATACATACACATACACACAAACATTACACAAAATCTCTTACATTAACTTTCTCCTTACTGCTGTAGATTTTATGCAAACAGTGACCAATGACCTTTAATTTATTTCTCTTTTGTATAGGTGTGTAAATGTACTGCTGACAAATCCTATATGGGTTGTTGTGACTCGTATGCAGGTAATATTGATCCTCCTTGTTGGTAAATCTTCAATGAGAAATTACGCATTTACTGTTTTAACAGCGGTCAAATGGTGATGCTTAATCAAGATTACTCATTTCATGAATTTCTTAGCGCGTGCTTTTTCTCTCTGTTGACTTGTGGTGTTTGTAAATAAACCGTCAGTGTTTAGTGGGGGAGGGGAGTTTGCTGACGATCTTGCTTGGTTCAGATGGGAACTTTTTCAAAGATAAGTTTTGAAAATACAAGAATACTCTAGAAGATCGTCTGCCAAGCTATTGGAGGCTGGTTGCTTGTAGCAACTTCTTGGGATTGTTTTCTTTTGAAATACCAGTCTCTGATGTCATTTCAGCGAATCGACTTTGTAATTATACCTTATATGTTGCCGGATTGTTAACCTATATGGGATATCACAACTCTCCTCCTTCTCTAGAAGCATCTGATATAGTATTTCATAAGCTTGTTGCCCAGTTTTAGGAGCGTTGGTAATACCAGAGATACTAGACCTCATATTAACTGTTATTTAAGACCCTTAATGAATGTTGGATTTTACATTCTCTAGGCCCTCTGATGAGCTTATAGAAATTTGGATTTGAAGGTAATCGACACTTATACGTGCATATAACTACATACTGCTGACTGCAGACTGCAACACCCTTGCAGGAACAATCCTTGTATGAAATTGAGAAAACAAGAGAACCTCCGTTGTAGATAGAAGATGAATATATATATTCTGATGGGATGTTACAATAATATACTAAAAGTAAAATTCTTGAACTCGGTGGTTTATTCTCTTGCAGACTCACACAAAGAAGAGTCAACAAAATTGTACTGCTTCTGTGTCTTCTGAGGAAGCACTTCTTGCTGCAGTGGAACCTCTTCCCTTTGGGACTTGCCATGCGGTATGTATACAATTGCAGTTTGTTTCTTAGAATGCTGAAAAATGACCATTTGGAAGTCTCAAGTAATCAGCTGATAACTTACAGTAATCAGTGTTCAGTATAAATGTTATTGAGAACAGAGAATAATGTGCCGCCACTCTTTCAGATAATTTGTTCTCGTCAATCCTTGAAAATGTGGAGACTTGATATAGAAACTATTAATTGCTCCAATATTGTGTATATTTTGAGAAAAAAAATAAATTAATGTCTATCTTTAACTTTGGTTGAACTCAGAATCTGATCTATAAGTCGTAAAACACACAAATATCCACTCATCTTTCTTTCCTCTACTCTAATCCACAGGTTCAAGAAGTTTATGATGAGGGAGGGGTCTTTGGATTTTGGAGAGGTGTTCTCCCCACACTCATCATGGTATGTCCAAAGTAAATCTAGGTACTGCTGCTTGGGTATTTATTGATGATATTCCATATTGGGCACAGGTTAGCAATCCTTCAATACAATTTATGCTTTACGAGACTCTCTTGAAGAAGCTAAAGAGGCGACGTAGTAGTAAGGGTAACAATGATGTAACTGCTTTGGAGGTGATCCTTTTTCTGCCGAGTTTTCTGATAATTTGGTCTTTCACTTTGTAATATTCTCTCGTGTTATCAATTTTCTAACATTACCTTAACCATACCTTATCATGGCTAGATATTTTTGCTTGGAGCTATGGCAAAGCTTGGAGCCACTGTTGTGACATATCCTCTTCTGGTTGTTAAGGTAAATGTTATTCATTATCACTGACTGTCAAATTTCTTTAACCAACATATTAATTACATAATGATAAGGTGTTCTTCGAGTATTGTATTTGCGTGCCACATGGAAACCAACTTTGCTACTAAATGCGTATAACGCATTGAAAAAAGTTATTAAAGTCAATCTAGTGTAATCTTTTTGATGAGATGGATGTATTTATTGGAGTATTAATGAAATTTAACTACTCTGCATTGCAGTCAAGACTTCAAGCAAAACAAGTAACTGGTACAGACAAGCAGCATCATTACAGAGGTTTGTATTCTGTAGTTATATTCTTGGTTTGCACTTTGCCTAAATCTAAGAATTTTTTTCTTGAATTTTGTTTTTGATTTTCTGTCTTGAAATTAATGTCATAGTTGACCAGTGCCCCTATTTTTGGGAAAAACATATATAAGTATGAATAAACACATATAATTTAATTACTTAGGGAATATGCTCCATCCAATAGGGAAGCATTGAAAATTAGGGTGATTTTCTGAAGGCTAACATAGGTAAACCTTGAAAATAAAGAGGACATGTTTGTAAATTGCAGTAGTCATGCAGACCAAACAAGCCTTTTACCATCCTAAACATGTAATCCCATGCTCCAATAATGCCAACCAAACAGCAATCATGATTTGATTGTCATCTAAGCTAGCCTGTGAATCACGTTACAATCCAATCCCGTCTATTCATTTCCCATCCTCGCAATGAAAAGAGCCCTTAATATACTAACAAGCTTCAATTTCATTCAACAAGCTTCCTTTCTACTTGCAATTTTAGATTTGAACTTGCTCTCGTAAAACTGTGCAGGCACCTTGGATGCTATACTGAAGATGATACATTACGAAGGTTTTTACGGCTTTTACAAAGGTATGGGGACAAAAATTGTACAAAGTGTTCTTGCAGCTGCTGTTCTTTTCATGGTTAAGGAAGAACTTGTTAAGGGTAGCAGGTGGTTGCTAACAAGGGGTGCCATCGATTCGGTTAAACCAAACCGCCCTTGACATGTTTCGGTTTTGTCTCCTTTTACCTCCATACGCGAAAATTTATACCTTATAATAAAGTAATATGGTTTAGAAATTCTATTTAAATGCAGATCCCATGTTGTATCGATGAAGTGTATACACTAAGCTCACACTCACCATGACTGTGTAGTGAAAAAATACACATGTTTTAGAACAAAGTTATAGTTTAATGTAGATTGTTGAAAATAATGTTACATTTGTTACATCATTTATTAATTCAATAATGTTACATTTTTTGGGTGGTATTTTGAATTATTATATGTTAATGTGGATGATCCTATGATGCATGGATACGGATACGGGGACAGGGATACGATACGGATACGAAATACGGAAAGTTCTAAAATTGTAGGATACGATACGATGAGGATACGATGATATATTAAAAAAATAGAATTATTTTACTATTCTTATTAATGAATTTGATAATCAATTGATTGTAATAATTACTAAATATATAGAACTTTTAAAAATAATAACCGTAAATATGTGCAATAAAATGATCAAGTAGTTCGATCAATTATTCAAAATAGAAGTACTAACTTTTCAATTTTATTTTACATGATGTATTTACTATTCAATGTTCATATTCAACATAACAACAAAATGTATAAAAAATTATAAAAATATCCCCAAATATTAAATAATTTACATAAAGAGATTAAGGTAGAAGGAGATAATTCGATCATAGTTGCACAGAAAGAAAAGGATTTTGATCATAGTTGCACTGGAAAAAAATTGCAATTTAAATATCTTTCCAATTAATCATGATTTTTTATTAAATTATGTTTTTAATTTATAGTTTTTAAGGAAAGCCATTACAAAACAAAAAAAAAATTAAATTTTGACCAAAAAGTATTAAATAATAATTAGAAAAAACACAGCCGTATCCAAAACGTACCGGATACTCCTATTTTTCATATCCGATACCGTATCCTAATTTTTATATATTTTTTTATTTTCGGATACTTCAAAAACGTATCCGACACGTATCCACCCCGTATCCTACCCGTATCCGTATCCGATACATATCCAATACTGCACGGGACGATTTTTCGGAATATCCGTGCATCATAGGGATGATCTTAAAATGTGTTGATTTCAATTTGCAGGCTAGGGTATTACTTCAAATCTTTTCTTCAATTTGATAGAACTAATGGCCAGAAGATAATTATTGTTGCCAACTGCATTCAAAATTTAACAACATATGAGCCAAATATGCAAATAATTTTAAAACAGCAAGAGTAAAACAGACTCATTAATTCAATCTCCCAAAAAAATTCAAATACTTGAAATAAAAACAACACAACGACTTATGATATTTTGCCAAGAGGTAAGATTGAAGCTCGATAACGGTCATCAGTTCGATCATACCAGATGTATACGTTATTGTTTTTACTTGAATAGTAATTCAATATTTTTAGTTTATAACATTACCTATTAGTTGTACTTAATTCATACGCAATAAAAAAAAAAAGAAAAATAAAACATTAATCAAATGGATATTTTTTTTACTTATTATTTCCAAGATGATATTGACCTCTTCGCAAGGGTCCATTGTGATACTTATGGACTTTGATTTGGATAATGGGCCCATTACCCTGATTGGATTTCATGATTTAATTGGACTTTACCCTTGATAGGGCCCAGCCCAGTAAAGCCCATCCTAGCCCATTAAAGTAATAAATTAAAGCCCACCAACAGAAGTCTTCATCCAAGTCATAAATTTCTTTCTCCAGTCTTCCGTTACTGTATATCTAAATTTCAGACAAAAGCCCTAGAAATTGAGAGAGAAGAAGGTGGGAAATGGCTACCAACAACAGGAACGCTAAGAAGGCAAATCTCTTGGATCATCACTCCATCAAGCACATTCTCGATGAGTCTGTTACCGAGGTCTGTATGTTTTCAAGCACATCAGCGAAATGATTTTTCTGTGATTTTGCTGAATTCTGCACTTCTTTTTTCTTGGTTGAAAATTGAATTGATTGTGAGTTGTTTTGTGGTCATAGATCGTGACGAGCAAAGGATATCCTGAAGATGTGAGGATGAGTAACATTCGTTTATTCATTGGCACGATCATCATTGTAATCGCGCTTTTCGCACAGTTCTACAACAAGAAATTTCCAGAGAATATGAATTTCCTCATCGGATGCATCGTGTTATATCCTTTCTTTGCCTGATCTGTTAATTTAGATTGGAAAACGAATGGGTGACTGTGATTTTCGGTTTTTAATTCTTTCTTTTGTCTTGATTTTGCTTTCCCGAGATTAAGCTAATGATGTGTCGCAAGAGTTGAATCTGATAGAATCTGTAAATCCTGAGGTGATCTAGAGTGTTAATAACTGAAACTCGAGAAAATGACATGTCCATTTCCTAAGTTATTCTCGTTTACTGGACCATTAGAATGTTGTTCACAGTAGTTGTTTGCTTTGTCTTTTGTTGAGTCATTTGTGTTTTTATAACAAAAGTGTTTTGGTTGTTTGATCTTTGACGCTAGTACATATGTTGTATTCAATGGGATACTACAACTGATCATATACGTGAAGGAAAAGAACGCCATCCTATTCACCTATCCTCCACCAGTAAGTTGTTACTGCCCTCTCTCATCGAAACATCTGCACTGGCATACATAAATTTCTGTTCTGTTTGTGTTTTATTTGGTAATTTGAATCAGCAAATGTAATTATCTGTTTTCCACTTTTTACTATTAATTATGTATTTGAGTAGTAAGATACCAACATTTACTTGTTGATGACCTTGTTATCTTATGTACTCTATTTGACAAATTGTTGATTGAGTTTCTGTTACATGCAAGTGATTAAAAATAAAATAGTCAAAACATAAAAACCAATGTTAAATGGCCATTGATTTGTGAGTTCTGTTTAATTTTAAAAAGACTTATGGTCCATGAATGATATAATATCGGCTATTAAGGCTTAGATGCTCTTTTCCAAGATAGTAATGCTAATCTGATTTATCTCTACCATGTAGAGTTACATTTCATGTATATAAATTTGAATTTAAGAGGAGATCTGGTACTACAAAAGATATTTGAGCAAGATTCAACCCGTTTAACAGAATGGTCCTTGTTATTCTCTATTCTGAAGAATATGGTAGATGCCATTTTAACAAAAGTTTCAAATGCTTTAGGGGTAAGAAATGCATTAAAAAGACTAAAAATGTCTATAATTATGAAAAAACGCACGAGAATGATAACTTCGGTTTATCTTGTCTATGATGAATATTTTATGCATTATAATGTACCTTTTAAAACCATCTCTTTTAATAATGATTATTTATATGTGTTTTTCACCGTTTCTTGGACGCACTACTGCATATATGTATGTAATTTTTTCATGTGAATTACAGCATTCCAATAACAAAATAGGTGTTAGAATGAATATTTACACATATGCACATAAGCATACATTATATATATAAATGTATAAGTATTTTTGCTTATAGATATACTCACTGACTGTGAGTGTCAATCCTAGCCCAGTCACCCTGAGACTCGCCTAGTCACATAAGGCAGTGCATCTAATGACTATTAGGCCTTAGCATCAGTAGAATGTGGTGGTGGTATAGCTATATAGTATCAGCAGTTGAATATATGTGAATGGCAATATGATTTGAATCGTAAGTTGGGGTGCTTTGCCATACGATTCTATTTGTGCATTGACTGGCTTGGGTTTCTTGTGTTCTTCTCAATCACCTTATCATCACTATGTTTCTCAAAGTGTCATTTCTTAATTGTTAAAGGATCGATTTAACTGAACCTTCTCCATACAGGCTACTTTTTTATCACTTTGATATTAGTTAATCTTCTCCTGTTGGTTGTTTTACTTGCTTTCCACCCATCCTATGGAAGTCAAAACCCACTTAGAACTGGAAAGGAATAATGTCTATATTTTCAGTTGCTGAGTGTGACATTGTTTAGAATAAAATAATAATAGATACCTTGTCATATTTTGTCCCTTTGTCAATTGCTTGAGTTTCTGCTGTAAGTAGCAAGACGGTTATAATGACCCTGAATTGCAGGAAGTTTGTGAAGGTTTCGAGTTATAGAAATTCTTCATCCCTTGGTTAGTTTTCACTTTAATCATTGTCAGGTAGAAAATGTGCTTAGATTGCTTCTTCTCATTTATTTTGCTTATGCCCCAAAATCCTGATTGCACCATTTTCTTTTGGAAAATGGTATTATTGTTATTGTGTGGACTTCACCTGTTATAAGAAGTTGCATTTAAATTTAGGTGTCTCTTGGTTTACCATTTACTATAGGTTCATCCAGTTATGCTGCAGCATGATTTGCATGCAGAGTAACCTTGTAATGGAAACTGAAATGTTGAGGAATTATTTTGAACAGGGATCTTTCAACTCAACTGGATTGATTGTTACTTCTAAGCTCCCAAGATTCTCAGATATGTACACACTCATCATAGCGAGTGCTGATCCCCAATCAATATCTGCAAAACCACAGGTTGAATTTACCAGAAGCGTCACTAAGTGGTAAGTTCTCGAAGACAAAAACGGAAACAAATTCATACTCTCTTCTCACTTATATTATGTTGACTTTTGATGAATGGAGATGATTAAGTAAAGCAGTAGGCAAAATTCCAAATCCCCCATAAATAATTGGATGGAGAAAAAGGCTCGAAATGGATGCTAAAGGATTTAAATTCATTGTAACACGAAATCAACAATATCAATATATTTGTTATTTGACATCAAATTTTTGCACATCCAAAGGCAACCTACATGTTTTTGATACTAACACAATGAATTATAGGTTCACCAAGGATGGAGTACTGGTGGAGGGTATTTTCTGGAAGGACGTTGAAGGACTAATTAACAAATATGGAAACGAAAATAAGAAGAGCAAGTAGGGATGAATAAGCTTGGTCATGTATTTGAGGTGGATTTTGTTTGGAATAAAAATTATATGCAGACTAGTTTACTTACAACATAGGTGACAGAAATTTGAACTGTGTCTCTCCCTGGATGGACTTTTTTCTTCAGATTATTGAAAATTAACGGTTAGACATTTGCTCTTGCCCTAATTCGATGAAAGTTCTTGCTCATACGGGTTAGAACTAATTAATCTTACGTTTCATATATTTAAATTGGATCTAGTTGATTTAGCACGTACTTTTTTTTGCCTAGTTATGACAAATTACAAGAAAGTCCCGATTTTGATGATTAATTAGGTGAATTTTAGGTTTGCAATAACTTGCACTGCATTTCCTTACCTATTGCTAGTCACAATCTTTTTGTTGCTAGACTCTTATCACGCATCTTTTGTTTGTTTGTTTTTTTAAGGTTGCCTAGAATCTCTTTTCACTTTGTTTGGTTGTCCTACTAAGAATAGAAATTGGACAACGGAATATGCTGCTAACTACATATATATGCCCACAAAAATATTGATGGACGAGCCCTTGATCCATCATACCTGTAATTTCTAAACATTGAGCAAAATTGAGAAATTTGATTGGTGTTCATATTTTGATTGGTGTTTTTTTTATATCAATAACCATTTATGTGAAAATCACTGATCCAACATGAATATGTGGTGTTAAGTGCAGGACACTAAGGCTGTTGTCCTAATGTAGCATGGAATTACACTCCAAATGTCAAACTATTTTACAATATGCTTGCTTCAAGAAAATTATTAGGAAAAGAAAAGGAGAATATGACATCTAAAATATTAATATGGGATAATTTTTTGTCTCATTATTTTTTTATTCACTAAAATTTTTGAACCAATCCCAGTGTTTGGGGCTCTATTGATTTCAAATTTAACACAATCACATATGTTTATTGGATGATTGTGATGTAATAAAATCCTTAGTTCCCTTTTACACTATATTTGGTTTATAATAATTGCTAGAAGAACATAAAGAATATGATAATACGTCAAACAGTCTTAAATATGTGAAGTTATACTATATAGTTATCAAGTGGGTCCTGCTACAATAATTAAAAGTGAAGTCTCCAATGTGGGCCAAATATTTAAATTAGATTGATATCCAACTTTTCAAAACTCATCCAAACAATAAAATTCAAGCATAATGTTAATACTAGTTATATAATTAAAACAAAATTAAATAGTACATTATTGTACTAGGCTTTACCTAGTCACAAATATTAATTAATAAGGTCCCCGTTTTCTATGAATAATTAATTAATTAAATTATATTCCCCCTGATGAACTAATAAATTATGTCATAATCGTTCTCTGAGCTGCTGCTGACGTGGCGCGGCATCAATCAAACGTTTCGTTTTGGGCCCCACTATTATCCAATGGGGCCCACAAACTGACTATCTGACGTGTATTATGTTATAGTTTGTGATTTTTTAGTAACTCAAACCTACATTAAATTGGATTAGATATAGAGGTTTGGAGTCCGGTTTCCTACAAATAAAACCCTGATCTCCCCCCTTATCTCTCCACTTTGCAATTGGAGATAAATTTTTCATCTCTCTAAAATATTGCTTCCAGTTTCCATTTAATTTTTTTTATTAATTAATTTGATTGAAATTTGTGATTATTTTCATAAGTGGGATTGATTGTTCGACGTATCTTGAAGAAAAATTAGGGTTTGTTGATTTGTTTTTGGGCCCCGTAATTAAAATTAAAGTCAATTAATCGGTAAAATTTTGGATTTGTGAAGAAATGGCTAATTCTGAAAAACAGCAATCGATTAACGATTCTCAGATCGATGACGTAGATCGGGCGGATCAAATGTCGAACGGTGAGGATACTATCAATTTGTCGTCGGGTGGTGATGAGACGTCGGTGAGCGCTAATCGATCAGTCACGCGGCGGTTAACGGAGATACTGGTGGAGGACAGCGATGAGGATCTGCTTCTGCAGAGGAGCGATAGGGAGGATGGTGTTCTGCAATGGCTTAGTGCTCTGGATATGCAGGTGATGGGGGCTTGCCGCGCGGATGAGAGGCTGAAGCCTTTGCTGAAGTTAAGTGTTTCGACTGGCGTGGCTGAGGATAGTCTGCTGGCTCATCTTACTCAGGTATGTATTATGCTTTCAATGAATTAAGTTCTTTCTTGTGTTGTTGTGGACTTATGATTATGCTTGGGTAGTGCTTGATGGTTTGAGATGTTCCGGACCTTGGATTCTTATGGAATTATTGTTTGATTCGAGGTGGTCTAATTTGCACCATGTTTATAGTCTTGTTTGTTTCATATTAATCTATTTTGTTGTTTGTTTTGTTTTTGAACTGGGTCTTCTTCTTTCTTTCGTGCTGTTTTATAGATTCTGACACATTGTGCATTTAACAGCATTTTGAGCCATCAGAAGTTGGCATGCTAGCCAGGTGCTTGTGTATACCTCTAGTTTCTGTTCGGGTTGGAAAGATCAACAAGCAAGGAACACTTCTATCTCCAGCATCGATAAGGTAGTTTCGAGCACCCTGTATTTTTCCTGAGACATTATTGTGGTTTCACATCTGCGAATAATTTTTAACATCTCTTCCTATGCATGGCCAAGGCAAAACAGGTGTAACTTCTGTTTCTATTGCTTTTGTTGCCGTTTTTAATAAATGTGGTTTTGGGGAGGTTGTTAAAACGACAATATGAAGTGTTTTGAGGCTCTTTTTTCTGCCCTTTTTTGATTTGATTGGATTTTTGGGGTGGTTTTGTGGGTGGGGTCACGGCGCACCTTGAGGAATATCCAACGGTTGAGTAAATAAATTCATGTTCATATTGACACTGAAAGTTGGATTTGTTGAGTAAAGATAGACTCCCTAGTGGTAGATGGGGTTTATTTTCATTTATCATTTTCCCCAATATGTCTTTTAGGACCTCACTAAGACAGTGTACTAGGCGATAGAGGTTTGATATGATCTGTAACAAGTAAAAGTGAGTTGATAATTGTACAAGAGCCAGTTTAAATTATAACTAACTTCATATTGCTAATTGTTTCAAGTGTAACTGACTTGGAAGCGTACTTGTTGTTACATAGAGAATTCTAAAAATTGAGCTAGAAAGATCTTGTATTACTGGTGAGCGGATGAAAAGAATGAACTGATTTCAGCATTATGGCACTTGAAAGGAGGTAGCTGAAGGGTAAATGCTAGAAGCATTTATGCACTAGATGTCAGTCAAACAACATATAATGTTGTGAGAGGATAACGGCGACGAAATAAAAACAACTACTCTCTGTCCTCTTGACTGTGACTTCTGCTGTTGTATATAATGTTAATTTATTGGTGTGGACTGCTTGTCAGTTTGGCAGCAAGTGGTGATTCTAGTAGCTTCTCTTGTGATATCTGATGATCTTTTGGATGGTCAATTAACAAATGTACCTGCTTCAGTATTCTGGTTTCATTTGCTCGTCAGTAACTTCATAGTTCTTTCTAATTTTTTATCTTCCTTTTTAGATGCTATAAACCTTAATTACGGAAGTGATGCTTTTGTATTGAGTGGACAATGGACAATTTTTTTAATCTATTTTCTGTATTTCTATGATGCTGAATATTAGGGTTGTGTATTTTAGATTGTTAATGGTAACATTGTTCATCCTTCCAAGTGAAATATCTTTTTACTTGTAGGTTAAATGGGCGTATACTATTATGATCTCGGAATTAAGAAGATGTAAAGGTAGCTTCGTGCTCCTATGTTAATACATCATATGATGCTTTGCGTGAGTTCTTTGACTTCTTATACATCCGATCACTATCTTTCCAGTGTTATACTTTTTAATGCTGTTTGTCGTATTTTTTACTAGATTTATCATTTGTTTTAATGCTCCTTAATCCGTGTCCTATATTTTCATGTAGATCTGGTCCTAATATGCATGAATTTGACTATTCTCTTTTATTAGATTATAGATTGTATTTACCTGTGGTGTGTTATTGTTTGGTTGTTGTAAATTTTGAAGCATACAAGTGACAAAATAGATATAACTGTTAATTTTTCTTTGATATTTCTGGATGTTTATCATTGCATTTAGACACAGAAAGTTTGATACTGTCCGATAGCCGCCCTTCGCCTTTTCTTTTTCGGCCATCCTGAGACCTAACGGGGGCTTTTCTTCAGCATTCCTTTAGCAAGACTAGCGCTATAGGGCTGTGAACCATTTTCAGTCGTAAGGCAGGCTACTTACTAAGGCATTTCATCAGCAAAGGAACTAGTTGCGAGAGGTCTGTCATGGAAATTCAAAAGGATCAATTTGACCAAAGAGCTGCTAGTAAATAGTAAATAAACCTTCTAGATGTTAAATTTTATGACAGTAACAAAACATGGGTACTTTTCTTTTATTTTGTTTTGTTTATCTATGGGGTTGCTTGGCATCCGTGTGGTTCCATCTTCTGAAGAGAAGAAAGTCTGCCTAACTAAGATCTCACAACTAAATGCGATTTGTTATACTATATTGGGAGAACAGCAAAGGATGGTGACAAGTGACACCAATGTTGTTACTTGGAGAGTGGAAAATTGGGAGATGAAATAAAAGAATTCTATAGTTCATATATCGTAGCAAATCAGTCTCAGGCCAATTTCGGTGGCGGGTTTCTGGAATTTACATTCCCTGATGTGGCTTGCATTAGAAGTAACTAATTAGCCATTTCATTGAAAATGAGCCACTCTTTGAAATGCATGCATAAGTTTCTTAGATCTGAATCTTGGGTTTCGATCTCAATCATCCTATTGTTAGGGGTTCCGGGTTCAAAAAGCATTATCTGCAACCAGTAATGCAACTTTTACTTTTGCTTCAGATCTATTTCTGATATACATATGGTAATTTTCTGAACCTTGATTTTGTTCATTATATGAACAGAGGAAATTTATGTCTCGCACTCCTGCCATCTTCTGATTTGCGCATCTCATTCAATGGAGATGATGGTACTACGGAGAGGCTGGCAACGCTAAGCTCAGAGGCTCAGTGCACTGGCGTAGAAATTGATGAGATCCCTGCTGACAAGTCAGGAAGGTCTTTCTCCATAAAGACCTCAAACAGTGTGGTTTCTTATTTTTGGTGCTCTGAAAAATCTAAGCTTCTTGGGGACGAATTACTCAGAAAGGTAAAATAAAGAACAATTCCTTCATGTTCACAATTTGGAATCATTCCTAAAGCTTACCTTTTCTTGTGTTGCATAGATGAAGGACTTGCTTATGAGAAAACCTTCACTTACTGAATTAACTGGAATTAGTGAGTCACGACTCAACCGTTTTGCAACTTACCTTCGTGCATATCTTTCTGGATCAATGGTTGCTAGTGCTCAAGCTGGTGGGTTTCTGTCAGCTACCACTTCCTCAGATGACTCAATTAATTCTTCTGAACTCCGTTCTCCTCAATCTTCAATCAGTTCTCAGAAGAAATCACGTCCTCGGAGTCTTAGTGCCAGATCAAGTTCATTTAAAGAGGGCGCCCTGCAAAAAAGTTTGTCCTCTTTAAGGACTGTTGCTAGGGAAAAATTTAAACGAATTGGCGAAAATGTTGTTTCGTCCATTGATGGCCTTTCCCTTGTTTCATCAAATATTGTTGAGCCATCTAATTCTAGTTCCCTTCAGAAAGACAAACTTCCTGAAACAAATGGATCTCATCCATTTTCTGCACTGGACTTTCTGGATGTATTTGGAAAATCAGCAGAAATGCCACTTCCATTCTCAGAAGCACTAGTTCCTTCGTCTGGTCCATCCCATTACTCTCCTCACTACTGCTGGTGTCCACCCATGGGCAATTTACAGCTACCCTTTTCATCAACTGAATCACTATCTCTGCCTCCACTTTCGAGTCTTTTGACATCGAGTACATCGCTAAATCTGGCAGACCTTCCACCTCTTGATTTTCCCACTCTCCTCCCTGAGCCTTTAAACAGGTTACCAACTTCACAGCAGATCCCAACATTTACACCTTTGATATGTGACCCAATTGTTCATATTCCAGTGATTGAGGTCTGTTCTTCAGGACAAGGGTATTTGGTCAGTGCGGGCCCCACCATGTCTACAACGATTACAGCGTTCAACCCTAATCTCATGGACCCTTTACGTCCAAATGCTGAATGTGCAGTAGAAAAAGGAGCTCGGGAGACGCTTCGAATGCTCATTAGTAGCTCCAACCAACCTAACCAACAACTCCTCGGGGTATTTCCTTCGATCTTGAGCAATGACAAGCAAAAGGTACTTGCTGGTGGAAGCAGGGGTCTTTATAGTGGGACCAGAGACGTAGAAACTATCAACAATATGGGGTTAATCTTGTTCTCAGAGACATCAATGAGCGGTGGTTTTGGCAAAAGATCTGCTAGCATAGATAACTTGATTGATCAAATGGAAAAGCCATCTACCTCTGGTTCTTCTAATTTTGATGAAGGTCTAGATAGATCTTGATATTGATATAAGATGTTCATCTTTTTCAGTTTGTAGATTTCAATCTTGTGATGGAAGTGTAGATATGTGTGTTGTAGCTCTCAGGTCGAGAAATGTAATCAATCTTGTGTGTCTGCTCGTGCCATAATGTTATCACCCACTTTTTGCAATGAAAAATAAAAATTTATTTGGTTTTTAATTTTCTTGAGCTGGTTTTATAGTGAAGCATTCTTTTGTATCCTTGTGCATGTATATTGGTTAGGTTCGACTTGATGGGAGAGTCTTGCCTGATCATATTAGCCGGGGCTGAGCTGTTCACAAAGGTGAGTGAATTCTATTTTTCATGTATTTGTTGTAAATTTTGTTCGTGTCAAGTTTACTTCAGGCACCAGTCTTCGTGTTGTATATCCGTTTGTTTTCTATTTTGATACCGGACAGGAATTTCTATTTAATGAAGAACAAGTAGTTGTTCATTTTCATATATATATATATATATTTGTGTGTGTGTGTACGCTCACGTTTCTTGTGGTTTTGGGTGTAAAATCGAAAGGTTTAAGCTCTCGAGATGCTTTTGGCTGGAAATTTCACAACATGCAAGTTATCGGTTGAGTGCAAATGTGCATTCTGTTTTCTGAGTGAAGGTGCTTTTGACCTTGATAATCTTGCTTGCTGGAAATGAATAGGAGTTTTGCTGTGCTTGTTAAGACCATTTCATGTCTTTTACTAGGGAATTAAGGGGTTTTATATGCTCTGTAACAAGTGAAAGTGAGTGCATATGTTTGTTAAGAGACGGTTAATGATTAACTAACCGCATATTCCTAATTGTTAGGAGTGTTGTATAAGCTTTACTTGTACTAATGGTACTTGGATAGAAAAAGAATGCACCAACTTCACCATTATGCTCATTTGTTGTTCCCTAACTACTAACTTTGTAGGTCATTCAATTATGTAATTGGCACTTTTCTATTGAGTGGACATTGAACACAACTTTGGAGTCATTGGAGCTTTTCAATGATGATCTTGCCAATTTTTGCATCAATTCTGCTGTAGTTCAAGACCATTAATGTTGCAGTCTTCACAGGTATGCGTTTTTCTTAGTCCTTGCATACAATTGTAGTTATTGGTCTCTCTTTGCCATGATTGTGATGAGATTAGTCTTGTAAACAGACTAATTATACTGGCTGTTTAAATTAACTTTAAAAGTGTAAAATTTAAATGTATGCTTAATTAATTAATTTATACGCAAACATATCTATCTTCTATCTTTGATCTCCTCAAAGCAACCTCAGTCATAGTTTTGTCTTCGAATTCATGATCTGGGAAGATCAAGTATATCTTCATATCTTTGATATTCCTGGAATTTATATGTAATGGGTCATTCTAAGGATTATGATGCAATTTGAACGAGTCTTTGGACTTAATTTTGATTTGACTATTTTTAAGATAAGAACTACGTTTTATCGAAATTGGTATTTAAAGATTCAATGTAATTAATTTTTAAATTTTCCATAAATAATTGTAGAATTGTGGCATAAATAGTAAGAATAGTTATGGTCATTGTTATTCTGCAATAAATTGGAAAACGACAATTGTGCCCCATAAGGTGGGGGGATCATTTGTGAAATCCACAAAAGTAATCAGTTAGTGGTGGTTTCTTTTCTGGCTTGGAGGTCAAGAGAATCTATAGTGGGCCCGGAATTGAAGCAACTTTTCATTTATATAAAAGCATATTAATTTTGGTGCCTTCCAAAAATTTAAATCAAGAGGAGTGATCATCAATTTTGGCTTTAAACGAGTCGAATCGAGCTGAATACATAATTATTTAAAATTTATTTGAATTATAATTAAATTTTAAAAGTTATGTTTGAGTTTTGTTTGATTGTTAATCGAGTCGGTTTCAAACATTTTTAATCAAGCTACACACGAGTTGAACTCGAATAATTTGATTATTTTATACATATTTTTATTATTTTTTACTAATCGAGTCATAACCCAAAAAGATTGTTCAAACGTGAGTTAATGAACTGAGTTTGAATAAGTTTTTGTTTTTTATTAATCGAGTTTGGATCGAATATTTTTGATTTGATTTTAGTTGTTGGTAACCAAGGTCCCATGATAATATACAATCACAACACCTGTGGAAGTGGACATATGATGGACCTGTATTAACAAAGGACAAATAAGTCCTTCTGGGCTAGAGCCAGCCAATTATGACAAACCTCGTATGTTTAAGGTCAAAAATGAAAAGTTCATTAAAATATGAAGACCCATTATTGGTGCTCCATAAATGAAGTAGCCTAATGAAGACAAATATAAGTATAAAATGCTTATTTCAAGGTAAAAATTGGACATTTATTGATTTCCTAATTAACCTATTCTTTTGGATTAAAAAAACAGCAACTTGAAAAGGAAAAGGGCTTTACTTTATGTGCATTATTGGTCAAAAAAAGACAATTTCACTAACGTCTAAAGATAATGCATAACTAAAAGAAAAATAAAGGAATCCTACTTTCACAAGAATAATTGGGTATATTGCCAGACAATAAATATATTCTCTAATTGAATAAATAGATTTTTATTTAGAATTAGATGTTGCAAAATGTGGAATCCACTAAATAAAAATTGCACCATATTTAGCTATGTCGACATTATATACATTGTCTATAAATGGATCCCATAAGTAACATTGGCGGAAAAATACTATATTTAGTTTTTTCTATTTCAGGATAATTTACAAGAGAGAAAAGTAAATGGGGTTTATGCCAAACTTAATATGTACGCCAAATCAAATTTTTAATATTATCGCAATTGAAATTTAGATTCCAAAAGATTTATGATTTTGATTTTTGACACTATAAATAAATATACATTATTTATATATGTTGGGAAAAACCTTGGAGCGTAACGGACAGTGTTTATGAAGATGCAATATAATGATGAAATGTCGAGGTATGGGATACCCGAGTTCCTTAAGACAATATTGCCCCGCTCTTGGTGGCTACGGTTCACGGCAATTGTCTCCCAAGATACAACGACATCGTCTCGATAATAGTACCACTACAAATTATCGAGTTTAGCGAACAAATACTTGTTCCAAACTCTCTCGATGGACTCGTATGATTTAATGCATATCTAGACATTTAATATGCAAGACTTATTCTTAAACTATTGAATTAATATTTAAGAATATCAAAAGTACTCAATTTAGTACGAAAAAGTTCTTCGAAATATTATGCAAGAACTTCAAGAATATTTCAAATGCTTAATTTAGCATTTAATATTCAATACTATTCTTAAAATACTAAAACTAATATTTAAGAAATAAAAGAACTCTCAAAATACTCATATTAGTATTTAGGAGAAAAAGAGAGAAGAGAAATGATATTTTTGGTGTGATTTAATTCCACAAATGGAGGGTCTATTTATAGATAATGAAGAGTTTTGGGTCAAGAGTTGCAACTTTCCATAAATCGTAGGAGAGTTATGTCCTTTAGATAAAAGTTACAACTTTTCATAAATTGTAGGAGAGTCATGTCTTTTAGACAAGCACCCCTCCATCAAACCTCCAAAAGTTGCACACATTCAAAACATTTATAAATTATGTTTTGACCCCAAAACTTTTCAATCTCGAACGTCCTTTCAAATTGGTCCCTCAATTTTTCGACTTGAACATTTTAGTCCTCAAACTAAATGAACTTTCTTTCATACAATCGCGGCCGTCGATTGTATGATTTGTTGATCATTTAATTACTTATGTTCATATCGAAAAATCAATTCCAACTATGAATAACGTTTTAAGTGATTCACTTTGTTAATTAATTTCTCATTCACCTGAAATCGAATTTGAGTAATTAAATACTCTAACTTTATCTACTCGAGATGTAGAATAGTTAGAGCCAAAGACATTCCACTTTCAACATACGAAAGTCACTTAAATCTTTACATAAATCGTGCTAAAACACAATACCCTAAACCCTATTACACAAGAGCGGGGTTTACCCAGTGCGCACCTCACGGTAGCGGCTGCGGGTTTCCCTCGTCATCCAAAAAAAAAAAAAAAAAAAAAAAAAAAAAAGATTTCCAACAATATATATATATATATATGTGTGTGAACAATGCAATGCGTACGTCTAACGCCCACCGGGCAAATTAGCATATTTCCTTTCCTTTTGTCCTTTCTTTCTTCTTCTCTGTTTCCAAACACATTTCTCAACTGCTCTGTAACAGTTTTAAACTTCTCACTTTCTTCCAATTGTTTCCAGTTATGGACGTCACTAAATCGAAGAAGATGAACGATTGCTGCAACGGAAGTGCCAACAGCTCGAGCGAGCCATACGACACCGTATGGCAGTGCGTGATCCCGTACGTGCATGACACGCGCGACCGTGCTGCGGTGTCGCTGGTGTGCAAGCGGTGGTACGAGATCGATTCGATCACGCGCAAGCATGTGACTATTGCGCTATGCTACACCGTCACCCCGCGGCGGCTGTCCCGGCGGTTCCCGCAGCTCGAGTCGCTGAAGCTGAAGGGTAAGCCACGCGCCTCTATGTTTAATCTGATTCCAGAGGACTGGGGAGGCTATGTTACGCCGTGGGTGGAGGAAGTCACGAGGTCCTTCGGGAGGATGAAGGGGTTGCACTTCAGGAGGATGATTGTTAAAGATTCCGATCTCGAGCTGATTGCCACGTCAGCAGCCGGCAAGGTTCTGGAAAGCTTGAAGCTGGATAAGTGTTCGGGGTTTAGTACGGATGGGCTTTTGCATATTGGACGCTTGTGCAGGTAGTGAAGTGTAACTCATATCGATGTGGTATTAATATTTCCTTTGATATTATTTAGAAATTAAAACTGATGGTTTTTTTTAAAATTTTCAATTCGCCTCTTTCTTACTCCTAGTTTTGGGTGTGTTCTAGACTTCTACTTTGTGTTATTGTATTGGTTATATGATTGATTTTCCTTTCCAGTGAGCTGGGAATGTTCTGGTTTTTCGTTTTGATTTTGTGAATCTGCAATCATATTTGTTACCAAAACGGTTTGATATATTCAATTGCTTGATCATAAATGTTGCTAATTAAATCGTGATATTGGCATAGTGGGTTTTTTCTTTATTTCTTACTCTGGTTTATTTTTCTTAGTTATTTTTCATTTGTTACTGTGGAGTGAAATATTTGATGTGTTAAATCTGAGAAAAATTGCATGCTTATGCATTATGCGAAAAACATATGCAATTTCATTGCATAAAAACTGATTCTTTCTTACATTGCACTGTGGAAACTTATTGGTCTATATTCTCTGTAGGAATATGAGAATTTTATTTCTGGAAGAGAGCATAGTTACTGAGAACGACGGGGAATGGCTGCATGAGCTTGCTTTAAACAATACAGCTCTTAGAGAATTAAACTTTTATATGACTGATTTCACAAAAGTCAAATCTATAGACATTGAACTGATAGCAAAAAAATGCCCACATTTGACCTCGGTGAAAATTAGCGATTGTGATATTTCAAACCTCATTGAATTTTTCCAAGCTTCAACATCATTGGAAGAGTTTGCTGGTGGCTCGTTTAATGAGCCTAATGCAATATCTGAAAGATATGGTGCTGTTGTTTTTCCACCGAGATTATCTAGCTTGGGTCTTACTTTTTTAGGGGTATCAGAATTGCCTATTGTTTATCCTGTTGCTTCGAAGCTCAAACGATTGGACCTACTTTATGCGTTTCTTAACACAGAAGGGCATTGTCTCTTGCTACAAAGATGTCCAAACTTGGAATTTCTTGAGGTAATTTTGCGACATATATTACCGGTATTTGTATAAAATGATATAATTGTTGTGTTTGTTTATTTGGGTGATTTATGGATGTTTCACACAATGAATTTGACGTTAAGTTATAAAATTACCTTATTGACAAGAAGTAGCATGCTTGTCCAATCAAGTTTTTCACAACAATAGTTAAAATTTGATGCAAATTGCTGTTTATTATTCTGTCATTGAGAAAGAATGATCTAGGAAAAATATCTATGTATTTTCTTCCTTGCTTGATACTGCTCGGATTCCTTTTGGCTTTATCCATATTTTCATGAATTTCCTTGTGCATAGATCTATGGACGATGAAATCATAAGAAGGAAGTTAAGGTGGTTCTAGGAGTCCTTTTCTTTTATTCACTTGATCGATTTGTGTTAATCTCTTTATATTACTTACCTCTTGTTAGCGTTAGTTTGGGAAGTCAGGTTGGTGACTTATTCTGGTTTTAACATTATATGATAACTTTGCACTCATTTCCTTCAAATTGGAACATATACAAATACTCTATATTGGAAATTCATTCTAGTTAATGAAAATTTCTTATTTTTTCTTGATCAATGAAATAACTTTCAAGTTATATACCTTAAAATCTATCTTTCCATCTTTACACAACAGGTGAGAAATGTTATCGGAGATAGAGGATTAGAAGTTCTCGCTCAATTCTGTAAGAAACTAAAAAGACTCAGAATCGAACGAGGAGCTGATGAACAAGGCATGGAAGACATAGAAGGCATGGTCACACAGAGAGGACTTATTACATTATCACAAGGATGTCTTCAACTCGAATACTTAGCTGTATACGTATCAGATATAACAAACTCAGCCTTGGAATATATCGGCACACACTTGAAAAACATAAACGACTTTCGATTGGTGTTACTCGATCGAGAGGAAAAAATTACAGATTTGCCCCTCGATAACGGGGTTCGATCCCTTTTAACAGGTTGCCATAAACTCAAAAGATTTGCATTATATCTCCGCCCGGGGGGTCTTACAGATGTGGGCCTCGGTTATATCGGTCAATATAGCCCTACAGTGAAGTATATGCTTCTCGGGTATGTAGGAGAGTCTGATATAGGGCTTCTAGAATTTTCTAAAGGCTGCCCTAATCTTCAAAAACTTGAAATGAGAGGGTGTTGTTTTAGCGAACGAGCTTTGGCTATGGCTGCTGTGAGATTGAATTCGTTAAGGTATTTGTGGGTTCAAGGTTATCATACCTCTGTTGATGGTGGTGATTTGTTGCATATGGTTAGGCCAAATTGGAATATTGAGTTGATACCAGCTACACATCAGGTTGTATTTGACCCGAATGTAGACGGGTTAGTGGTGGTTGAGGGTCAACCCGCCCATATTTTGGCGTACTATTCGCTTGCGGGTATAAGAAACGATGCGCCTGCTAGTATTGCGCTGTTTGATTCAAATGCGATTCTTGGTTCGTAGATTTTGGGTATAAGCGTCAACGAGTCGTGCGTTTTTCTCTTTTGCGAAATCGCCTAATAATGTCCATGACTGAGTGACTGAAGATTTTTGTTGAATATGTTTATGTTTATCATAGTATAAATGAGTTATATTGTGAGTTACATTTAAATTCAATCTTTATGATGATTGGGCTGGAATTTCCTATTCATTAATAGGTTACTTTCCCATTGAGGTCTAGAGTACTGTTGAGAATAATGGGTGTGGATGAACTCAAAGAGAAAAGTAGGCATCAAGGTATATGTTTAGGTTTGGCTAAAAGATGTTAATTTAAATGGCTAGTTTGTATTATTTTAGTGAGTTGATTGAAAATATCTTTTCGTGTCAGCGAACTATCAGCTCTAAAGTTAAAAGAAAAAAAAAAAAAAAAAGAATTGGTAAAATAGTTATTACTTGTTAGTTATTCCATACGGGCCGGGTCGGGCAATGGACCTGCCCACAATTTTTTGGGCCTAGGCCGTACTTAACGGCCCGATACATTAGCTGTCCCTAATTACCGGTCCATTAAACGACACAGATTAGGATAAAATATTTTTAAGTAAAGATGTTCATAACAAGGCGCCTGTAGCTCAGTGGATAGAGCGTCTGTTTCCTAAGCAGAAAGTCGTAGGTTCGACCCCTACCTGGCGCGTTTTATCAATATTCTGTTTTTTTTTTTTTTTTAGTTTAATAAAAGAAAGTGTTATCTTTTTACTTATTAAGGTGGTACTTATAATATATTTATTGGGCATTGGCTCATCTTGTTAGTATACAAAATCATAATATATTTACACCATAATTATATAAAATTTGCTTAATTAGATTAGAAAAATGGCCTTACTAGCTAGAACTCATCATTAACAAATATTTTAAATCTTATAAATTGCTTAACTGTATCAACTAATCAATCTTATTTAATTCTTGAATGAAATTTATAAGATTAGCATTTTGTTACAACATTTTATAGTTTAGGAGGGCGTTTTGTATTTTTCCCTAGAAATAAAAAATATATATATATTAGCTTATAAATTATAATGATAACAAATAACAATTCAAAATTCATATGGCAAAACCAATAAATAAAAATTTTATTATAAATTTCTAATTTCACAATATACTTAAAATTTTAACAAGGAGAAACTAGTCTTTGTGGACAATGCATAACTTACAATAAAACAAATTTAAAAGAAAAATACAATTAAGCAAATAAACTTTCTCTTTTTGTGTTATTGGAGTGCAGCTTCAACAGCTTGTACCCTTGCACTCTCAAACAATCAAAAACCCTCTTCAATATTAAATCATCTTTGTGCACAATTTTCCCATTAAATTGAATACTTAATTTCATGATTTTGGTTAACATTTTGGAAGATCAATTGGAGGAGGTAAAATTGATTGATTTGGGCCTTTTCCATTCTCAACCAAAAATGCCATTTTAAGTCCCCAAGTTGTGTGCACTTCCAAATGACAATGCATAAACCAAACTCCTGCACACAAACAAAGATCATGGTCACAAATAATTCAATAATCAAATTAATCACATATTTTAATGTAAAATAACACTAAGATCCAAAAAAAGGAACAATTGGGACTAATTTTTAACATCTAAATCGACAAATTTGACTAAAAATATGCGACGAAAACTATATTTAGTGTGTTGAACTTTCGAAAGTTGCTAATTTAACTTTAACTAGAAAATGTACCTGGATTGTCTGCTCTGAATCGGATTGCAGTCCACCCACCAGTCGGTACACTTATCGTGTTCCTCTCGACAGGATCAACAAGATTGAATTTTTTCGGATCGTTTATAGGGTCGTAATTTCCTACTCCTTGCCCAACGACGTAAAAGTTAAAGCCATGTAGATGAGTAGGATGACTTTCGGGTGCTATTATCGACGTGCCCTGAAACACAACTTGAACCGTCGAATTATAAGTCAATCTATAAACCTTTGTCCCATTTTTCGTTTGCATATTTGTAGGCGGATTGCCCGTGTAGTTGTAAGGCGTAGGAGGGTTCGCAGGGAAATCATCGGTATAAACTCCGTTTATGTTGTAATAATGTGCTTGAAGAAGTGCTATACTAGGCATCACAAATGTGATGTTATTGATATCAGCCACGACGCGGGTCCCATTGACACACGTGGCACACGGGTTCACACCGACGCCTATGGCAAGTAAAAGTGAGTGATCGATGCTTTGTGGGACGTTTGAAGGGTATTTTGGGGAGTTCAGGCTTTTGAGGGAGTCCATAAAGTTGATCATCACCGGTGTTGCATTGCGTGGGGGGATCGTGGTTAGGCTGGTAGGTGAAAAGTCTAAAGTGCCCTTGTAACGTACAATGCCCGTTGCGATTTGGTTATCGGTTGCTACTATAGTGTCCATGAAGGGGGAAATGGTAATTATGTACTTGCCAAATCCTTGATCGGCTGTTAAAAGCGCGTTTGTGGTTTGGCCTGGACCGATGAATATGATGTCGGTTTTGTAAGGTTTCGTGTAGCTAGCATCGACCTCCACTACTGTGAGTTGGTGACTAGCAATTTTGAAGAAGAGCTCTTCGTTAACGGCTGCATTAACAATGCGGAGTAGGTACGTCTTGCCACTTTCAACGTGCAGAGTGTACCCTGGAAATAGCAGCATTAAGCGAGTTTTAGTCAAATATCGAACTGAGGAACTAGAATTGAAGTAGTGATAAAGATGAAGGACCAAACAAGTAATTATCCATTTCATCTGTCGATATATTTGTAACAAAATTCAATGCAACACATGTTAGTTGGCCACAATTTTCAATTTTAAATTGTGTTCTATCTTCTATTCCGGATGTTTAACACGTGTCAAAATATTTACACATGTTTAACATTAAGATGCTAAGTGCATTTGCGCGTGTGTGAATTACGCGTGCCAACCAAAGATGAAATAGAAATTTAGAATAGAAAATCTTATCACTTACCTATAGAAGTGCAGTTTGGAGCGGGTCCGGGTAGTCCGTTTATTGTATGTGCATCAGACACATTAGGTGGGGTGCCCGATTTCATGGCTTGATTGATGACGACTTCCACATCCGACTTCCACCATTCTCCTACATGGAAAAGAAATTAAATACCAAATCTCAATCTGGGTCGAAGGTCAAAATAGTCATTTCGACCCATGACCTAGAATATCACGCCCACTAAACCTAAAATTGTATTCCGTTCACCGGAATAAATCTAACTTTATATGATCATACCTTCCCTCGAAACCTAGAAATTTGATCCCAACGAGAATAAACCTTACCTAATATGATAATTTCTTCCTTATCCGGTTTGGGAAACGGATAAGGAACGCCACGTTTAGGCAAAATGACGATAGCGCCATGCACGGTTGCTCGTTGCCAGTTGATATGTGCATGCCACAGAAGTGTACCTCTTTGCCCTGTAAGGGTAAAATTGTAAACATAACTCTGTCCCGTCTGAATCGGACACTGGGTTATGTACGCGGGCCCATCCGCCCAACCCGTCCGTAATTGCCTGACTCCATGCCTAAATTTAATTTGTAGCAAATTTTCGTAATTAGTTTCGTAAATACATAGTTGAAACAAACAAATCGAACTTTTGAATTTATAATTGATTAATCAGACCAGTGAATTGTCATATTGTCTTGTACGAGGTTGTCGACTTTCACGGTGACGATATCATCTTCCCTTGCGTATAGAGTAGGCCCTGGAAACTTCCCATTTACTGTGATTATAGGCTTACTTGAACATAGCCTGCTTGTATTCTTTTGTACCACCTGAACAAAGCCAATATATATACACACATATATATATGTGTGTATATATATGAAAAGTTATCTCATGAAGCTTCTTTGGAGAAAGATGAAAATCGAAAAAACGAATGCACAAAAGATAAGATTTTCGTGGTTCGATTACTAATGTGAAATTACCAAAATGCCCTTCTCCGATCCAGGTTCTCGGGGTTTTATGATTGTTTTTTATATGCTTATAGGTGGAGATTTGAATCTTAACACTATAGTGACTACTTAAATAACCAAAATACGCAATTTCGGGTATTTATTTCCAGTTATATTCTTTTATCAGACTCCATAATTCTCATTTATTAATAATAAGGTGGCAAAATATGAATAATGCTTCAATTTCTTGTTCAAAATGTGGGGTTTTTTTTTTTTTTTCTATACAAAAACATTATTATGCACTTTGTAAGCTAACAAATTTTCTTACATTCTTAAACAAAACAAAAAACATAACATATATATATACACACACGTATATACGAACTTACCCTGAATTTGTAGTGACGAACAACCGAAACAACACACGAAGGATACCACAAAGCAGCCAAAATGATCAAAACCATAACTCGAAATTGCAGCATTTTTATTAAATTAAAATTTTTCTTGTCCTAATTATATTATCTTCTGTATCTATATATAAGAGATTTTAAGATTATTATAGACGAAGAAAAGATTGATCAATGATGCTACGTCGTTTTAGAGAGGTTAGGTGAGTAGCACTCCCCAGCCATGCAATTCGTGAAGTTTTCTTACATATTACACAAAGTAGTTATTTGTCTTGATTCTTAAATTATATATCAGTTTCAGAAGGGTACTTTTAAGCTTTCATGGCTGCTATTTTCAACTGATGACACCATGAAAGATAAGTTTCCTCTGCAAATTTATATTTCTTTAAAAAGTATATATATTTTTTTCATGCAGTTTTATACATTTCGTGATTAAGTTTATATTACCATAATTGTCGTTTATGAGAATTTTTTTTTTTGAATTATACTTTAAGTGTTTTTTAATCAACCTAGGATAAGAACTTGAATGGAAAAAATAGTTTAGTCTTGTGATATTCTAAGCAACATATTCTATTGTGATGTATTTAATGTAGATATGGATATGTACGAGATATTGCAATATTCGTCCCTGAAATGTAGGGATGGAAATAGGTCGAGCCGAGCCGGGCTTTGTAAGGCCTAAGCCTGGCCTACTTTAAAAAAAGTAGGCCTGAGCCTGGCCTATTACCCGTCATAGGCTTATTTTTAAGGCCTGGCCTGGCCTTTTTAAAGACCTGATAAAGCCTGAAAGCCTATTTAAAAGCCTATTTTACATAAAGGCCTATGACACCAACTAGCCTATTTTACATAAAGGCCTATGACAAATATTATGAAGCCTGAGTGTATAAAAAAATTAACAATGTGAAGATTAGCAATAATCGAAAAGATACAAATTGCATGTTTAGGAGTCAAATATTTGTCCAAACTCAAAATTAAACACCCAAAATTATACTCAATATTAATAAAAAGGCCGGCCTGAAGGGCCTAATAGGCTTTTTTGTAAGCCTAAGCCTGACCTATTTAACTAAATAGGCTTTATAAAAAGCTTGAGCCCGGCCTTTTTATTAAACGAGCTAGGCCGAGCTAGGCCTTAAATAGGCCGAGCCGTAGGCCCCTGTCGGGCGGCCTGGCCTATTCCCACCCCTACTGAAATGGAATCAGTATGCAAGAAAAATCAAAATTTGGGGTGTTTAGCGAGAATGTTTTTAGAATAGGGGTAAAGCGCAAAATCCAAAATTTGGGGGGGGGGTTAAGTGCAAAATCCCATAATAGGAATATAAATTTTACTATTATTATTTTGTTCTGATTATAGTTTGTTTGTCTTAAACTTACCTTGTTTGTTGGGTCATCTGTTTTCTTAATTGGTTAATATTTCTAAATTTGGTGCATTTATTGTATTCTTTTGCCTGTTTTCACATTGAATAGGGTTTTTTTCTTGATAAAATTAAACAGATATTTGTCTCTTTCTTAAACAGTCGGGTGCATTTAATTCAATATTGGTTTTTTCTTCTATATGTTAAATGCTCTATATTTTTTGTTTATAAGTTCAATGTATGCATTAAATTATTTGTATGTATCTAGAGAATTACTTATTATTCGAAAATTCATTAGTACATGAATAATATACTTATTGTGATAATTCTTTTATTTAGTTGGTAACTTTTAGGAGTTTTTGGACTTAATCTTGAAAAATAATCAAAATCATATGTATGTTAACTTTTATCTCGAGACTTATAAATAATAATGATTATTATTTAAATTTAAAATCACTCGTTGACTTAGGTATACAAGTTACAATAGTCAATATATGCTTCCAGAAGGGAAAATTCTAAGTTGGTCCGGGACTGTTGGTCCCGGCCCACTTAGGACCACACATTTTGAATGTTTGGTGGGTGGTTTTTCTTTTGTGGGGTGGAAAAACCACCCTCCACCCCCAAATGTGTGGTTGTAAAGCTCCGGGACCAACAATCCCGGACTAAGATAGAATCCAGAAGAGTATTAAAGTCCGTAAAAGAGTTGGTCACGAAATGGTATACTTACAAAGATGGATCATTAGTTGAGAAATAACTTTCATATATTAATGTGAAAATCATGTCATAATTATCATCACACCATTAAAATGATATTAAATGGAAGATTAGATGAAGTTATCATCCCATCCTAATAATTACATCTAGAACATATTAGGATGAAGCTTCAATATCTTAATTCAAAACCCAATCGATATTTATTGAAAAAATATGATCAAAACTTAGATATTATAGGATATTATCATCGATAAATTTAGCATGATTATGCTGACAATGTTATATTATCGAGGATGGAATTGCAAAGATATTGATTCAACTCTAGTTATAATCGTATTGTGTGTCCTTTCAAAGATATAAACTACTCGTATTTTATTTTTAATGTATATACAATCAGTTTAGTCAACGTTTTGATCGATTTTATTTTGTCACCTTTATTGTTATTGTCGTGAGGTAATTACATTGTAAAGAGTTGGAACTTCGATATTTGTAATTATTTAAGGGTGTGTTTGGATCGACTGATTTGGATTTGAGTAGGGGATTTGGATAAAGGATTTGAAATGACACCTAAAGTAGAGTCATTCGAAATCCACCGTAGTTATGAAGAAAATAGCTCAAAATGAATGTTGAGTAATTTGAAATTCATTGTAACTTGGATATATCCAAATGAATTTCATGAATTTATTAATGAATTTGAAATTCATAAATTTCAAATCCTTGAATCCAAACACAACTTAATGTTTTACATTGGTATTTAAGCAAACTTGAATTTTGTACATTGTTAATACAAAGCTCGATCTTTTTGGGTGGGCATATTTATCACTATTTATTGTGAAAAATGAAAATGAAAATAAAAAATGAATTAAGGATATTATTTATTTATTAATTTATTTACTTTTAATTAATTGACTACTTAAAGCTAAAGGTGAATCCACCATATACTCCCTACACCTGCACACACCGTATCAATCCCCCCTTCTCTTCCAGCTCAAAATTAACTGAATTTGCCGCCATACATCTATCGCTAACATACGCATACATGCGCAGTGCGCACGCTCACACGCATTATACGCTCTCTAAACCCAATCACAAACCCATTTACACATATAATACGAAATAATGCAACTGTCTCTCCTCCTATTCACCGCCGCCGTCCTCCTCCTCCTCTCCACCACCACCACTGTCGCCACCACCGTCGGCGTCACCTACGACCCCTCGGCCCCCAACCTCCCACCGCCGGAGCGCATTGTTTCCACACTCCAGTCACTCCACATCTCAGCTGTCCGATTACTCAACCCTACCCCCGCCGCCGTACGCGCCTTCGCCTACACCAACATCACCGTCCTCATCTCCGTCCCCAACCACCTCATCCCCGACTTCGCCGCCAATAGAACCACCGCAATCACGTGGCTCTACTCCTACGTCCTCCCCTACCACCCCCGCACTCGCGTAACCCTAATTTCCGCCGGCTCCGACGTTATTACTGCCGCTGATACCTCCGGTCCAGCCCTAGACCCCTCCACTGTGCTATTACCGGCAATGCGTAACTTACATTTAGCGCTAATTGAGCTAGGGATCAGAACAATCTCTGTTTCCACTACATTCTCTTTCGTCGACATCATGTCCACGTCATTTCCACCCTCCGCCGCTGAGTTTCAAGAGCCTATAGGTTCTTTAATCATTCACCCCTTGCTACAGTTCTTAGCTGAAACTAACTCTTCATTCTTGATCAATCTTTACCCTTACAATGTATACAGAATCAACTCTGAGATTCCGATTGGATATGCTCTGTTTCAAGAACATCCGTTTAATTTTCGCGATGATGTGATTACTGGAGTGAGGTATCGGAATTTGTTCGACATGATGGTCGATGCGATTGTAGCATCTATGGCGGTGGCTGGGCAGGAGAATATTCCAGTGATAGTAACGGAGACTGGTTGGCCAAGCGAACTGGAGGCTCAAGCTGCAGGAAACTATGCAGAGATGTACTTAAAAGGATTGTTAACACATTTGAGGTCTGGTTTGGGGACACCTTTGAGGAAAGAAGGGGTATCTGAGGCCTACATTTATCAGCTGTTTGATGAGGGTACTAAGGCTGATGCAAACACTACAACTGGAGCTGCGTTGAGTGGAGGGGGAGTTCACTCTTGGGGGATTATGTATCCCAATATGACTACGAAGTACAAGATTGACTTCTCAGAAGCTACAGGGGTTGTTTATGGAGATGATAAAAGATTGATGAAGATGGTTTATGGGATACTTGCTTGTTTGGTAAGTGTTTTGATGTTCCCTTAGAATGGAATTTTGCTGAAGAAATGGAAACTGTAAGTAATGCATAGTTTACTCTGTTGTTTGCAAGTGTTGTAGGCTAGTTGAAATATATGGTGTTTTTGTGATCATGATCTAGCAATGTTAGTTAAGACTTTAGTGATTGATGTAGGTTGATGTGAATTTGGATATCTTTGTTACTGAAATTAGTAAGCAAAACTTGATTTGTTTTTGGAGTGATGGAATCAAGTTGATATTGATCAGTTCATTGTTGTGACTTTTTGCATAAATTCCAAGCAAAAGTCCAATTTAGGAATCATTTGTTGCTATTTGATGAATATATACATGTTTCAGATTAGGACTTGTACACTCTAGATGTAAAAGTTGTTTGCATGCTTTCTATGCCAAGACAAATAGTTTTCATCTCGTTTTGTGCTATATGTTGTTTAATTGATTTGATTCTCTATTTTAAATTGGTATTTCATTGTATATGTAGAAATTTGCAATTGCAATTAAAATGTGATCACATCTTGCATATTTTTACATTGTTCCCCCAATCTCCCTACCTGATGTACATGGTCTAATACCGATAGTTGATTCGAATATTATTTGGTTTTATTTAACTAAATTTATTAAAATTACATAACACCTAATCATTATATTTTTCTATGAAATCATCAAAATGCACTTCCACTTTCATATTTTTATCATTTTAAAATAAAATTTCTTACTTTGAAAAAAATAGACTTTGAGAAATATCCAATCGAACTCGATGTTTTTTGAACTGGGCTTGGGCCCATTGGGATGTCAAGGAGAGAATAATAGCCATGTTGCAGACTATGTCACCCCATTGTCTTTAAATTGGAAAAAAAAAAATACTACCTAATAGACTATAATTTCCAACCATTTTTGGGAATTTTTTTTAGCTCTAATCATATCGTAATTGGCACATGAAAGTTAATATTGGTTAAAACTTGAAAGTCATTAATTTTCATGTTATTTCACATTAAAGGAGTGATCTAATACCATGGTGAATGTAAATGTGGCCTACTTTAATTATCTCATTTATTGTGACACAATAAAATAAAGCACATGCAAAAAGATAGAAAGCAAGACAAACAAAATCATTCAATTAATTACATATAAAATAGCATGGAAAATCAGGACCTACCTCATACTCTTTTGTCAGCCTATTAGATTTTCATCTTAATACTTTGTGATTGTATTTATGATGATAACTAATAATTAAATATAAAATAAAATCATGATACAATTATCGTACATTCAGATGTAGAATGTATGTTCATCAAATAATAAGTGTAAATGTATAACATCTTCGTATAGAATAAATCAACTTTATAATTGCTAACAAATATATAAAGATCAATAAATCGAATATCAAAATGTAATAAATGTGTTATAAATAGAAGATGATTTTATTATTATAACTAGTAAATAATTTAAGTATACCAAAAAAGAGAGCAGAGAATATAGAGGAATATGATCCGTTTGTTTGTACGAGTCAAAGTGGGATGAAATGCATTTCCAGCGAAGATATTTTATGACCTTTCTTTATCCACCTCATTATTACTCATCATCACCATCTTCCCATTCCGCTGCATTTCTATATCTATATCTATATCTATATATATATAACACAAAGTGGGAAGCCATTACCCACTTTTTTCGCCCCTTTTCTTGCTTTATTGTGCTCACGCTTTAGACTACAATCGAACGATTCTTGATCGGGGTTAAAGTTTTTGTTTTATTCCAAGGTACGTGCATACATCTCACCAGTTGAGCTTCGATCTGTAGATGGGTTTTTTTTGCATATATTGAAATTAATGTTTGTATTTGTTTATAGGGAAAAAAGTTTTGAAAGATCAGATCTGGTGGGTTTTTTCCTGTGGGTTGACTTGATAGAGAGCAAAAAATGTCTTTTACTGGGACACAACAGAAATGCAAGGCTTGTGAGAAGACAGTTTATCCGGTTGAGCTTTTGTCTGCTGATGGAATTAGCTATCACAAGTCTTGCTTCAAATGCTCTCACTGTAAAAGCACCCTCAAGGTATATATATTTTTGTATATCAGTTCTTTTTGCTGTTTTTTTGCTTAATCTTAGAAATGTTTTGGCTTATAAATATGTTTTTTTTATGGGCTTATTAGAGCTTATCTGGAATGAAATTTGTGTTCTTTGTTAGATTTCATGTCTGGAATGAAATTTTTGTTTTTTGCTAGATTTCATGTTAAGAATATAGACACATCTAGGTTGTTAGATGGTAGTATTTATTTTCCCAATTGTTGTTCCTGTGAGGTAATGACTGATGATAATTCATAAAAGCCAAATTATGTCTTGATCTGAATTTCATGAGTGATTTTCGCCCGTCCCGGGATATCAGTCCCACATTTTGGATGGGTATAATGTTTCGGGCCTGGCGAAGCATGATATGAATTACATTAAGACGATAAAAAAAGATGCAATTATCTATGAATAGGAGAAAAGAAACAATTTCAATGGATTTTAATGGGAAGTTAAGGTGTCTAGAAAGTTTAAAATGCAGTATGATTTCGGAAGATGATACTATTTAATTGCAAAGCCTGTAATATTATACTTATATTCATATATACCATTTCCATTTTCCTCAGCTGAGCAATTTCTCATCAATGGAGGGTGTGCTCTACTGCAAGCCTCACTTTGAGCAGCTTTATAAGGAGAGTGGCAATTTCAGCAAGAATTTCCAATCACGTATACATTTGCTATTAAGATCAAATTTCTCTTGCCGTTTATTACATAATTTCTCTTTTATCTGTTTAACTCATATGAATATAATTTTCTGCAGCTGCAAAGTCAGCCGAGAAGTTGACTCCGGAGCTAGTAAGTTGACCTAAGCTCTGTCTGGTCATAAGAATTTTTTTTTTTCTATGTTGTAATAGTGCTTTCGATTCTTATTTCATATGTGTAATTATGCAGACAAGATCACCTAGCAAAGCTGCTGGTATGTTTTCTGGGACGCAAGATAAATGTGCTACTTGCGGTAAAACAGCTTATCCACTGGAGAAGGTATATAGTTATCTCTTTTGATAGATCTTGTTTTAACCGGCCCTGGAGTTCTTTTATGTCGAATTCGCCCGTAAAATTAGATAAATAACAGTACCAGTGATAAAATAAGCATATATGCTGTATTGTCGGCTAGTTCATAAGCATTAATATTTAGTCAGCATTTTACAAAAGCTGTAAATTTTGGCTTTGGACTAATTGGAACCTCATAGAGTTGCTTCTTTCAACTTAGTTCTACTAGATTTCAGTCGAAGATTTGAATTTGAATGAAGCATATGAGTTTCGGGATTATGTTCAATATATAGGCCTTAACTATCTGAGTAAAGGTTCATAATCATTGAGCATTTTCATTAAAAGATTTTTATTACCATCATGACAAATAATCGTGGAAACGTGGACTTTCATGTTCTATTTCTGTGGCAAAGAATAAACGATTCTATTTTGAGTTCGTCATTATGATCTAAAGGGTTTGCAGCACAACATCTTGTTTCCATTTTCTCAACAACACATCGATGCTCGTTTTGAAAGTGGTTTTATTCGATTAATATTCATATTTTTCATCAAATATTTTTTTTTTCAGGTGACTGTCGAAAGCCAAAGCTATCACAAATCTTGTTTCAAGTGTTCTCATGGTGGATGCTCTTTATCTCCATCAAACTATGCAGCCCTAAACGGCATCTTATACTGCAAGCCTCATTTTTCACAGCTTTTCAAAGAAAAAGGAAGTTACAACCATTTAATCAAATCTGCATCGATGAAACGTGCAGCAGCTGTTCCAGCAGCCGAGGTTCCAGATTCTTGAATTTCTCGAGATTTTATTTTTGTTATTTCTATCTATTAATCTACGTGGGCTTTGTTTGTGTGCTTTTGGTTTTGATTTGCTCAGAAGATTGTATTTTGTTGTTGTTCTGTGTTCATTCAATTAATGGGATGTTCAAATTTCCCAGCAGTGTTGAAGTCATATACCGTTTAATACTTTGGGAAGTTATTTTTCTTTTATTTTTTATTATAACAATGATTTTAACAATTTTGCATGAATTAATATGTGGGTTCATAGTGCTAATTTTTATTTTTATTTGAATTTTTATCACAAACTCATTGTATATGTGATGTAGAGAACACCAAGAGGAAAACTTTTATCTTGTTTTCAAGCTTATAAGCTTAAGAATTATTTTGAACACATTTTTGAACAAAAAAATAGAATTAGTGAAATATTGTTAGGATGTCATTAAAATGAGGGCTTTGCATTTTCCTTTAAAATTTTAAATAGCAAAAGACGTTCAGATTAATGAAACATTTAAGCATAAGAATTCGATTTCTTAACATTTTTCGGTTAGAGGAATTTATCTTCTTTCCTTTTGCTTATAAATCAATTATTGATATTTGAATGAACTTTGTGGATTCATTAATATAATTAATCTGTATCTCACAGCCAATTTCTTTTTGAATGTGAATGTTTCTCTATTTTGCTTTCTAAAATCTCAGTACTTTTGGCTCATTTTTTAGTGATAAATAATTGCTGGCAATTTCTTCAAATGATGGGTATTTTAAATATTCAGTTCGGAAATTATTTTAGTCAAAATTTCACAAACTATATTCTTTCGATAAGGGGTTTTTCACTATTATTTGCAAACACTAACCACTTTGATTAATTTCCACTAAACACTCCCTGGTACTCAAAATCACAAAAAAAAATCACTTTTTTCCACTTTGAAATGACATATATATAGCGATAAACCAGTAGGAATGGACAGAAATTCCATACTAAATTGATGTAATATTGTATATATAATCACATGTTGTGTAAAGCCCGAATTGAATCATTCCTGAAAGGATACAAAGGTAAAGAAAGACACTTCTTTAATAACCCAAGACTGGAAAAAATCAACACATTTTAATCAATTACTTAAACTTCGTTTTCTGGTACAACTTGACGCCTCTGTTTCTATCTTCCAGGCAAAAAAATATGTATCATCACACAAAACCCACTCGAGTATTGACCGAATTTACCTCAATTTGTTCATCATATTACAAAATGGATAGGCATCAGATGGGTTGATGCTTGTTCGTCTATTTAGTACGCTTTTTGGCCTCACTGTAGAGGATAACACCCATGACTGTCAAACTATACCCGAGCATCCCAGTGACCGAAACTGGATTCTTAAAAATCATTATGGATACTACTACTGCTACTGCCCCTTTCGCATTTCCAAGGACCTGTAAGAATCGAGAATCTTATTACCAACCAAGATATTCTGTAATGGAACTAGTACTAATAAGGACCAATGACAAAACACATGCATTATTATTGGACCAAATAAGAAACATAATTGGACTCAATCATGAACCTAATAAGGACCCAATCATGAACCCAATAAGGACCCAATCATGAACCCAACGAGGACCCAAATTTAGAATATAAGATATTTTAAATAAATTTAGAAAATTAGGGTTCTAAGTTCTAAGTGCAAGGGGTTGAGAACTTGAGATGGAACTATAATTTTAAAATATTATGACCCAAATTGGGCCCAGTTTAAAACCCAATTGGACCCAAATATTATTAAAAAACCAACCCAATTGGAACTATAATTTTAAAATATTAGGACCCAACCTATTGAAAACTTAGTTAGGTTTGGATCCAATTATATGTTTGGACCCAAATTGCCACCCCCATATATCATGGTTCATGATTTCAAATTTCCACATTCTTATTAAAGTTGGGCTATAATCAGAATGAAAATTGAAATAAGGACGAAAAGGAAAAGGTTTTGACGAGATAAGAAACGAAGAAAGTACCTGAAGAGTAAGAGCACTGGTGTGCTTAGTGACCAAAAAATTGGTCAGATTTACAAAATATGCAAGTGCAGAATTGAACAGAAGTAACCAAATAATTCTGATATCATCTCTTGCCAGGGCCAATGTGATACCAACAACATTTTCTTCCATAATGAGGGTCGCCGGAAGTAGAAGTACAACAGCAATTGGAGCCATGTACAGGAGTAGATTCATTGAATTCAGTTTTTCCCTTAGAACAAAAAAGAAAAGTTTCAGAATCATATTTTGATTGTAACTGAGATATCTTCACCATAAGCAAAAGGTAACTAGAGCTTAGAATTATTACCCTTCTGAAGAAAGCAAAATACCCTGAACCACTGATTTGAGTGCCCTTGCAGCTGTTGCACCAATACACATGATAAATCCAAATAAATGGAAACTTGGCTCACCCTAAGTCAAAGAAAATTGAGAGTAAGAGAATGAGAATAAGCACCGACAACACGCTCAAAGCATAGTATAAACGAATAGAGCTGATTCTTAATATAATGTAATTAAGTTTTTACTATAAAAGAAATGGGAATTCAATAACAACAAAATGGTCTCTGAGAAATTAGTCCCAATTGGATCATGACAAATGAAACGTCCCTAGATGAAAACTTTATCTTTAGAGTCTACCATAGAAAAGTGATTTGTCATGGTTTTCAAATTGGTTCATCAAAAGCGTCAACGGATGGGGGTAAAACCACACTTGATTCATCCAGTTAACATAAAATTCCCCAAGCCCTTAACAGCAATTAAAAGGAAAAAAAGCGTACCAAAGTCAACAAAAAGGCATAATAAGTAATCAACAATAGCAAGACGCAATAAACTTGCGAAGTACATCAAATCAATCCACAAATTCAAACAATAAGATCATACATACCCCGCTTGCAATGATAACTCCAGTAACCACGGGTATCAAAGTAACGTAAGTCAACCATGCCTCCCTCTTCATAGTAATAAAGTAAGCAAAAACTGCAGTAAAGAAAGGCGTGGTGGCGCCAATTGCCTGATTGAAGCTCACAGGCAAGTATCTAAGCGAAATATTGCCACTAACAACCGAAGCACAGAAAATCAAGCTGAGAGCCGAGATTTTCATGAACTGAACTCTAGATCTTATCGTCTGCATCGGCACCATCTTTAACCAAGCAATAGCAATATAGCTCAACAACGAGCAAGCAGTCATGTGACACATCGTTAAGAAAATCGGGTACTTAAATCCATAATTGCTCAATAAATACTTATTCAAGAGCAAAACCCCAATGTTCGATGAATACCACGAAGTTACCAAACCGATCGTGAAAAATCGGCCGGTAGTTTTAATCGCCGACATACTTAAAACCGATTAAAGTACAAAAAACTGAAGAAATGAAAATCTAATTGAAAAAAAAAACGTATAAACTCTATAAATAAATTTTTGAGCTAGGTTTAAGGAGAATTTCGAACATTATTTTTTCCGACTGAAGAAGGTGTGATGAGAAAGATGAAAAACAAGAGATCTGAGAAGCATTCGTGATGGAATTGTGAAATAATCGGATCTGATTCAGCACAATTTCGTAAAACCAAAAACCTGAAACTAAATCAGAGAGTCTTGGAAACGTAACACATCAAATACGTGGGAATTGATGGTGTCTAGACAGTGTGCCCGCCGGAGTGCTGTGGTGGTGGCGGCGGCGAGCGGTGGCAGGACGGCGGCGAAACTGTTCACTTTAGAGAGAGAATTAAATTGAGTTAATGAAGGGGTTAATTCTTATTAATTGGAATGTATGCAATTTATTAAGTTGCATTTTTATATAATGAAGATTCAATGTAACGTTTCCGGTGGGGCCGGGTGGGTGTGTAAATATTTGTAGTGGAAGCAAAGTGGTAATTTGACTTTACTATATGTTTCTTTTTATATTATTTTTGAACTATAACTTCCTTTTCTTTTCTTTTTGAAAATTTTTAATTTTCTTATTATAATTTAGTTTATATTAAATTTTTATTAAAAAATTATCACATTTAAATTATATGATCTTCAAAATATTATTTGAAAAATCCTCAATATTGAAATCCGAATTAGTAACCCTTCTTACTCGAAAGTCCATTAAAAGAACAAAAGGTATTGAATTTATGCCTTGAGAATTTTCTTGTAATAGATTTTGTAGCCTAATCTAAATGTATTAGGGTGGATCAATTCATTAATCTCACTAAGCTCGTAGTTAGTGAAGCATTAGCTTAACTAAGAAATATTAAAAGTTTATTAGATGTTTTAGAGTTTATAATTATTTTAAGAATTTATATGCGTATAAAATAATATTTCAGATTATTATGAGTTCTTTAAAAAAAATTATATCCTAACATATTGTTAATTTTTTATTTACTAAATCTAAGAAATTAGGAGATTATTTTAGAATAATATCTACCAATGTTGACCTTCACATGAAAGGTGCTATGTTTATGCCATGCACGTCGAATTAGTGACAAATACAATACAATATTCATAGAGTTTTATGATTTTAATATTATGTGAGTTTGGTGAAGTGATATTATTTAATTTTAAATAAAATTAATAATTTTTCTAATTGTATTTCAATCAAATTATTAAATTTGAGAGAAATATATATAATGATTTCAATAAAATTACTAACGTAATTGAAACACTAAAGAAAATTATGTCAACGAGATTCCAAAAGACAAAGTCTCTCAAATACTAACTATATATATATTAAGTTAACAAGATATTTTGTCAATATAATAATAAGTTTCTTTCAATATTTGTTTAATAGTAAATATTGTGTTCAAGTTGTCTTTATACACAATTAATGACACAATAATTATATATAAGTCGTTACCTACCAGTGACATATGTATAATGAGACTTACTAACCAAAAAATTATCATAATGACTAAGTGATTATATTTGAGTTAATAAATTTTCAGTAATACACACATATAGGGAAAATTGCAATTTTGGTACACTAATATGACATGCACGTTTGTTTGATACAGTAATATGGGGGGTGACAATTACGATACATTATTGTGGGGTATACGTGGCAATTTGAGTACAATTTTCACCTGAATATTCGATTTTCGCCGGAATATTCGATTTTCACCGGAAAATTAATTAATTTTGACCAAATTTGAGGATTTTTGACTTAGAATAACATGTATAAAAGAGAATTGACCTATTTTGACCAAAATAATTTTGACTTTCTTTTTTTCAATTTAACTATTTGTTAAAAATGATATTTTATTTAATATTTTCACTACCACCAAACGGGCCGGGCCGGGCCGGGCCGAACCAGTCCCGTGATGGACCGGGCCGGCCAGCCCATGGTGGGCCCAGCCCGGGCCCACAAAATAAGGTTGGGTTGATGAAGAAGATGAATTAATTAAAATAAGGTTGGGGTCAATTTGGTAAAATCAAATTTTATTCTATTTTAATAGTCAAAATTGGTCAATTCCCCAAAAATTTCAATTAATTTGCTTAATTTTGGTCAAAATTGTAAAGAATCCCCAATCTAGTCAAAATCCCCAATTTTACAAGTCATGTGCAATGCACATGACATTTTCCGGCGAATGCCGTATTTTCCGATGAAATTTGTACCCAAATTGCTAGACCTACCCCACAATAATGTACCGCAATTGCCACCCCCCATATTACTGTATCAAACAAACGTGCATGCCACAATAAAGTACAAAAAATGCAATTTTCCCCACACATATATCACTAATTATCAACAATATTTTTTTTAATTAACCCATTATTACATTTTAATCATAATAATTAATCGTTAATGACAAACTTGATATATTTTTATCGATATATTTTCTCTCTTTTATTCCCTAAAATTAAGAACCTTTACTTAAAGAAGTGGAAAAGTCTCCTAAACAAATTAATTTATCTTAAACCTACCCTTGATTATTGGGAAATATAATGTGCATTTAGTATATTGTTGTACTTTACAAACATGTTAACTAGAGGAGAAGCAAATGCATGCAAAGTTAAATTTTTTGCTTCAATATGCAAAAGAACAATATTAATATAATACATAGGTGTATATAAAAATACAGTCCGAATTTTTTATTTTTAGAGACGAGTTAGAAAATCTATACTGTTATATACTCAATTCGTCCCAAAAAATGTTTCGTTCGACTTTTTTTAGAAAATTTTAGAGCCCTCAACTAAGCCACAACAGATTGAATTAAATGGTTTTTTTTTTTTTTTTTTTTGTATTTTTAAATGTTTTTTTAATGTATTTATACAGTAAAACCTCTATAAATTAATACTATATAAATTAATAAACTCTCTAAAATAATAAAATCTTCCGGTCCCGACTTGGCCCTTTGTAAAAAATCATCAAATTCGATAAGATAATAAGATAATAATTTTTCGAAAAATCCCTTTATAAATATTAGGTCCCATTAAAACTCTAAACTAATAATTCATAAATATTGCAATGATAAATATTATGGTAATTTGCTAAAATATAAATCTATTGTAACTTAATTTTTCTTAAAATATAAATCTAATTGAATTTCATCCCTAACTTTTTTAATTGCAGCTAAGAGTTCCGGTGTTGAGTTCTCTAGCTGCAACAAAAAATTATGAAGAGTTGTTGTCGCACTCAAAGCCTCCTTTAAGTGTAACGAATTAATGTAAACATGCATATTTAAGTAATTTCAATGAATTAATACATGTGTCCATGAATATAATAGTTAATTGTATTAAATGAATTTATATTATACATGAATATATTTAATTAGTTCCAAAGAATTGGTTGATGCATGAATATAATCAATGAAAAATATACGAATTAATTTATTTTCAATACATATGTACTAAATTTGTTGAATTTAAAAAGTTTCTCTTTTAATTAATAAAATATTAATTTATCGATAAATTAATATCTCTCTAAATTAATAAAATTTCATGTCCCAAGATTATTAATTTATAGAGGTTTAAATGTACATGCAATGTATGATGTCAAAGTTTATCAATAATGTGAATCTAATTAATGTGAAGACTGAACCTGAAAGTCACTGCAAGAAATTTCAAAGTCTTTTGCTTGACAATTCTATTGATCTTTGCTTCATTTTTAGCCACTGGTTGTGTCTTTAAATAGAAAATAATCGATAACAATATGAAATCAATCATCATATACATTAAAATGAAAAGAATAAATTTCTTCGTTTTTGTACTCATGCTACTAATAATGCACGAACTCGTTTTCACGCATAGTATAAAAAGTTCGTCTTTTCCGGTGAAGATGAGAAACGGTGGAGGTATAAAACCGCCGCCACCATTTTATACCCATGAGAAAAGGGGCGGCCGTTGGAAGCCATCTCCACCATCGCCGGTGACCAATAAGCATCCTCATTATAAATCGCCGCCACCACCAGCACCACCACCACCACCGTATTAGTCTTGTTTCGGGTTTCAAGTGCTTAATATATGCTTCTTTGTATGGGGTATATAGGACTCTTCAACCTCTATATAAACTTGAGCAATCAGTCATTCAGTTCTTATATATATGTTTCATTGTTCAAACTTATTTTATTGTGTGATAAAATAATAATAAATTTCTGGTGTGTTTTTCTGAAAAGAAAAAAAAAGCCCTTGTTTTCTGGGATTTTATTTGCATCCATCATACATTTTCATCAGCAGCTACATAATCGAACAATTGGAATTAACAGACAAACCAACATTTTTAGTTGGTAATAATATGATTTCCCCAGTAAAAAAGAGAATTTTTGCATAAATTCTTCAGCAAAAGAACAGATAAATCAATTCTTGATTGCAACTTCTTTGAGATTCTGGGTAAAAAAATCATCCAATATGCTCCCCAAAGCTAGATTTTAGTAGAACATGTACAATCAGTCTTCCATTTAATTGTACCAATCGAGAAAGAGAATCGAGAAAGTAAGAACAAACAGAAAAAGCAGAAGAAAAGTTCTGCTACTGCTATTCCGTTGGATGGCTTGCGTCAATTCTTTATTACCGAGCTCCACGTTCTTTGTTGCTTCAACAGCCTGTTAAAAAAAGGCAAAGCAAGAATCAATGGCAAATTATCTATCAAACTAATCGGTTTATAGGAAAACAAGTGAACAATATATATACATATATATATGTGTGTGTGTGTGTATGTGTACTGATTAACAGGCCATATACAACTTGGGAAAGAACTTATACATGCTCAAGGAGATAACTAATTGATCACAGCCCACCATAATATAGACTATAAATAATAAAACTGAAATAGTCCTAATTTTCGGTTTAATCAACACTAATTTTCTAATATTTCACTTTATAATCTCCTTCTTTGTTTCTGAATGTGCATGGATGAGACCTAGGCACCAAGCTATAAAGTAATAACAGAGCATAAGAAAGCTTTCTAGCAACATCAAACTCATGATAAGATATGGTATAAGTAAGCTTGAACCATGAATTAGACTAAAAATTGCCATGAAAATACAGTGCTTTGTATCTCAACTACTCATAAAGATCAAATTCAATTATAAAGCTAACCTGCTCGTACAAATACTCTATCTGTTGAGCCTGCTGAAGAACATGAGTGGACATGAGATGGTTCAGTGCAGACATTTCCACCATTTTTGTTTCAGTTTCTTGTACAGCATCTAACATGCTGGCCAATTCTACCTGTGTCAACAATTACAAGACTTTCTTAAGTTCGTGTTTGCAAACTCTAAATTCAAGTGTTTATCATCTTATGGGCTATCGCTAAATATAGGTTATAAATAAAACTGATTATGGTGTTTTAATGAATAAATCAAAGTTATTTTTAGACATATTCATCACTTTTAACCACTTAAGTTGATTACGATTACAAACACTATTCAGATCCAAATTTTTCCACTTCCCACTTATAATCACTTCACTATAAGTATGTAGACGTATTTGCAAACACTCAGTTACTCCATGTGTGTGATTATTTTACCTGGAGGGCATGTGTGTCATCATCTAACAGTTGTTGCTGGAACTTAATTGGCTCTGCTTGAAACTCATCTGGCTGCCTAACTTCTAAATCATTTACTTCTCCAGGTTTCATATTTCCAGAATTAGAGCTCTCGGTAATATTTGTAGGGCCATTTCGTTTCACTTTTCTTCGTGGTGTTACACGGTTGATGGCATCTTGGAACCGTAAAGCTCTAAGCTGATCAAATTGTGATGTCACTGAATGAAGCTTTTCGCTTAAAATAAGTACCTGCATTTGGAGCAAAAAATACTTACTAATTGAAAAGTAAAACAGAGGAATGGAAACTAAACCTGATTGATGAGTTTACAAGTTATACCACTCCATGTTTGTGGGCTATAGTATCAGCATTGACAGTCTTGATACCAAGCCACCCTTTTGAATTAGCTTCCTCGTCGTTTATGCTATTTTTGAGAACATCTATTTGCTCTTTGCATGCTTTAATGAAGACTGTAACCTGTATAGTGTAGATTTTATCAAAAAATGTGCATTAAAATGCTAGAATTGATATGTTATTTTGAGGGCACTCTTTAACTTGATGTGGCACATGAAGCAAATTGCAACTTTTATGATTACATATCCATATGCCATCTCATACAAGTAAAACAATAAGAGTAACATTAATGATTAAACATGGATATCGATGGAGGATTAAGCCATATGGGTCAAACAAACAGCTGAAATGGATACTAAACAATACCAATTAGAAAATAAATCTCACTATTAACTATCATGCCTGATCACATCCACGAATGCAAATGCAGCCTATAAGCATTTGGTGGCATGTCAATAAAATTTTGGTAGTAGAGTTTTCCAGTAATATTCCAGCATTCACCGTCTGTATAGCTGCTTAAAGGTTTATTGAAAAAGAAAGTAAGGTTTCAACTTTAGGCCAAAGGATATGTCAGAAAATACAAACCATTAATGATCTTTAAAATGCATTAAAACACATGGCTTATTTCACAACCAAGAATAGATAATAAGAAATTAACAGAGATTTAAACTGAAACTAGTTACCTTAAATAACTATCAATTATTCTTAGTTTTATGTAAAGCAAACTGAAAAAGAATGCATAAGGTCTCTTACTTCATGCTCAATGCTATCCCTCTCTTGTTCAGTGGTGCGGTGTAGATCAACGTAATCCTTTTTATGCTTCATGAGGAACTGCTCTAACTCCCCAACACTATCAAGCTGGTATATAATAAGAAACCAATCACATCGAATTAAAATCAATACTTGTTGATAAAGCATGTGAGCAACACTGAGTTTAAGGGTGTGTTTTGATTGATTTGGATTTGAGGAGGGGATTTGGAAGAAGGATTTCAAATGACTCTATAAATGGAGTTATTTGAAATCCACCATAATTGTGGAGAAAATAGCTCAAAATGAATTTCAAGGGATTTGAAATCCATTATAACTTGAATTCATCCAAACAAAATTAAATAGATTTGTTGATGAATTTGAAATCCATAGATTTCAAATCCTTCGATCCAAACACACCATGAGGGTATTTGCAGGCTATCAAAATAAATATACCGTTCTTAGTGCAGCTTTGGTGAAGGTTGATCTTTCCCATCTTTTAGGCATGATAAAAGTAGCCATTATGGCCGCAGTTTTCGACTGCCAAAAAGTAAACAACAAACCTCAGATAAAGGAAAATCATTATGTTTAGATATTAGTAGCATTGAGAGAACAAAAAGTTCATATTCGCAATTAACACGGGGGGATTCAAGTGTTCCAAAAAAGGCTTCATAAATCAAGAACTACACAGCATGTAAAATCATTTGCCGAAATATATGAAAAGATTTTAGTTAGGAGAAAAAACCTCGTTGTATCCCATATTCAATGCGGCTCGACGGGCAGCATCCTTAAAGTCCTCAGTTCTATCTCTAGCGCTTACCATTTCTCCAAATCTGATTCAGGGAGAGTAAACTAATCTCTGCAAAACGAAGGGTGGAAAAGAAAAGCACTTGAGCAAGATTTTCTTACTTACCTAATAAAAACAAAAACATTTTCATCAAACTTCAAAAATGGAACATATTAGCAACGAAACAAAATGAAGAAGAACAATACAATTCACTCAAATGTCGATCTAACAGAGACAGGAAAAGAGTCATATTCGAGAAATTCGTCATAGATGAATAAACAGAATTCACATCATTGGAGCTGTACAACCTCAGAGATCAATAATAACCCCATCACATCAGTAATCCCGATATCCATACAAGATTTTCAGCATAAAAAAGCTACACAGAAGAGTTATACTAACACGTAAACTGCTGAAAGATAAAAAAGATCCGAGCTTTCATTAACAGGAGGTGTTTGATACACAATCAAAAATCTATTGTTGTCAATATGAATCAACTTATATGCTAATGGGAGTGAAAAACAAAGAAGAAAATCTTACCAATTTTTGCCGGAACAATTGAAGAAAGATCGCCGGAGAAGAAGAGATTTCAAAGATGTGCGATGGTTATGGCCGCCACCTGAAATCCCCGCAAGCAAGCAACAAAACCCAGTTAAATAATTCTCACAATTGCTACCAAATCACCTAGAACCAAAGCATTAATGATCATGAAATTGAGAAGAAAATGGAATTTGGGGAGGTAAATTTATTTATATGATTTGGGTCTATGCGTGGGTGGGTTAGGGACGGGTCACGGGTGGGTCATAAAGTCCATGAAAAAGAATTGTACTAATTATGGTTGAGTATAATTTTATTTAATATGAAATTTATTTCAATTTTCACTTCATTTACATATTTATAAATTATTATCATGAGTATTTTAGATACAAAATTTGATTTTAGTGTGAATTTTAATAATTTTCCCAACGCAAAATTAATACCAAGTTGCTTGTATTCGGGTAAAAAATCGGGTTAATGCCGGATTCATTTACAGTTGGCGGGTCAAATGATATGATATTATATTATTATTTATGCATATAATTTAGCAGAAAGAAAATGATATAATTAGAAGATTTCTTGCAATTGGCAAACCCCTCGATCGAAGTTTTCTGATCTACAGATCGATCTTTCTGTCTTCATTCGTCGTCTGGCTGGTGGTGTAATCCGATCGATTTTCTACTGTAGTTATCGGTAATATTTTCTTCTAGGATTGAACTCTGTATCAAATAACTATTGAAAGCCTGGATCGCATTTTTATTTTCCATTATTTCTCGTGTTTCTTTTCTTAAGCGCAAATGATTTGGGTTTTTAGGTTTAAGTTTCAACATTTATTGGAAAACTAGCAACAAAAAACCTAACTGAATCATCCAAATATTCGTTGTTGCTGTTTAGGGCGGAGATTGAGCTTGGCTCTCGAATCCCTTTTTAAACCTAAACCCAAAAAGCTGAAAATAGTTCTTACTTTATTTGAGTAAATTGCATTGCTTACTGCTAGTGAAAATTTATGGTTTTGGACATGTTGTGTTTATTTAGTGAAAATAAGTTCTCTTTTATCCTGCGTTCTTTGGATCTTAGCTGCCTTTGCTTACTTTTTTTGAAATTGCATCCAGTTCCAGCATTTTTGTTAATAAGGTACAATTCTAATTGAGGAGATGTTTGGTTAGATCCCAATAAAGTTTTTTTCGTCTTTCGATGGATGAGGATTGAAATTTGTTCATATTCTGCTCATCACCTGCTTCATCATAGCATTATTCAAACTTGAATCCCAACTGATTGTTGAAGCCTACAGCATGAGTTAATTACGCTTCCGGTTGTTTAAACTGAATTCATATCACTATTGTGTGTGGCTCTTTGGATAATCCATACATCAAAACTGAATAGAATGTAGAAATTTATCAATATGGAGAAGTGAGAATATGAAATCGTTGTGTGATGCAGGAAATGGGGTTGTGGACACTTCTAGAAGGCTGCCTACTTCTTGCAAATGCACTCGCCATACTAAACGAAGATCGATTTCTTGCTCCCAGAGGATGGAGCTTTCAAGAGTTTTCTGGGGTTAAAAGAAACTCATTCAAAGGGCAAATTCTTGGTCTTATATACGCGACCCAGTACTTAAGAGTACCTCTTATACTTCTCAATTTGCTCTGCATTGTTGTGAAATTGGTATCTGGGTGATGTTCCTTTGGTAAGTAGGTCTTATTCAACTTCCATGTTTATTAAGCTTATTTTCAATGTCTGAAATTCTCTTTGGTATGATATATAGATGTTGATGTAGGAATTAGGTTCCAGCTTCAATAAATTCTATCTATTTCTTGTGTAGTTGAGGATAAGCTTGCAGAGGTTCTCAAAAATGGATGCTATCAAATTATTTGCACTTTCTTATTGTTTTATCTTCTTCTGGTTTTATCATAATTTATTTCAGAGATTTCCATATATTTGAGCTAACTTCATGTACATATTTATTTGGTCAAGTGTTGAAACATGCTTCCTCCTGTCTCTAGTATTTCCTTACTCCTGAATAATATTACTATTGTGTCTATCCCATTTTCTACAATTTTTGGTCTAATATTGTGTCTAAATAAGGGTACTTATTTATATTTTCAAAAATTTATTGAATTTTGTAAAATATGTTAAATAAATATTGATAGTTTAATATATACTATATTGAGAAAAAATAGAGTTAGAAAAGACTGAGAATTAGGATTTTGTGATCCAAAACTTGGAAAATAAAATTCAAAAACAGAAACAACAAGGTCCTAGTTTTTGGTATTATACACTTATTGTATTATCTATAAGCCACTCACTCAATGCATGTCAACAAAATATACCATAGTTGAGAACAATTCTAACTTTATTATATGCTTCTAATAGCAGAAAACCCTTCTTTCATAGATGAATCATTTCGAATCGAAGCATTTTCTATTCGAAAACGAAAGAAAAATCAAAGTGATTATAGCTCTTAAAAGAAACTATAAATCAGCAAAAACATGGTAAGTGTTAGAATCTGCAGCAATGAGTCTCAAAGCAGCAACTGCAGCAGCAATAGACATGCAACCAAAAAACCAAACATTAAGCCAATGCCAATTCCTCTGCATACAACTAAGCTTACCCTTCTTAGCTACAATATACATGTGATTAGCAAGAATGAACGTAAGTGGGAACGTGCTTATGGCCCCCGTTAGGCTCATAAAATCTCCCAAAAACGGCAACAAGGCTGATACGAAAGTCGTTATGCCAAGATAACCACCTCTAACTAGTACTCGAAAAGATAAGTTACGAAGAGATAAAGCACTTCCTTTTATTCCGTATTTCGTATCCAAATACTCGTACATTGGACTCGCAAAGATCTGAAAAAGAGCAAAGGGTCAATATTAAACTTTTGAAAGTATTTTTTTGATAAAGCAAAAATTATGTTACTTAACATATATAATTAATAGCAACTAAGATAATGTCACCTGAATCTCTCAAGTAGGGGTGGCAATTTGGGTCCAAACATATATTTGGACGCAAACCAAACTAAGTTTTCAATAGGTTGGGTCCTAACATTTTAGCATTTTAGTTCCAACTGTGTTGGCTTTTAATAATATTTGTGTCCAATTGGGTTTTAAATTGGGCCCAATTTGGTCCAATCTGGGTCTAAATTGGTCCAACCTATTTTTCATTTTTGGTCAATAATCTACATTTTACACTCTACAACAACTCCTTGCACCACTTTGATTCATAATGAGTCCTTATTGAGTCCATTTTGGGTCCTTATTGGGTCAAACTATAATCCATATTATTGACATTGGACCCAACCCACTTTAAGCCCAACCTGAATGGAGCCGACCCAAACCCAACCCATTCAACCCAATTGCCATCCCTACCCTCAAGCCACTCTAAACCTTTAAGCCAGTATAGTTTCCAATTTAATATGTTGATATGAAACTTAAAACTTCCTAAATCGTTTTCCCACGAGTTAAGAAGAAAACTAAGAAGGATGATTATTACATGCAAAGCGATGACTGTCTGTAAGAAAGCTGAGATATTAGCGATTGTTTTCAACCATATCGGGCCGTTAACGTTGTTTAGCAAGTAGGTTGATGTGTTAGAACCATAAGCCCAATACCCCATAAAGATAATAGCATACACTGGCACAACCCCAGCTGTGAACTGGAAACACAGAGCTTTCATCATGTTGTGAACAACTGGTGGTCTTATTGTTGCCTGTCGAGAAATGAAACGAATAGTAAGTGTCGTTTTATGAAGCTAATATTTAAATGTATAGATAAGAAAAATTAATCGTACAATTAAATTAATAATGCTAAATAAATCCTTCGAACCCACCTGTATTTCGGGGAGCATTCCCGTGTTAAACGAAAAAACAAGATTTGCAGATGCACCAATGGTTGTAAAAATCCTGCCTGTTTTTGTTCGTGGAATGTTGTAATCTCGAGGAGGAGATTCAATGCCTATGAAAAATTAACGCCAAACGAGAAATAAGTTCATTGAAACCGAAATTACATTTTATCATAATCATAATATAATAAAAATAAAGGATTTTATATCAAAATTTGAGCACATTTTGGGAAAAATGGAGGCTTTACCATCTTTAAGAGCTAGAACGAATCCGACCACAATGTAAACCAGACTAAAGAGCGTCGAAAATGCCAGCCAAACACGAAGAGCTGATAAATGTGGTATAGAAATTGCAAACAAAGCACAAATAAACCCTGCTATTGCAATAAAATGTGGAAGCTTCAATATATTGTCATCTCTAAAAAGCACATACACAGCCTGCATTTCATCAGAATTAACCAAAAAAACGCTTAGCTCGATATTTTCTACACTTTAAAGAACATATAGACACAACAAACCAAGAACTCAAGTACAAATTGCTTCTTAAAGAATAAATCCTATAGATCCTATAATTTTGAAGCAAATACAAAAGTGTATTACCTTAAGAGCACTACCGGCTAAAATGATATATCCAACATTGATCATGAAGAGATTCACATACTGCAGTCCCCATGTAATAGAATAAGCTTTTCTACCTGCATATAACAAGATTATAGCAAGATTTTCAAATGGATTATATTCAATTTCTTATGATATTATTCTTACTTACCATATATAAATCCAGCAAGGTCTCTATATCTGATGTGTCGTTTTCCTCCAAGTTCATGAAGCTTTGCAATAAGTGAATTTGCGTAATAAGATGCAAGTGTGGCTAGAATTAGTCCAATTACACCTCCCATCCAACCCAATGGAACCATGACTGCACCAGAATAGCCCAACACATAGGCACTGTTTATCCCGGTTGTGAGAACAAAGCCCACTTGAAACCACGAATCTACATTTTCCTTACATGTTTAATAAGCCGAAAATAGATGAATAATGCAAATATTAATGGATTATGAAACTTCTAACATCACTCAAGCTACCATGAATCAGGTATTGAGCTATCTTAACGTACATAACAGAAATCGTTCAAAAGTTGGCATTTAATCTTATTTTGTTTTTGTTTTTTGTAATAGAAGAATCTACAATGCTTTTTTCAAATCAAAGGTTTACTCATAGACGAGGAAAATCTTAGCCGGAAGGCTGTAGAAACAAATTTACAGTCTTCAATGATTTTGCCAGCTGATTTAGAGAAAAACAAGAAAAAACACCAGTGATATGAATTCTTTTTATAACAATTTGTTACTTCAAATGTAAATTTCTTAAAACTTTATTGCCAAATGATTTTAGTTACATTGATACAGACATTTAGCATAAAAAATGACTACAAATGCAACAAATATTCAATCCAATCATAGTAACATATCAAGAAAACACCTCCAAACAGAGACAAGAAAACAACAACCCTCTATTTGCCTTCTCTACTGTGAGCATGTCAGCTATGGGCAACCTAGGCTGGTTTACCACTCTTGTGTGGTTTGCAGGCTATTACACAAGAGCGGGGTTTACCCAGTGCGCACCTCGCGGTAGCGGCTGCGAGTTTCCCTCGTCATCCAAAAAAAAAATAAAAAAAATAAACAACAACCCCATCAAGCAAAAATCAATAAAAATTAAACCCAATCCGCAAAACCTCAAAAAAAAATCCACACAAGTCAAACAAATTGAAATCGAGAAAAGAAAAGAAAAGGGCAGATAAGAAAGAAAACCATGGCTAATTTGATGGGCAGTATCAGGAAAATCAACACCACTCAAGCGATCATCATCGTCATCATCAGCAGCAGAGTTGATCTTGACCTTTTCAATAGAAACCCCCTCCACAACGACGTCGTTTCCTACTCCGTCTCCCATTTCCAATAGCCCCGTCGTTTGCTCCTCTTGTTCAAATATCAAGTGCCCCACTTCTGCAGCTATTTCTGTACATCACTACTAACCTCCATTACTATTTATCTGTAAAACCCAACCAAGAAACAAAAAAGAAAACAACAACAAATTAATTATATATACATACGCGAATAAGACATGAATATCTATCCCTGATTCTTTGAATTGGGATCGTGTTGATGATGCTGTTCTTGCGGCTTTGACTGTAGAAGACGATGATTGTATTTGTATTGTAATGCCGTATTTTGGGGGGATTATTCGGACGTATAATATCTCGACAGCACTTGGGAATTGAGATGGATAATTTGGCCTTTGAGATCGTTTTAAATTGGCTCTATTGAAATTGATCTAGCGTAGAATTTTCATTATAACTATAAAGTTTTATTACAACCGTACATCTACTCTAAGGGACGAAAACATCTTTTAGAATTGTCGTGATTTTCGAATTATCTTTATTGTGTTTGTTTCGTTTTTTTGAAATTTATTTGGTATAATATAAGGGTGTGTTTGGATCGAGTGATTTCACTCGACAAATCCATTTAAGTTCGTTTGGATGATGATGGATTTCAAATCACTCGTAGCTCTCTTCTCCACAACTACGGTGGATTTCAAATGACACCATTTTAGGTGTCATTTGAAATCCTTCCTCCAAATTCACTCCTCAAATCCAAATCCATCGATCCAAACGTACCGTAAATGTCAGCCATATTTAAGAAAAGTTCAATTAATCATATAAATGTAATTTACCGTCCTATAAAATAAATTTGGCCGACCTAAAGCCAAACTAAAATTTTCTCATATTGATTGCTTATTATCTATATGATGGTAGCTATACTACGAGAGCTATCTGATATAGTACATACATACCCCTGGGTCGTACTAACCATGGGTCGTCGATAATGACCCACTTACTGAAATTTAAGGATATTTGTATAGAGGCTCCTGATTAAGAGATGGTTATTTGCAAAATACTACTAAACCCGCGTGTTATTTAGGAATCGGGTCAAGTACACGTTTAACCCGAATGATCATGTACATCCATTTAGGGGGCACGTGTACGGTAATCCATGTGTCACTCATCCTTCCCTACAACATGTAAATTCTATAAATAGTTCTCATTAATAACTTGAACAGGACTTTTGGCTAATTAAACAGTAGATCTATATTTGATTCTACAATATAAGATCTGATAGTACGATCCCATCTCTATTACCGAGCTAAGTAACCTCGTTAATGACCATTTAGAATATTGAACTACGTTTAGACTTGATCCTAAAGAAAGGTACGTAGGTAGCTCAGTGAACCTGAGTGCAGTCTATATATTTTCTACGAACCGCTTTGATCCAATACGAGTCTCGGCTTGATTTGGTTCAACCCGTATTTTACGAGCTAAATCACTATCGATGGAGAATATACTGTTGAATAGTTTTAGAATTTTAAAGGGTAAAATAAATTTGCATCTTCTAAAGTATTTAGTTTCACATTTTTAGGTTTTTGAACTATTAAAAGTAACAAAATGGTCCCTCAAATCGAGTGACGACAAGCCATATAAACCTTTGGTAAAATACACTTTGAATCCCTAAACTATTTATATTGTTGGTTTTGAGTCCTTAAACTATATGAAATACAAAAATAGTCCCTCAAATCAAGGCATCACAAGCTGAATTATCTATGATTTTATATTAATTTTTAGGGATATGTCTTATAAAGTTTTGACCACAATTGTGGCCAAAATTTCTAGCCCAATATTGTTGGATATGTTGTATTTTTGGGCCTAAAAGAATTCCACCGTTTTGGCACAGTTTTTGGCCCAAAAACGACATTGAAAAGCCAACTTGTAAGTTGTAATGTGTAAATAAAAATATACACATGCATATAGTTTCGTATGCATATATAATATGTGTATGTATATACTTATATAATGTGATTGTGCATATTATTAATTGCATTTTCATATTTTATTTTTCATATTTAAAATAAAAAAGTAGACAATATATATCTTTATACCCATGTATAGACGAGTATATATTTATTTAAAGGATAATTGAGTTTTTTCAATTGAGTATGCATGAATCACCTAAAAATCAAAGGTTTGATTAGAAATTAGAATACATGCCTAAATTCAAAAACAATTTCTAATATTAATAAATGGAAAATGATATGAACCTTTATTAATTAATTATTTATTTGGCATCCAATAATTGCATTGAACTATCAAGTATCAACTACTAGCAGATATATATATATATATGTATACAATCACATGTTTAATAACGTGTAGATACAAAAATAAATGATCAAAAGGATAACAAAAAAGTACATACAAAAATATGATCAATATCTCAGATGTCTATCGAAAGCTGGCTGTTAACTACTCTCATCTCTCAATCCCTTTCCTAAAAGACTTATCCAATATCTCCCCAATTTGATTTTTCTCTCTATATAGAACCCTCAATCCTTACTCAAATCTCTTCTCTTTAGTCTCATCAAATTGCAGACTAAATAGAGAAAGAGAGGGTTTATAGACAGAGATAGAGAGAAAAGGGTTTTGCTTATGAGAAGGTTTGTTACAGATTATCCGAGTATTATTTTTGCTTTACATGAAGATTCTTAATCTGGGTTTACATAAAAATGTCATCTTTACAAAACCCACATGAGGTTGATTTAGAATCACCTAATTCTAATGACGGTGGTAAGGTTACTAGCGGCGGCGGCGAAGGAAGCAACCATCAGGTCGCCGCCGTGAGCGACGGCGGTGGGCCACTCTCCGATGATGCTATTGAGATTTCCAGACTTTCAGACGGTAATGGTAATAACAACAAAGAAAAGGATGATAGGAGAGAATCTAGTGTTTCAGAGTGTTCGGTGGAGATTTTGGATCTGGAATCTGGGCCGCACGATTCGAAGCCTTGTCTGGATTTGGCTAAAATTGATAGAGACTGTAGGATTTGCCATTTGAGCATGGATGCAAATGATCAAGATTGTGGGGTACCTATAGAACTTGGTTGTTCTTGTAAAGATGATTTAGCTGCTGCCCACAAACAATGTGCAGAGGCTTGGTTCAAGATTAAGGGTAACAAGTAAGTTATTACTGAAAAAAATTCAATCTTGAAAGTACTTAATTCTCTAAGTTTCAATTTTTATGAGCTCATTTGTTATAACTATTTGTTTTGATTGTCTTGTTTAAATTCCATGAATTGGTGAAAATTTTGTTCTTTTTAAGGGTTTTGTGTAAATTGTGTGTTTTGAGCTTAAGTATACCACTCTAAGGTGTAGAATAGTGAATTATTTTTGTTTGGAGCTATAGCTTTAAAGGGGTGAAAAGGGATTCGCCAAAAAAGCACAAAGTGGAACAATATGAAAATGAGGGTAAAAAAGAAGAATCTATAGATAAAATAGAGAAAAAGATGAAAGCACTAGGAAAATTCTACTTTTATGGCCAACTATTCTTTACTTTTTTTGTATTTTGAAAAAAAAATTCAACTTACTTTCTTTTTTGCATTTGTTGGAGGGTAATTCTTTTGACTTGCTTGTCATTTGTGTACAATTCTTGTTAACTATCGATTATCATCGAGGTTTTAGGCTTCCTATATTTGGATACTTAACAATACTTTTCAAAGTTTCTAATTTTCGATCACAAATTTGACTTAGAAAAGTCTTAAATGTTGAGTGGCATTTCGACACTCGATCCTCTATGTCGTTGTTAGGCTTGTGTATGAACAATTGCCCGCGTGGCGGGCCCACATTTAAAACGAGGATTTGAGTTGAAACATTCCTAAAAACTACAACTTTTCGTTCATTGTCATGATTTTGATCCTATTAAAAACGGGTATTTTTTTATAGCATTAATCCCTCAACTTTTACATTTTAGAAATTGCTCTTATATATTGGTATGTTAAAATGTATATCTAGTCTTAAAGTATACCTTAACAAGAGGCACAAAAAATGTTAATATCTAATCATGAAAATACAATTCACTCTAGATTTTGCGCAAATTGGTAAATATTGCTCGTATTTTATTGGCTTAAACACGAACTATTTGAATATACATCTCATTTTTATGTTCTAACATCATATATTCGTTTAAAATTTGCAGAACATGTGAGATATGTGGATCGATAGCACAAAATGTTGCTGGTATATACGAAACCGATCCTTGGGACGACGAAACAAACGAGGGTCCCGCCACTGCCAGGTCATCGCCACCCGTACCAGAGTCTAGAAACTTCTGGCAAGGTCACCGGTTTCTGAATTTTCTGCTAGCTTGTATGGTGTTTGCTTTTGTCATCTCTTGGCTTTTCCATTTCAACGTACATTCGTAAGTTTACCGATTAAGGTAAAAAAAAAAAAAAAGGAAAATTATAAATATTCATTCAGAAACTCTATAATTGGGTAAAGGGCTGTGTATATTAGTGATAGAACAGTATAAGATTTGGTATTTGTTGTTGTATTAGTCTTTATTGATTGTATAATGTTGATTATAATTATATTGTTTTGTGAAATAGTGTTTAAATTTTCCACTTTTATACTACTACATTTTTATGTTAATTCTGCTATCTGATTCAATAGTGTTTGAATCAAAGTTTTTGATTTTCAACTGTGATTTTAGGTTTTAAGATCTTATGCGTTTTCGAAATTTTAGGTTTAAACTCGTATTATACATGTACGTATAGTATACAAATGTATATATGTATAATTTGAAAATAGTTATATTTCTTGTTTGCATTCTAAATGAAGAATGATACTCATATTTTTTAGTTAAATCGTTTAATGCGCATACTTTACTTATCTCATATTATCTTTGACGAATAATATTCTATATATAACCAAAAAAAATTATTTAAATTTAAATATTATATTATAATTATTAACCAAATATTATATGAGTTTAAAACATAAATATTAATAATTTTTTAAAATGTCAATTAGAGCAACTCCAATGGAGCGGCAATTTGGCGTTGGAGGGCCAAATTGCCGCTCCAATGGAACGGCAAAAGGGTGGGCCACCCACGGCAAATTTGCCGTGGGTTTTTCCATTTTTTTTCATTTCTTTTTGTTTTTTTTTGTTTTTAATTTAGTATATATATCTATGATTTAGTACAATTTGGTCCATTTACAATTAAGCCCCTAAATTTTATAAATGTTACGATTAGATATATGTTATTTTTTATATATATGTTATTTTTTTATATTTGATTATACAATAATAAATATAAATTAAAATATATAATTCGAGCTTTATATATTACGTACAATTTTAATTTCATTGATATTTAATTTCGTCGATAAAATATTAAAAATATATATACTACGTATTATTATTATTATTAAATAATCATTGTATAATTTTATAAGTTTATAAAATATAAAAAAATATTAACTTGGATGAATATGTAATAAAGAATTAAATGTAGGGTGTTATTTGTAAAATATAAGAAATAATAGTAAATGGGGTTAAAAAAGAATATTTTGTGGAATATACTTTTAGAGTGAGATATAATATTATACATTGGAGCAGCATTATTGTAGCAGTCACTAAAATGGTGTAAGTTAAAATGGTGAAAAACTTACACCATTCCATTGGAGATGCTCTTATTGTGACTTGTACACAATATTTTTTTTCCATAATCTGAAAGCAATTGCATGATTTACACCTTACAGACTAATATATTTTGCTCAAACAAGTATATTACTAATTCGTTTATTTCCCCTCTCAGTATTTTTCAGCCAATTTTTTCATAGTTATTTTCAATAAAAGTTCATCACTAATAAACATCGATTTATTATCCTAAATTCGATCTCATTCCATATCTTCTAAAATCTTGAGCTACTAAAAAAACTAAGTGTTATATAAACTAACTCAAAGATATAATTAAATTCTTGAGAACGTGTATAACATGATTAATGAATTTTTTAAGCAACAAAATCTCATTAAATGCGATATGCAACACACTAAGAGAATCTGATTATCATTAATTAATATGTTTAAATATAACAAACATTATTAAAATTTTCCAAGATTATATACTTGATCGGCAAAAATGTCACAAGATATAGTAAGACAGCTGTTTTAAAATAAAGATTTGATTTACTTGTGACCATGTATATTGCCTTCATAATAATTGATTACCAATTATCAATTATAAGTGATATAATTATATCGTGGTTTTAAGTTTAATTTATGAAAATTACTCTACTTTATTTCTTTGAAAATTTGTCCTCTACTTTCATAAATAATAGAATGCTAAAGGCTAACTCAAAGGTGTAATTAGCTTAATAAATTATGAACGTGCATGACGTGATTATTGAGTTTTTAAGCTACTAATTATCATCAAATGAGATACGTGGCATACTAAGATAGGTGTAGAAATCTAATCACCATTAATCATTTTGATAATTATACACATTAAAAAAAAATCCCAAGATCAAAATGAATATTATTTAGAACAAAATGACATGGATTAAGTGTCGTTTAGACTAACCAACCATGTTACAATGTCGGTCACATGTGATTGGCTAAAGTCGACAAATTAAATGATAATCAAAATCTATTTCTTTTTGTTGCTTTATGTAAGAGTTCTTAAGTGCATGTTACTATTTGTTAGATACAGTCACCCTAAAATTAGTTAGCTCAGTTATTCTTTGGAAAAAATAAAATAAAAAATAAAATATAATTATTGTGGACAACAATTATAGAAGTAAAATCATTAATAATGGGTGCATACTTTATTATATATCTCATGATCCCTAATCAGATCTCACTATTTTGTAATCTCTATCAAATCTTTTATAAGTATATTATACTATTTTCTTCCTGTTTTCTATATAAAATAAAGAATAAATCACATAAATGGTATAATCAATCTTTTAAAATCTATCTAGTTTATGATTAAATCTTATTAGTATCTTTTAATAATAACTATTATTAGTATCATAATCATATTCAATAGAGTATGATAAAAAAAACAAAACAACAAGCGTGCGTTCACGACAAATACATTGCACATTACAACCTTAACACTACTACAAAACATACATCAAATCTACTAACCATTACATTACTACATGTAATAATCTCTTCTTTCCCATACTTTCTCTTCATATATTTTCAATCAAGTTTCATCATTCATACACACAATATGAGGACATTTTGCCCTAACCTCGAACGAGAAGATGGGCTCGAGACGGTCCTCGAGGTCCCTATACCCGAAGAAATGTTTGGTTCTTACAAGAACAAGCCATGGCAAACCATGAAGTCTTGGATGATGAAGCCACAAGTCTCGGTTTACGGAGGGGCCGATATTCAGTTCTTGCTCGGAGTTATCGGAGCGCCTTTGGTTCCTATTCCCATTCGGTGTGATCGTACGATCAACGATAACATCAAAGATTGTCCCATTGTAAGTCATCTATATTGTTTCATGATTTCTCGTTCATTCATTTGAAAATTTCTTAGTATATTCATTGATGAGTCCCCATTTATGAATAGGGGTGTTCTCGTAAGTTAATAAAATAATGTGTGAACGAACAGTATTAATATTTTACATTTATGGGCCGTATAATGAGAATCTACCTGACTGACTAATAAGGCGAGCCTATGGCCCAACAAGGCTTGATATAATTACAACCTTAATCAATGAAAATTGAATTATATAATTTACACTCTAAAAACTATAATTACTTAATACTCTCTCCGTCTTTAAGATTCAGAAGTACAATATCAAAGAACTACAAATGGGTTTGATCCTATCAAAGTAGGTGTAAATAAACAACTCGAAGTTATTGAGCGGCAGTCCAAATCCATTAAAACACTAACTAGTCTGCCGTGGATCGTGGGTCGTATCAGATCTTATCCCCATGTGTTATCGCGTGATACATATTTGATCCTGCATCATTCAGTATCGAACACCAAAATGTTTGGATTATGCCATATCCGTCTATATTAAGAGGGCTTGTGAAATTACTTACCAAATTATGAATATATGCAGGAATGTTCTTTGGCTAAGTACATTGTGCAGCAATACATAGCTGCTGTAGGAGGAGAACATGCTTTGAACTCGATCGATAGTATATACGCAATGGGGAAGGTGAAGATGGCTGCATCAGAAACTGTAACTGGAGAGGATTTTAAAAAGATCAATAATACTAAGGCTATGAAGATGAAAAACATGAAAAACGAAATCGGAGGATTCACGTTGTGGCAAAAAAGCCCCGATTTGTGGAGCTTCGAGTTGATGGTTTCGGGTTGTAAGATTAGTGCTGGTAGTGATGGTAAGGTGGCTTGGAGGCAAACCCCATGGCAGCATTCTCATGCCTCGCGCGGCCCACCGAGGCCTATTCGTCGATCTTTGCAGGTATTTTAATCCTAGTTTCGATTGATAAAAAAATAGATTGAATAGCGAAAATGATGTTCTTATGATGAAATATCACAGTGAATAACACGTGTGATGGGATCTGATACGACCCACAATAGACTAGTTAGTGTCCTAATAGATTTCACTCAATATTTCGAGCTGCCTACGTATCTACTTTAATAAGATCAAGTTATTTCGTATTTTTCAAATATTGTACTCCTCGATCTTGGAGAATCAGAGAGTAATACATAAATCTAGTTTTAGAGTGTAAATCCCATTTCCCTACTTTCATTGAATGAGGTGATATTTATAGTGAACCTTGGGCCATGGGCTCTCTGTTTTCATTGCACGTCTCATTAACGTAAAATATTAATATTGCTTTTCTCCAAATTATTTTATTATATTACGAGAATGCTCTTGTTTCAGTAAAATATACGTTGAAACGCGCATTGAAACTAACTTTTTTGTGATCAATCATGTCAATAGGGACTCGATCCACAATCGACCGCAAACCTATTCTCTAATTCCATCTGCATTGGCGAAAAAACAATAAACGGCGAGGATTGCTTCGTGTTAAAGCTCGAATCAGACCCGTCCACACTAACTTCAAGAAGCACCACCAACGTCGAGATAATCAGGCACACAATTTGGGGCTGTTTTAGCCAAAAAACAGGCCTTTTAACCCAACTAGAAGACTCTCATTTGCTTCGAATAAAATCGCCCACAAATGAACTCTATTGGGAGACAACTATGGAGACATTAGTACAAGATTATAGAACAATCGACGGTGTTAACATAGCCCATGCTGGAAAAACATCGGTATCTTTGTTTCGTTTTGGAGAAAACGAGGAAGGACATTCAAGAACAAGAATGGAGGAGATTTGGAGTATTGAGGATGTGGGTTTTAATGTAAGAGGATTAACAAGAGAGTTTTTTTTGGCTCCTAGTGATTTGAAGAAGGATGAAGAAGAATGTGGGATTGATAACGATGAGATTAGCACGAAAAACGGGGGATTAAGGCATAAGATTTTGGCTAAGTCTTCAAGGATTATGGGTGCTAAAAGTGGTGCAAAAGTTGTAGCTATTGATGAGGAAAGTTTGGAGTTGTTTGGATTTGACAAAGAGTTGTAAATGTTGAAATTTGTGGTGTTTTGGTAAATTTTTGTACATATAGAGAGAGATATTGGGTAAGTGTTAGTTTTTGTAGTATGAATTTAGTGAGGCCATTTTGTGAGCCTTTAATGCTTTGTTCAAGCATCAAATCGATGTCTTCGAACTCGATCTAATAAATACCAAATTTCGTGTTTTTTGTCGTTGTGAATTTAAATTAAAATATAAACACTTATCATATATCCAGCCATAAAATATATATTATGCTATATTATGCCATAGATCTTAAAAAGATCGTGTTACTTCTTATGGACTTAATTTTGTGTTAAATAAGTCTGTTTAAGACAAACTGACTTGTCAAAATGCATATTTTTAGGATAGATAGATCACAAAATCAAGCTTGCCCAATAAACTTGGTATTATACAGGTCGGCTTAGTAAGTTTATTATCGACCGAAAAAAATTTCATTATTCAAATCAGACCTAATAAATATATGATCAAGCGATTTCTATTATACAAGTAAATTCGAAATCTTGGACCTTATAAGTTCGTTATTGAGCGAATTTTTTTCAATATATGCTTGAAGCGTTTAATAGTATTCATCGATAAAGCAATAAGTATGTGTAACAATTCTTTAGATAACATATTAATACCAATCTCTTAAATTTTTATTCTACAATGACACCGTTCTCATTACACATGATCCGGTACAAAATCAAGCCTCAAATTCAATTCAAAGATTTTACACACAACACACATACATTGATATTATATATTATATATTACACAAATCCATATATATATATATATATATATATATATATAACATATATATAAGAAACATGTGTTAATTTCTGTGATCAACCAGAAATCTCGATGGCCTTGACCTCAGGCTTCTTAACTTCCTCTTTAGGCACAGTGACAGTGAGCACACCATTCTCCAAGCCCGCTTTGATCTCATTCAGTTTCGCATTCTCCGGCAGCCGGAAGCGGCGGAGGAACTTGCCGGAGCTCCTCTCAACACGGTGCCACGTGTCGTTCTTCTCCTCCTTCTCACGGCTGCGTTCGCCGCTAATCTGAAGAACATTCCCATCCTCAACTTCAACCTTCACTTCTTCTTTCTTCAACCCCGGCACATCCGCCTTGAACACGTGCGCCTCCGGCGTCTCCTTCCAGTCCACCCGTGTGGCGGCGAACTGCGACGGCGTTTCATCGGCGAAGCCGAGAGTCCAGTCACGGAAAGGATCCCAAAAATCTAACGAAAATGGGTCGTTGCTTCGTCTACCGAAAACACTTGGAATTAGCGACATTTTTATCTGATTTTGTGAGTTGATTTGTGTTTGGATTTGGATTTGTTTTCTGGTTTGAGAAAAGAGGGAGAAAGAGGTATATATAGGGGCATGAAATATGGGCTGTATTAGTTTGAGAGAACTCTTGAAACTTCTGGGGAAGATATAGCTGGAAAAACGAAGACGGATCTAGAAAAGCCCATATTGTTTTATACGTCTTTTTATATTAAAGTTGGAAATTACACGTGTAAATTGTAATTATTGGATATATCTTATTCATGCAATAATTTATAATAAAAAATGAAACAAAATTTGTTGTACTAAAGGAAATTGTAGTACAAATTAAGTTTGGTCAATTCAAATTGTAACTTCGGCCCTTTTGCCAAAGGGATGGGCTATCCCCTTAGATAAATGAGCATAATGGGCCGTTCCCTTTTGACAAATAGGCCGTAATGAGCTAATCCCTTTACATAAATGGGCCATATGTACTTGGTATCTATTCCAGCCCGTTATGGCCCATTTAACAAGTTTACTTTAAACTTGTGAAGCTATACTTAAAAAACACTGTACCAGAGGATTCTCCTTGATTTATGGTCAATCTGTGATTTGTCCTCTTACCAATGGCATGTTTTGAGGTATATTTTTTCTTGGACAAATAAGTTTAAAATCTTGTTTATACAATTATACTGCACATTTTTGTATAACAACGACAATATATATTATTTATTAGGAAAATGCTTTTCTTACAGACCTGTAAGATATTTTAGCTTACAGCCAATTTTTTAGCCACTAACTGTACTAATAAACAGACAATTGTGTAGTAATTTGTAATGTTTAATTAAAATATTTAAAACATAATTCCACGTAATTATATATAATTATAGTTAGTTCCAAATATATTTTAAAATTTAGGTGAATTTTATTAATTATTTTTAATCTACATTTTGTGCAACGAAAAATCTTATATTAACTATAAAATGAATATTCTTATTTAATTTCATTTTTAATCTATGAATATCAAAATTGTATTATTCAAAAAATAATCTAATATCAAATAGATGTTAAAATGTTATGATATTCAACACATTTGATAAATTCAATACATTGTTAATTTTTAAAACATAAGAAAATCTCAAAATCACACCTTAAATTGGATTGGGTAATTATTATTTAATTGCTTACTTTTTTTTGGAATAGAAGATCATCAAATCATATCTTATTTAAGTGTTTAACTACAATAATTTTTTTACCTAATATATGATATAAAAATAATTAATTAAATAACTACAATAAAATTTTCCCTTAACTATTCTACGGCTGTACATGCTAATCTCACAGAATTCTGTGAGATTAGCATGACCCTATTTATTATTAAAAGACAGTAATTAATGTGCACGTTATTATCGTTAAAGTTGTAATATAATTAAATGTTATGAACAATAAAACTCATACATCCATAAGTCTAGAGCATTAATCTCCCAAATTTGAGACCTTCACACTGAAAAAACACAAAACCTTGAAATGAACCACCAAGAAACCGCCGTGTTATCTCCACCGCCGCCGCATATTCTCATTTTCCCTTTACCATTACAAGGCCACATAAACTCCATGCTCAACCTAGCAGAGCTTCTATGTCTCTCCGGCTTCCACGTCACCGTGCTGCTCTCCGACTACACCCACGGCCGTCTCCTCCGCCACGCCAGCCTCCACTCCCGCTTCTCCGGCCACCCTGGCTTCCTTGTGGTCACCATCTCCGACGGCCTGCCTGCCGATCATCCAAGAGCCGGAGAACGCATTATGGATATTCTTCTGAGCCTTAAGGAGGTCGGGGAATCAGAATTCCGGCGCCTGATGGAGACGACTGACGGGCTGAGTGACGGCGGCGATAGGAGGCGCGTGAGTTGTTTGATCATGGATGGGGTGCTGAGTTTTGCACTTCCGGTGGTTGAGGAAATGGGGATTCCTTATATATATTTCAGGACGATCAGTGCGTGTGCTTTTTGGCCGTATTTTTGTATTCAGGAGATGATTGATGCCGGCGAGGTCCCACTGAAAGGTACTCTTTTTATTTTTATCAAAAGAAAAATAATAACGATCTATATAGTTGATAGTACTAATAATCAATCCCCTATATAAATGTGTGAATAATAAATTTGTTTCGTTCTATGTGAAAAGACTTTCATACCCTTATTTAAATTTAGAATCCTTTTAATAGTTGAAAATAGAGACCTTTTAGTATTATGCCACTATTTAATTTATAAAAAATAGAGTCCTACTCTACCTCAAATACTTAATAGAGCTAGAAAAGTAATAAAATAAAATATAAATACTATATAAAAAATATAAAACTATAATAAATATATATAGATTTAATATATATAAATTTAAATAATATTTTTATATGTCAAAATTACCCTTATAAAATATAATTTTTAATGGCAAAAGAATAAAAAATAAAAAATTAAGTATATCAGTATTCTACAAATAATAGAATTTATTATAATAAATAATTTCTTGACAAAATTTTTATTTCATCCGGGGAAAAGCGATCTGACGTCTGACACTAAGTAACGCATGTTACAAATTTAATTGTAATTAATACCTCCTAGCCAATTCATCTTAGAATTTGTAAAGCTCAGTAAATAGTGCAGGTTGAAAAACTATACTTTATTATGCCATGTTATTTATCAATCTATCTATCTATTTATATCTAATCTATTTATCCATTCAATCCCCTATATAAATGTGTGAATAATAAATTTGTTTCGTTCTATGTGAAAAGACTTTCATACCCTTATTTAAATTTAGAATCCTTTTAATAGTTGAAAATAGAGACCTTTTAGTATTATGCCACTATTTAATTTATAAAAAATAGAGTCCTACTCTACCTCAAATACTTAATAGAGCTAGAAAAGTAATAAAATAAAATATAAATACTATATAAAAAATATAAAACTATAATAAATATATATAGATTTAAATAATATTTTTATATGTCAAAATTACCCTTATAAAATATAATTTTTAATGGCAAAAGAATAAAAAATAAAAAATTAAGTATATTAGTATTCTACAAATAATAGAATTTATTATAATAAATAATTTCTTGACAAAATTTTTATTTCATCCGGGGAAAAGCGATCTGACGTCTGACACTAAGTAACGCATGTTACAAATTTAATTGTAATTAATACCTCCTAGCCAATTCATCTTAGAATTTGTAAAGCTCAGTAAATAGTGCAGGTTGAAAAACTATACTTTATTATGCCATGTTATTTATCAATCTATCTATCTATTTATATCTAATCTATCTATCCATTCAATCCCCTATATAAATGTGTGAATAATAAATTTGTTTCGTTCTATGTGAAAAGACTTTCATACCCTTATTTAAATTTAGAATCCTTTTAATAGTTGAAAATAGAGACCTTTTAGTATTATGCCACTATTTAATTTATAAAAAATAGAGTCCTACTCTACCTCAAATACTTAATAGAGCTAGAAAAGTAATAAAATAAAATATAAATACTATATAAAAAATATAAAACTATAATAAATATATATAGATTTAAATAATATTTTTATATGTCAAAATTACCCTTATAAAATATAATTTTTAATGGCAAAAGAATAAAAAATTAAAAATTAAGTATATTAGTATTCTACAAATAATAGAATTTATTATAATAAATAATTTCTTGACAAAAATTTTATTTCATCCGGGGAAAAGCGATCTGACGTCTGACACTAAGTAACGCATGTTACAAATTTAATTGTAATTAATACCTCCTAGCCAATTCATCTTAGAATTTGTAAAGCTCAGTAAATAGTGCAGGTTGAAAAACTATACTAAACCCTAAATAGTGCAGGTTGAAAAACTATACTTTATTATGCCATGTTATTTATCAATCTATCTATCTATTTATATCTAATCTATCTATCCATTTATATGATTATATGATGTTGTATTATATTGTAATTATGATATTGAATTATAAACCTATAATAGATATAAATACAATTAAATTTGGAGGTTTTTTTATATATAAAATATATAATATATTAAATATATATACAATTAAATATTGGAGGTCCTCTATGTGTCGTTCCTTTTATTTTTATTTCAATGTATTAATAAGACTTTGTATAAATAGTAAAATATATTTTGTAGGACTAACATTTGAATTTTTTTGAACTCATATTTACAAGAATTTATATTCAACTAAAAAATTCTTGCAACCTATACGTAGTCCAGTAACAAAGCAAGACTAGGTGATAAAGCAGAGAGATTGAGGGGCAGCAAGACTAGGTGATAAAGCAGAGAGATTGTGTAAGAGAGTGTTATCGAGAAGGATGATGTCTTTAGATGATGATGATGATGTCGACATTTATATTGAAAAATAATATGGTATTAAACATTATTAGGAAAAAAATAGATTTCTATAACGAGGAAAATTACGACAATTATATATTTTAATAAGATACATAGATTAATATCTTATACGGAAACATGGATGTTAAAGTAAAATATTAATATATATTTTTTGTCAAAAGTTTATTTACATTCAAATAAACAAAATAAGTTATTCAAAAATAAATAAAACAATAACGGTCGGTTAAGAAAAATACTCTTAATAATAGGAAATTATTTAGTAAAAGAAATTTAATTATTTAAGTTTCTACGTTACTCAAAATTATTTAAACAATGTGTTTGGAAAAAAAATTATGCATGAAAAAATATAACAAAAATATGTGACAGATATCTTAATCTATTAAAAGTATTTTATATTTTTAAATTAATTTCTTATGAATTATTTCAAAATTGTGCATTATATATTCGCGTAAAATGATTGATTTTGGATTTGTTCATATTATTACAAAATAACTGAAATCGGTGAAATGTGTCAAATCAAGTGCGATTAGATTAATGAATGACGCGTAAGTGATTGCTTTGTTATTTTTGGTCATGATTATGCGATTAAAAAAGAATAATAAGAAAAATAGTTTAAATATGAAATTGTTGATGTGAGATAGTGTGAAATAATGAGAAATAATGTGAACTAATCTGAAGTAATGAACGTGTCGATTAATGAGTAGCTATAATGAAAAAGTGACTGAATTGTTTTTGTTAAAATAGGTGGTATTGAAATCTTCTAAAGTTGCTATAAACAATTTTGCAAATATAAACAAGTATATAAAAAATTTTAGATATTAGGTTAAAAGTGATGTAGAATGAAAAAAAGTAAATATACATGTGTGGAGTACAAAGAAGAAAAAATGGCATTAAGATCAATTTTAAAAAGATACGTAGGTTGATAAAATAAGTTGATAAAATAAGTTATTCAAAAAATAGGTAAAACAAATATTATAAAGGCCAATTAAGGTTGGAAAACTCCTAATAGTAGGAAACCATATAGTAAATATTAATATTTTGATTTCTAATGTGTTTAAAGTTATACTTGAAAAGTACAATAATATATGTAAGAGATTTAAGTTTATAAGTTTATAGTGTTTTATGTTTTGAGATTAGTATCTTAGAAATTTCTTTGAAAATTGTGAGATATATGTATATATATATACATAGATTCGAGTGCAATGACTAATTTTGGATTTTTTGTTCGTGTTTTTACAAAATAATTGGGATTGATAAACTCTATCAAATCAAGTGTAATTTTATTTATGAATGACGCGTAAGTTATTGCTTTGTTATTTTTATGATGACCATATGATTATAAAATATCAAGAAAGAAAGAAAAAATAGCTTAAGAATAAATTTTTGATGAGAGATAGGATGAAATTATGAGGAATAATGCGATGCAATATATGTTGATTAATAAGTAGTTATATATGAACATAATGAATATGAAAGAAAATGAATTTATTTGCAAATAGATTATATTTAAAAAATTTAGAATTTGTGGTAAAAGAAATAATCTTCGCAAATATACATGTCTGTAGTTTTTTATATATAAGGTGTTAAAACAACTAAGAAAAAAATATAAATTAACAATTAGATTTGACTCATCTTAGGATATGACTCATTTTATTATGTAAGTTTATGCATGGCAAGTTTTATGTTTTAAATGAAATTACATTCTATAATTCTTCTCATTCCCTCTCGTGGGAAAATGATCCCACAAAAAAGAATCAGATAATTCACGAATCATTTAGTCAAATTGCATCTCCGAGTTCGACAAATTCTTCTTTGACAGAAAAAAAAAATGAAGGATCTGACTGATAGAACAAGTACAATTCGAAATCAAATAGAAAGAATCACAAAAGAGCACTAGAATTTTGCAATGAAAATAATAATTTGATTTATTTAGTAATAAATTCAATAATTATGAATAATTTGATAGAATAATAATAATGTATTTTAATTTAGTTCATTCTTAAAAAAATTACGTGTTAACCACGTGCGTCTAATCACGTGTTAACCACGTGCGACGCACGTGATGTTTTCTAGTAATATTAAATATTGTTTACCAATAATTTAACCAAAGTTTTTAATTAGGTAAGGATGAAGATAAATTATCATACTGGAAAAAGAAAGAAATGGATTTCATCGTAACAAGCGTACCAGGAATGGAGAAGATTCTCCGGCGGCGCGACATTCCAGGATTCTGCCGAGTAGATTCCATCGATGATCCTGGATTCCAGGCCATAAAAACTGAGACTAAAAAGACAACAAAAGCAGCAGGATTCATACTCAACACATTTGAAGATTTAGAAGGCCCTGTTCTTGATCAAATACGTAAACACATTCCCAATTTGTACTCTATTGGCCCTCTTCATGCACATTTACGAGCCCGATTGGAGTCGAACGGAATGGAATCTTCTCATCATTCGAGCAGCTTTTGGCACGAAGATTCCACCTGCCTCGCCTGGCTCGATTCTCAGCCTGCCAACTCTGTGTTATATGTGAGCTTTGGGAGTGTCACATTGTTGACAAAAGATGAACTCTTGGAGTTTTGGTATGGGCTAGTGAATAGTGGGCAAAGATTCTTGTGGGTCGTGAGGCCCGATTCTATTATTGGAATCGACGATGGGAATGAGATTCCGGTGGAGCTAGAAGAAGGAACGAAGTCGCGGGGTTATATGGTGGGATGGGTCCCACAACAGGAAGTTTTACGCCATCCATCAGTTGGCGCGTTTTTTACACACAGTGGATGGAATTCAGTTCTGGAGAGCGTTGTGATTGGCCTCCCAATGCTTTGTTGGAGTTATTTTGCGGATCAGACGACAAATAGTAGGTACGTGAGCGAGGTATGGAAGATCGGATTGGACATAAAAGATACTTGTGATAGGATCCTAGTTGAGAAGATGGTTAAGGATGTAATGGAGGTGAGGAGGGATGAGTTCATGGAGAGGGCTCTTTGCATGACTAAATTGGCAAAGAAGGCGATTTCTCAAGGGGGTTCATCTTACTCGAATTTGAATCGATTGATTGATTTTTTACTGTCGACAGTTTCATGAGTCGAGTTTAATCATCTGATTACACGAATAATTTTGATTTCATTATTAGTTTCAGAGTATTGTATGTCAAACTTAGTCATTTTATTCCTTGAATGTCGAGTATTATGATGTAATGATAATAAGATACTATAATTTATTAAGTTATCAATGATTTGATGTACTCAACTAGATCATCTAGATTACAACAAGATGAACCACTTTCACCAATAGCCATTCTTGCTAGTTTTGCCAAATCCTCTACCCTTTCCAAAAACTCATTCTTTCTCACTTCCATAACTTCCCTAATTGCATTCTCAATAATCAATCTATCACAAGTATCTTTCACATCCAATCCAATCTTCCAAACCTCACTCACAAACCTACTATTAATCATTTGATCCGCAATATATGGCCAACAAATCATCGGCACACCAGCCATAATACTCTCCAGAGTCGAATTCCATCCACTGTGCGTCAAAAATCCACCTACAGCTTGGTGGCTCAAAACTTCCTCCTGTGGGGCCCATTCCACCATATAACCCCTTTCTTTAGTACCCGCCATAAGTTCGATTAGATCATCACGATATTCTAAGTCGTTTCCCAATATAGAATTCGGCCTAATCACCCATAAGAATCGTTGCCCACTATTCATTAAACCATGCCAAAACTCGAGTAATTGATCTCTTGTAACAACTGCTAAGCTCCCAAAGCTTACATATACTACAGATTTCAAGGGCTGTTTGTTTAGCCAATCTATACTGTTTCGATTCTCTGCCCAGAAACTGCCCGAAAGAATAGAATTTTCGGGCAGTTTCGACTTTAGGTGGGCATGGAGAGGTCCGATTGTGTAAAGTCTCGGAATATGATTTCGTATTTGGGATATTATCGGGCCCTCTAGATCTTCGAATGTGTTGAGGATTGTCGCATTGGCTCGGGCAGTTTGCCTTGTGAGGTCTTTTACCTTGTGAAGAAATGGATCGTTTGAATTGTTCACACGGCAAAAACTTGGCAAATCACGAGCCCTGATAAAATCTTCCATTCCTGGTATGCACTTTATCAGTTTATCCATCCCATTTTCTGTATCTAACACCAGAAATATTCGATCAAAATCAATATTTAACTTATTTTGAGAAAATGAAATTTATTGAGTTACCTTGGAAAGGAATTTCGTGAGATTCAAGAAGCTCAGTGATGCAGAAATAAGCCCAGAATGAGCAGCCACTGGAAGTTCTGAAATACAAAAATGGGATCCCATTCTCTTCAGCAAAATCACCCACAAAACTCAGCAACCCATCAGCTACGATGCAAGTTACAGGCCTTCTGGAGGCTGAAGCAAATAAGCTTTCCTCGATCATCGTTGTTTTGAACAGTTTCGCCATTATATCTTCCACAGAGGGAAAAAGATCCAAGGCTTTCTCGCCGGCGCGTGGGTGATCGTCGGGGAGGCCATCAGGGATTGCCTGGAATCGGAATCCAGGGTACCGGGCAAAGGTTGCAGTCACGTCGGCGCGGCGGAGGAGACGGCGGTGGATGAAATCGGAGACGATGAACGTAACGTGGAATTGAGATAAGCAGAAGAGTTGGGCTAGATTGAGCATGGGATTGAGATGGCCTTGAACTGGTAAAGGAAAAATGAGTACATGGGGCGGGAGTTTTGGTTCTTCACAACTCATTTTTTTTTCTTATGGTTTATTTTCCCAATTATGTGGGTTTAAATAACCCCAATACTTTTGGTGTTTGCATAAATGCGCCCCATATTACCTAGTAATTGCAAATCACTACAAAGTATTCACCTTTTTAACTAATATATTACGCACACAGTCAACTTTTTTTTTATTTATAAAATTTGACCAAAAATTGGTCACAGACATCGAAATAAATTAATGAGTTTAGGGATATTCGATTGACACAATTTATAGTAGAAATCAAAATATGTATAAATTATGAAATCAAAATATCATCAACTAACAATTTGCTACAGATAGTAAGTATAAATTGTTTGATATTATCGAAATTATGGCCTATAACTTATTAGACTTCAATTATGCACAATCTTTTTTTTTTTTAAAGACATCATTAGAGTTTTCTGCTTTGGAGTATTAGAATTGTAGACGCAACTAATCAATTACGACCCATAGTTTACAAAGAAAGAAAGCAAAAGCAAATTTGTATTATGAGTTTTAAATTTGTGGAATTTGTACCTAATTTCACTATCATCTCTATTGCATAACTCACTGCTTATATATGCACTCCATATTTATAATCTTGATTGTATTTTATTTTTCGATAATAAAAGTTATATAGTATAGTAAAACCTCGTTAAATTAATACTCGATAAATTAATAACCTCGCTAAAACTAATAATTTGTCCGGTCCCAAGTTGGGACCAGTACAAATTTGGGACCCAATCAATAAAATTATAAGATAATAATTTTTTTGAGATCCCAGTGTATATATATTGGTCCCGACGAAACTATAAATTAATAATCATTAAAAATAATCCATATATATATGATGCACACTATATAGAAAAATTCCAATTGATAAATATATAGTGCTGACTTCTATCCATGATTCAATGCACAAATGTTAGTCCAATGAACCATATTTTTGTATTTTCCAAAGCCAATTAATTTAAACAAGCCATTCCAACTTCCACGTGAGTTTGTGTTCATAAAATTCTACTAGTACATTTGTATTTTAACTTAATTTTCATCAATCACTATGTATGTATACTTAAAGTTATTCAAAGAATTTGGAACTTTGAAGGTCAACTGTGCACGTTAAAACCTCTTTAAATTAATAAATTATTAATTTATCGATATAATAATATCTCTATAAATTAATAAAATTCTCCGATCCCAACATTATTAATATATAGAGGTTTTACTGGGATAGTGAGTATTTTTCATCAAATTCTAGTGAAATTTTGACCCTTTTCTTCTAACTAGTCAAAATTTAACTTGACTAAATCGAAATATAATCTATACAATAATTGAGTTATACATGTTATTTAATTAAAATATTATTAACATAACAAAACATTAGTACATATGTATAATTATCTATACATATATAAGAAATATGTGTTGATTTCTGTGATCAACCAGAAATCTCGATGGCCTTGACCTCAGGCTTCTTAACTTCCTCTTTAGGCACAGTGACAGTGAGCACACCATTCTCCATGCCCGCTTTGATCTCATTCAGTTTCGCATTCTCCGGCAGCCGGAAGCGGCGGAGGAACTTGCCGGAGCTCCTCTCGACGCGGTGCCACGTGTCGTTCTTCTCCTCCTTCTCACGGCTCCGTTCGCCGCTAATCTGAAGAACATTCCCATCCTCAACTTCAACCTTCACTTCTTCTTTCTTCAGCCCCGGCACGTCCGCCTTGAACACGTGCGCCTCCGGCGTCTCCTTCCATTCCACGCGTGTGGCGGCAAAATGCGACGGCGTTATAGCTAGAAAAACGAAGACCCATCTAGAAAAGCCCATATTGTTATACATGTGTTTTTATATTAAATTTGGAAATTAGACGTGTAAGTATTAAATATATTTTATTCATGCAATATTTGATAATAAAAAATGAAACAAAATTTTGTAATAGTGGACTCGAAAGGAAATTTGAGGTTCAAATTAAGTTTGGTCTATTCAAATTTTAATTTATTTAATTTATAATAAGTATAATTAATTATTCTCATGAATTATATTTAGATTCGATCAAAATGAAAAAAAATTACCTATACTAAATTATACAACAAAAGTAAAGAAAAAATGGTTTTCTTAATGAAAATTGCTAAGATTTCGTTAAAGTAAATTTATATGTCCAAAAAGCCTAAAATATAGTTTAACGAATAAATATTAGACTGGTTAATAAATATATATTATCCGTATCATATACATAAAATAATATTTTTATTTAATATACTACAATATATGAAAGAAATTAAATATAAAAGGCCAGGCCTACTGGCGTTTTCGGCCCATTTGTCAAAGGGAAACTGTCGGCCAGGCCTAAAGGGGTGGGCTGTCCGCTTAGATAAATGAACATAATGAGCCGATCCCTTGCCCATTCCAACCCATTATGGCCCATTAAACAAGTTTTCTTGTGAAGCTATACTAAAAAAACACTGTACCATTGGATTCTCCTTGATTTATGGTGAATCCATTTGTCCTCTCATCCATTGGTATCTTTTGACTTTTGAGGTACTTTTTCTTGGACAAATATGTTTAAAAATTAAAATCTACTTCATAATGCACATTTTTGTATAACAAGGTCAATATATATTATTTAATATTTATTATTAAAAGATAGTAATTAATGTGCACGTAATTATCGTCAAAAGATATCAATAATAGTTAAACAGATATCAATAAATTAAATTTTATGAACAATAACAACTCAATACATCCATAAGTCTAAAGCATTAATCTACCAAATTTGAGACCTTCCCACTGAAAAAACTCAAAACCTTGAAATGAACCACCAAGAAACCGCCGTGATATCCCCGCCGCCGCCGCATATTCTCATTTTCCCTTTACCATTACAAGGCCACATAAACTCCATGCTCAATCTAGCAGAGCTTCTATGCCTCTCCGGCTTCCACGTCACCATGCTGCTCTCCGACTACACCCACGGCCGTCTCCTCCGCCATGCCAGCCTGCACTCCCGCTTCTCCGGCCACCCTGGCTTCCTTGTGGCCACCATCTCCGACGGCCTGCCTGCCGATCATCCAAGATCCGGAGAACGCATTATGGATATTTTTCTGAGCCTTAAGGAGGTCGGGGAATCAGAATTCCGGCGCCTGATGGAGACGACTGAAGGGCTGAGTGACGGCGGCAATAGGAGGCGCGTGAGTTGTTTGATCATGGATGGTCTGAGTTTTGCTGTTCCGGTGGTTGAGGAAATGGGGATTCCTTATATATATTTCAGGACGACCAGTGCGTGTGCGTTTTGGCCGTATTTCTGTATTCAGGAGATGATTGACGCCGGCGAGGTCCCATTGAAAGGTACTCTTTTTATTTTTATAATTGATTCTTTTGAAGTGATCAACCTGTCATGGAAAATTTAGATTATTTTTTTATAATAAAAAGAAATTGAAAACAAAAATAGTTATATAATATATATATATATAATTTAACCAAGTTTTTATCATCTAAGTGCTGTCACGTCTGATCAGGGAAGGATGAAGATAAATTATCATACTGGAAAAGGAAAGAAATGGATTTCATCGTAACAAGCATACCAGGAATGGAGAAGATTCTCCGGCGGCGCGACATTCCAGGATTCTGCCGAGTAGATTCCATCGATGATCCTGGATTCCAGGCCATCAAAACAGAGACCAAAAAGACAACTAAAGCAGCAGGATTTATACTCAATACATTTGAAGATTTAGAAGGCCCTGTTCTTGATCAAATACGTAAACACATTCCCAATTTGTACTCTATTGGCCCTCTTCATGCACATTTACGAGCCCGATTGGAATCGAATGGAATGGAATCTTCTCATCAATCAAGTAGTTTCTGGCACGAAGATTCCACCTGCCTCGCCTGGCTCGATTCTCAGCCTGCAAATTCTGTGTTATATGTTAGCTTTGGGAGTGTTACATTGTTGACAAAAGATGAACTCTTGGAGTTTTGGTATGGGCTAGTGAATAGTGGGCAAAGATTCTTGTGGGTCGTGAGGCCCGATTCCATCATTGGAATCGATGATGGGAATGAGATTCCGGTGGAGCTAGAAGAAGGAACGAAGTCGCGGGGTTATATGGTGGGATGGGTCCCACAGCAGGAAGTTTTACGCCATCCATCAGTTGGAGCATTTTTTACCCACAGCGGATGGAATTCTGTTCTGGAGAGCGTTGTGATTGGCCTCCCGATGCTTTGTTGGAGTTATTTTGCGGATCAGACGACGAATAGTAGGTACGTGAGTGAGGTATGGAAGATCGGATTGGACATAAAAGATACTTGCGATAGATTCCTAGTTGAGAAAATGGTTAAGGATGTAATGGAGGTGAGGAGGGATGAGTTCATAGAGAGGGCTCTTTGCATGGCTAAATTGGCAAAGAAGGCAATTTCGGAAGGGGGCTCATCTTACTCGAATTTGAATCGATTGATTGAGTTTTTAAAGTCGACAGTTTCATGAGTCGAGTTTAATCATCTGATTTCGATTTCATAACAAGTTTTAGATTATTGTACGTTTATTTATTTTCTTCTGAAAAACTGGGTCGTTTTATTCCTTGAATGTCAAGTATTTATGATGTAATGATAATAAGATACTGAAATTTATTAAATTATCAATGATTTGATGTACTCAATTAGATGATCTAGGTTACAACAAGATGAACCCTTTTCACCAATAGCCATTCTTGCTAGTTTTGCCAAATCCTCTACCCTTTCCAAAAACTCATTCTTTCTCACTTCCATAACTTCCCTAATTGCATTCTCAATAATCAATCTATCACAAGTATCTTTCACATCCAATCCAATCTTCCAAACCTCACTCACAAACCTACTATTAATCATTTGATCCGCAATATATGGCCAACAAATCATCGGCACACCAGCCATAATACTCTCCATAGTCGAATTCCATCCACTGTGCGTCAAAAATCCACCTACAGATCGGTGGCTCAAAACTTCCTCTTGTGGGGCCCATTCCACCATATAACCCCTTTCTTTAGTACCTGCCATAAGTTCGATTAGATCATCACGATATTCTAAGTCGTTTCCCAATATAGAATTCGGCCTAATCGCCCATAAGAATCGTTGCCCACTATTCACTAAACCATGCCAAAACTCGAGTAATTGATCTCTTGTAACAACAGCTAAGCTCCCAAAACTTACATATATTACAGATTTCAAAGGCTGTTTGTTTAGCCAATCTATACTGTTTCGATTCTCTGCCCAGAAACTGCCCGAAAGAATAGAATTTTCGGGCAGTTTCGACTTTAGGTGGGCATGGAGAGGTCCGATTGTGTAAAGTCTCGGGATGTGATTGCGTATATGGGATATTATCGGGCCCTCTAGATCTTCGAATGTGTTGAGGATTGTTGCATTGGCTCGGGCAGTTTGCCTTGTGAGGTTCTTTGCCCTGAGAAGAAATGGATCGTCTAAATTGTTCACACGGCAAAAACTTGGCAAATCACGAGCCCTGATAAAATCTTCCATTCCTGGTATGCTTTTTATCAGTTTATCCATCCCATTTTCTGTATCTAACACCATAAATATCGATCAAAATTACAGTTAAGCATGAAATAAGCAACATATTAACTTATTTTCAGAAAATTCAATGAGAAAATGGTATTTTTGAGTTACCTGGGAAAGGAATTTCGTGAGATTCAATAAGTTCTTTGATACAGAAATAAGCCCAGAATGAGCAGCCACTGGAAGTTCTAAAATACAAAAATGGGATCCCATTATCTTCCGCAAAATCACCCAAAAAACTCAGCAACCCATCAGCTACGATGCAAGTTACAGGCCTTCTTGAGGCTGAAGCAAATAAATTTTCCTCGATCATCGTTTTTTTGAACAGTTTTGCCATTATATCTTCGATAGAGGGAAAAAGCTCCAAGGCTTTCTCGCCGGCGCGTGGGTGATCGTCGGGGAGACCATCGGAGATGACCTGGAATCGGAATCCAGGGTACTGGGCAAAGGTGGCGTTCACGGCGGCGTGGCGGAGGAGGTGGCGGTGGATGAAGTCGGAGACGATGAATGTAACATGGAATTGAGATAAGCAGAAAAGTTGGGCTAGATTGAGCATGGGATTGAGATGGCCTTGAACTGGTAAAGGAAAAATTAGTACATGTGGTGGGAGTTTTTGTTCTTCTTCACCACTCATTCTTTTTTTCTTATGGTTTATTTTCTCAATTATGTGTGTTTAAATACCCCCAATATTTTTGGTGTTTGCATAAATACCCCCCATATTACTTAATATTCACTAAAAAGTATGCACCTTTTTAACTAATATATTATAAAAAATTGGTCACAGATATCGAAATAAATTAATGAATTTAGGATATTCGATTAATACAATTTATAGTAGAAGTGCTAAAAGCAATTTGAAAAATAAAATTAAGATACAAAAAATGATACTAGGCATCTAATAATTACATCATTCCATCAAATAAGAAATCAAAATATCATCAATCAACAATTTGCTACAAATAGTAAACTACTAAATAACTATAAATTGTTTGATATTTTATAGAAATTATGGCCTAATAGACTTCAATTTTGCACAAACTCCTTTTTTTTTCTTTTTCTTTTTTAATAGAAAAAGACATCATTAGAGTTTTCTTCTTTGTACTTTGTTGTGGTATTAGAATGGTAGACGCAATTAATCAATTATGGCCCCTAGTTTACAAAGAAAGAAAGCGAAAGCAAATTTGTATTATGTGTTCAAATTAGTGGAATTTGTGCCTAACTTCACTATCATCTCTATTGCTTAACTCACTGCTTACATATGCATTTCATTTTTATAATTTTGATTGTATTTTTATTTTTCGAAAATACAAGTTATATACTAATATATAGTGAGTATTTTTATAAAATTCTAGGTCAAATGCTAGTCAAAATTCGACCTTTTTTTCTAAGTAGTCAAAATTTAACGTTGACTAAACCGGAATATAATCTATAGAATAACAAAGATATAGGTTTTATTTAATTAAAATATTATTAACATAACAAAACATAAATCTAGTACACACAAAATTTACATCAAAAAAGAAAAACTTGCACACATTAAAAACACACTAATTAACTAAACTATTAACACACAGTGATAGCCATGAACAGAGCTTGTAATTTCTCAACCAGAGATATCAATGGCTTTAACCTCAGGCTTCTTCTCTTCCACCTTCGGCACCGTAACAGTGAGCACACCATTCTCCATCGCCGCCTTCACCTCCTCCAGTTTCGCATTCTCCGGCAGCCTGAACCGCCGCAGAAACTTGCCGGAGCTCCTCTCCACACGGTGCCACGTGTCGTTCTTCTCCTCCTGCTCCTTGCTCCTCTCGCCGCTGATCTGTAACACCCTGCCGTCTTCAACCTCGACCTTTATTTCCTCCTTCTTCAACCCCGGAAGATCGGCCTTGAACACGTGGGCCTCCGGCGTCTCTTTCCAGTCGATGCGCGCGTTGGCCACGGTGGCGGTTTCACGGTCTGCGGCGGAGGTGGGGAACGGGAAGCCGCCCTCGAAAGGGTCCCAGATGTCTAGTGAAAATGGGTCGAATACGTTGCTCCGGCGGCCGGTGAAAAAGCTTGGAATCATAGCCATTTTTAAGCACTTCTGAGAATTCAAATTCGTAGCTTTTGATTATGATGATAATATTTGCTTTCTAATAACTGGTGAGCAAATTAATAGACGATGAATCTATTTATAGGCGGGTTTGGAATTATCAGGCAAACAGATTAACATGAGATAGAGCTTTACAGAGGCTTCTAAAGTCTTCTGGATGTATTTTGTTCGATGAACTAGAAACTTGTGGGTTATCCATAATTTGTCTATTTTCTTTTTAATCTTTTTCTTTTTCTTTTTCCTCTCAGATGACAAAATATCGACTCCATTTGGTTTAATTCGCCTTAGATCATGTTTTTAAATTCAATTTCTAAAGTTTTGAATTATAAAACTAATTCAAATCTAACTTTTTTTTTCAATTATACTCTTTTAATTATATATATAATTACTGAGGCTTCGGACGAACAATATCGTTTTGGTTTGACCGTTGGGTTGGTAAAACGAGAATTGGTGACTCCGTTAATGGCGCCATCCATGCGGATGACTCCAACCTTACCGTGTCGGATGTCATCTCAAACTCGAACACTTGGGACCTCTCCGCTATTCAAACCTCCCTGCCCATTCAGCTTTCAAAACTCATTGTTAGTCTGCCGATACCTCAGAAAAAGGACTTACCGGATTTACGCATATGGGGGGAACGTCTAATGGCCGATTCACTTGCAAATCTGCGTACATGGCCATCGATAACATGAATGAAAATACTAATCCTGCAACTGTAGTGTCTCAATGGAATTGGATTTGGAAAAACAATTGGCCACAAAAAATCAAATTTTTTATTTGGCTTTGTCATCGCAACAAATTACTTACCAACTCACTTCGATTTAATCGACACATCGCACACACTGATATTTGTACATTGTGTAACGCAGCTAGTGAGGATGTTTTGCATGCATTACGTGACTGTCCTAAGGCAAGGCTTATTTGGGAACGGATTGTTGCTCCTACTGACATTCAAATGTTTTTCTCAATTAATCATGACAACTGGATTGCACACACTCTTAAAGCTAAAATTCATAATATGCTCCTACCCGAATGCCTTTGGCCTGATGTTTTCATCGCAACTCTTTGGAATATTTGGCTTGGCCGAAACAATTTTATCTTCAATAACAAAACCCAGCTTCCTTGGGAAATAACATTCCACATCAAAGTACTTGCAAAGGACATGGCCTGTGCGTCTGCCCCTACCCCAACGGTTTCGAATACATTATGTAGACAGGTCCAATGGATTTGACCGGAGGCCTCATGGCTCAAACTCAACACTGATGGTAGTGTACTTCCTACTCTAAATTCAGCAGCGGCAGGAGGGCTTATTAGAAATGACAAAGGAGAATGGGTGAAAGGGTTCACACTCTTGGAGCCACATCAATCACTGTGGCTGAACTTCTTGGACTTCGGCAGGGTTTAATTCTAGCATGGAATCAACGGGCCACTCGCATTGTTGTAGAGATTGATTCTATGGCGGTCGTAAACCTGGTTAAGGAAGCCCACACCCGTGATCATCCGCTTGGTAACATCATCGAAGAAGTTCGCCACCTTCTCGCACACCCTTGGGAGATCAGATTTCAGCACTCGGTCAGAGAAGGCAACTCATGTGCAGATTGCCTAGCCAAAATGGGACACCTCCAGTCAAAAAGACTACTTATATGGGATCAGCCTCCTGATGATCTTCTTGAGCTTCTAACGAAAGACTTATTGACATGATTTTGTTTTGCATGAATCTTTTTTGTATTTTTGTGTAATCTCTTTGTAACCAAAAAAATATATATATAATTACTGATCAATCATATATATATATATATATAGTATGCAATTTTCTAATTATTTTTAAGTTTTAAGAAAAATAGCCTTACATTTTGGATATGGCATAAATTCACCTTTAAATTCTATGTACATAGCCTGAATCTAAAGTTCAAATGACAAGTATTTATGTATATATGTATAAAAAAAAAGGGTGCAAAGTTTGGTGTTGTATGATTAAGGCCTTCTTTGTTTATGTTTTCAAAATCCATTTTCATGATTTTAAATCACAAAATTCAAAATAAATTTAAAACACCAAATTTTCATCTCAATTCCTCTTTTTCCAACTCTACTTTTTCAATCTCCTATATAACTAACTATCACTCACATATGCACATAACTCCACACATTTACCAATCAAATCATTTATTATAAATCATTTTTTCACTTTCTCTTTCAAACTTTACAATTATTTATCCATATTTATTTTATTTTTAATTTATATAATCATTATATACACCACTAACATAATTATGCTACACATCATCCATCAACATATCACTATTGATTTGACATCTCTTACAACTTTCAACCTAATTTTAAAAACATAAACAAACATCTACAATTTTCACACGAATTTCTATAGTACGTCATTCCCGAGAAAAATTTAAAATTTCATCCCAAAAACATAAACAAACATAGCCTTTAAATGTCTTAATTCATTGGGCTGAGCCCAATGGTTTGCAATTTGCATTGCGGCCCATAATAAATTAGTAAAAAGAATCTCACTAATCCAATAACCATTCACAAAATTAAAAGATAATCAATAACATAAAACCAAACATTTCATAGATAAAACGCCTTCAATACAATGAAAAATTCAATAAAAATACTTTTACCTTAATAATATAAAGTGCAAATCTTTATTCAATAAATCAAATCATTCTAACCGACTTGATTAAATCACAATGTATTTATTTCAACTCGTTAAATTACACCTTATTAACGAGTATTTGTGAACAACAATTTGATCTTAAAATCAGCATTCTTAGGATCCCAATAGAGACCTATATAGTCATCAACCTTCAAGTTCCTATTAAGCATCATTTCCATGCATGATAGGGCAAAATCATCACTAGGGTTCATTTGAAAATAAACCTCATTCCCTTCATACTTTTTAGGGTATTTTTCGTCCGTAAAATCCCACACAGCGATTAAAATCTTTTTCCCCATTGTCGCGATTTGGTTCGCCATACAAAAGGTCCAGTACCGGAGAATGTACTCAAACGTGTCGTTAAACGACACGATGATTTTACCAGACGAGATCTCAAGCGCGTTTAGAAGTTTTTTTATCTGCCACGGATGACGTGGATCCAGTACTGGTGGCGGATAAACATCGCGAATCTCCACCAGCACGCGCTGGGGGCGGGACCCGCCCGGGCAGGGATTGGCGGCCGCCTCCTCCTCCATGGCCTTGGTGGGGAAAAAATTGTAAAAAAACGTCTTTTTTAGGGAGTGATAAGTTGGATTAGCCATTGAGTGTGTTTTTTTTTTTTTTTTATACAAACATAAATTAATCGATATTTATAGCAAAAAAAATACGCTTGTTAAGGAATATTTGAATATCCTATTTATGATGGTCATATCAAAAATCCAGTTGGAATTAAGAATGAGTGCCAACTCAGGAAAAGAATTAAATTTTGATGATTTGTCATATATTTTTTGCTAAAGGAGTAAATCTATGAATTTTTTCTTAAATTTTCCCAAAAAAAAAACATACTCAAGGGTGAAATTTATGTACTAAAGAAAATGTTACATGCAAAACATAGTCCAAATTCACTTATTTGACTTATTTGTTTAAATTCTTGTGCAATTTTCTCTAGATTTTTATTCATTTAATTTCCTTTTTAGGTTAAAGTCGAAATGCTACTATATATCTAACAAAGAAAAAATAAATTGTATATTAGCTGTAATGTATCTGATTATTGTTGTCAATGCAAATTTCAAATCAGTAAATCTATGAAAATTTACATGAGAAGTTTGGAATATTCAAATTTTGGATAATGAAATTATGGAAAATTATAAATATAATTGCACATTGTAATTCATGAAATCCTGAATTTCATTTATTAACTCTTCTATGGATATTCTAGATAAACAATTGTATACATGCATTGTGTAAATTTTATGAGTTGTGTTAAATAGTTTGATTAGAAATTTAGTAGGAAATATAAAATAAATTTACATACAATTTTAGTAACTTTATACGAATTTTAAATTAATGGTCGTTAGTTTTTCTCATAGTCCAAAAAAAAATTTGATTTAGCAAAGATTTGAAATTTAAAAAGTTGTATTGACGAGTCAAGAAGAACAGCATTGAAAGCACTACAAAACAAACACAACTACCAAAAATGTTTCCCACTCCATTTGCTTTGAAATCTCAAAAAGAACCCACCCTCGGAAATGAATAATTTCCATAAAACAAAATTTGTTTTAACACTTCATCATTTTCATATCAAGAATATAATATTTACATTTTTTCATAAATTTAAGAAAAAATAGTGTTAGAAAAAATGTGGTTGTAATGATGGGTTTCAAAATCTAAGACCCAAATGTTAAAATTGAAATGGGATAAATGCAAAAAAAAACCCGTGAAAAAAAAATAGGCTAAAAACCCCCTGTGAAATTTTTTCATTGCAAAAAACCCCCTCGGTTAGTTAGGTCAGCTACCCCTGTGAAATAAATGCAAAAAACCCCCTGTGAAATTTTTTCGTTGCAAAAAACCCCCTCGGTCGTTGCAAAATATTTATTTTATTTTTAGTAAATATGCCTCATAATAGTAAAAACAATAATGTTAATGATCTATAATATTTAAATTTAAATATTATGAGGCATATTTACTAAAAATAAAAGAAATATTTTATGAAAAACTATTTTTAATATCGTTTTTTTTGTGTAAATATGAGTTTATTTTATTTTTAGTAAATATGCCTCATAATAGTAAAAACAATAATGTTAATGATCTAAAATTTAAATATTATGAGGCATATTTACTAAAAATAAAAGAAACATTTTATGAAAAACTATTTTTAATATCGTTTTTTTTGTGTAAATATGAGTAAAAGTGTATCCCAAATGAATATATAAGTACTTATATGTTAATGATCTAAAATTTAAATATTATGAGGCATATTTACTAAAAATAAAAGAAACATTTTATGAAAAACTATCTTTAATATTGTTTTTGGGGGTTTTTTGCAACGAAAAAATTTCACAGGGGGTTTTTAGCTTATATTTATTTCACAGGGGGTTTTCAGCCAATAAATTATTTCACAGGGGGGTTTTTTGCATTTATTTCACAGGGGGTAGCTGACCTAACTAACCGAGGGGGTTTTTTGCAATGAAAAAATTTCACAGGGGGTTTTTAGCCTATTTTTTTTTACACAGGGGGTTTTCAGCCAATAAATTATTTCACAGGGGGTTTTTTGCATTTATCCCAATTGAAATACATGAGTTATTTTTTATGCCTCTTGAAAATTCAAATTTCAAGAATACTTGAATATATACTCAAGAAATTTGAAACAAACTTAGCCTGTTTGTTTATGTTTTTAAGTTAAAATTTTGAAAATTTCTCGGGAATGGTGTACCATCGAAACTCGTGTGAAAATGGTAGGTGTTTGTTTATGTTTTTAGAATTAGGTTGAAAATTGTAATGCGTCAAATCAATGATGATTGGTTAATGTTTAATGATTGAATTAGTTGTTTTTGTAATAATTATTTAAATATATATATATATATATGAGTGTGTAAAATAATGTATATATTAATTGTAATTGATGAATGTATAAAATGATTGATGTGTTGATTGATAAATAGTTAGTATTAGAGATTGAAAAAGCAGAGTTGAAAAAAGAAAATTGAGATGAAAATTTAGTGTGTTAAGTAGATTTAAGATTTTGTGATATGAAATCTTGAAATTGAATTTCAAAAACATAAACAAACATAGTTGATTCATTATTTGCTCACTCAATTCATAAAAGAAAATGAAATGTTAAATAAATTTAAATTCGAAATTCCAAATCAATAAATAAGCAAATTAGCAACTAATACAAAAACAAGCACTACCAAAACTAACCCTTATTACATTTATACTAAAGTCATTGAATACACTATTACATGAAGAGGGTTGTGGATTTCTCTCCCATTTCAACCTACAAAAGTGCCCTAAACACAAAGTACATAATTTTCCAACATTCTCAAAACCCCCCACCTAAGAAGATACAATCCACTTATTGAAAATATTACAACCTCAAAAAAAGCCCCCATCTTCATGTCTAATTACTTGCTTTTATATAGTATATAATATAATATAAATAATATTATCTCCTATTCTTCTTCCTTTCACAAAAATACCCATGTCTCAAAAGATCCAAACCTAAATACCCCTTCTTATTGCCCTTCCCCTAACTACACACTTCGAAAAAACCCGAACAAAAACAAACACATTATCTTATATAACTTCGTTTTCGATTTTACTTCCATCTTCAATAGAAACTACAAATGCCCATTAGATCAATAAGTCCATTCATGAGGTAGATATACGCCTCGGTTGATTCGAGACGACCCTTCAAGTAGCCGGTTTTGATTTTGCAACATTAAAGCGTTTCTTCGAGCCATCACTAAATCTGCATATTTCGATTTTGAAATATTAGAAACATATCATTTAGAGTATGAATTATAGCATAAATTAAAGGGTTTTATAATATACCATAATCCGGGATAAAGGCCCTTTCGATATTGGGATGAAAATGAGGTTGATTTTGAGCAAAGCCATTCATTTTACCCAAGTTCTTGTTAAGAGGGTGAGCATTTCTATTTGGAACAAAACCAGCAGAGTAACCTGTGATAAATAGGGGAAAAATTAAATTAAATTAAATGATCTTGTAATAAATAATTTAAAATTGGGTATATTATTTAGGAATAAAATCTCGTGACAAGATTTGTAAAGCATGACAAGATTTGCTATAGTTTTGACTTATAAAAGAAAATTGTGGTCAAAATTGTAGACACAAAGCAAAAGCGACATAATTATATCTAGAAATACATATTGAAGTATGGGGTGATTCTATCATGATCCCTACCCAATGCAGCCGGTCATTTTGAACCACACATTTGGGGTGGGGTGGGTGATTTTTTACCTCCATCACCCATACAAAAACCACCCACCCTACCCCAAATGTGTGGTCCAAAACGAAAACCACCCACCCTACCCCAAATGTGTGGTCCAAAACGACCGGCTGCATTGAGTAGGGATCATGATAGAATTTTCCGTGAAGTATGTAACTGTTATTTGCAAAATTGTTGTAATTATCTCAAAACCCAACAAATGTATATAGTACAGAAAGCCCCCCATAATTCAAAAACATACCCTAAAATATTTTCAAAGATTGTTACAAATTCAAAAGAATTTGAAAAAAAAAGGCTGCAAAATTTAATTGAAAAGGAAAAAAAAATGGGACCCTCACATAATTGAGAGATGAAAAAGTAACCCTACAAATTTGCAGAGATAATGACAGAACTGGGTCCCACTCTAATCCCCACTATTTACTTCAATTAGCCTCGTCATATGAACCAAAATAAAGCAACAAATATAAAAAAAGATGGGACAAAAATAATTTGAAATTTAAATTTACAAATAGAAAATTAAATTAAATTAAATAATGCCAAAAATCAACGCAAGAAAATGGGGGGAAATGAGCTGTAATTTACCTGTCTTCTTGCGAGGATCAGAGGAATAATAAGCGTTACACTCATTATTATTATTTATATTATTATTATTATTATCATATCTCCTTGGCAAAAATACTCCTGTCCCAGCACACTCCTTTTTCACACCAGATCCACCCAACATCACGACCCTCCGACCCGACCCGATGTTACGGGTCGGGTTTTGTTGAACGGGCCATGCATCTTGGCCCGTTCCCACAACTGGACTTCCTCTCCTGTTCTGGTATATTTGTTGTACCATCTGCTGCTGAAACTGTACCCAAAAATTCAAAAAATAAATTAATAACTTTTAAATATAATTAAAAATATTTTTTAAAGAAAATTGGAGAATGGGTTTTGGGTTCTTACGTGTATTTTCTGGAGATCAGAGGGACTGAATATTTTGGGCCTGGGTGGGGCCAGGTGGCGTTCATGAGTAGTGGGCCCAAGCCCATCACCGCCGTTGAGTTTGAGCTTCGCGACTTGACCGGCGGCGCGGTAAATCAGATCCCCAAGCGCGTCGTTACTAGCTCCCAACGGCGTCGTTGGGGGTGAGAAAACGCCGTTAGGGCTGCCGTTACTAGACCCGCCGGCGCTGCGGCCGGAAATACTCCACATGTGGGCCAGGGTTGACTGAGGCGACGTCGACATCACACCGCCTTTCTTCTACAACAAAAACAAACCCACAAAAAAATAAATCAAAACTAACCACTAATGAACATAACAAAGAGAAAAGGAAGAAAAAATGGTGGGTACCTCAAGATGTTCAACAGTGTCCGTTTCGAAATCGTAAGGGAACTCAGTCGGGAAACAGAGGTCCGAGTCAGACTCAGCTACGTTGTTTTTGTTCTCGTTCAAGCTCTGTTTATCAGTAAGAAACTCATCAAAGAACTCAGAGGGCAACCAGAAACCTGCACCTTCAACACTCTCCGCCATTTTTCTTCTGATTTCGAAAGAGAGAGAAAAAAAAAACTAGTGAGAGAGAGAGAGAGAGCGTTGAGTGTGTTTGAGTAAATGTTTGCTGGTTGAGGAAGATATAATAATGAGAGGAGGATGAATTGAAGTGAGTATTTTTGCAGGCAGAGAGTGAGGGACCCAAAGGGTATTATAAGATGTAGAGAGAGAGAATGTTGAGGAAGACAGGGGGGTTTGCTTTTATTAAGGTTACAGGGACTATAAAATAAATTAAATATTTCAAAAAAATTAAATGTGGGTTGGATTTGATTTGGTACTATTATTTAATTTTCAAAAAATCAAATTACAAAAGTGGAAAATACATACAATTTGAAAAAAGGGGGTGTTTTTGTGTGAATGTGTGACAAGCGGCCTGATTTTATGCAACAAAATGGGGGTATTGTCCTTTCTATCACCGGTTCCAATATATTTCTTATTATATTTATCTAGTATTTATTTGTATATTTTATTATAATACTAGATAGAATAAGAGATGAAATATGATACATTTGGTATGTTGAGTTTTTTTTTTGGACTATGTAGATCCAGTGTTACTATTATAAATTGGGTAAACTTTACTCTTGTATAATAATATTTAAAATTGTAAATTATATAAGAAAATTAAATACGGTCAATTAAAGAAGATCAAATAAATATTACTTTAAAATAAATTAAACTCGTAAATAAGAACACAAGATTCAACTCTCTAGCCAGAACATACGTGTTCTGCCACAAGTTATATACTATATAATTGTACTCCCAAATTATTAAATATGAGAGAAAAAATTCTCAATATCCTATTTATTTTTATGCTTACTTGTGACATATTTGTGGGTATAAAAATAAAAAATCCTACAATTTTATTTATTTTTTAATAATGGATTTGGTACAAGTTAAAGGAGAAGTGGCACTAGTGGTTGAATTTTGCAAGACATTTGTCATACACTGTATTCCACCTGGCATCACATACAATTTTGGCTTAATTTGTTTACTTTTGTGGTATTTGACCAAAAAAATTGGAATATTTTAGGATTATTTATATTTATACTTGGTTATATTCCTATTATAATTATTATCATATTTCCCTTATTTCCATGATAAATTTCAGTTTCACTTATTGGTTATAATGTGGGATTGAAAATATATTTGGCTAAAAATAATGAATGCTCCAATCAAAAAAAGAATATAAAAATAAAAATATGTTTAAAACAGTATTTATTAAATTAAAAAACATTTTCAAATAAACCTTTTATAACCCTCAAAGAAACCCTCTCAATGACGATTTATATTATCCGATTTTTTCAGTAGTTTAATCGCGACTTTAAAATCGAATTCAACCCAATATTCTATTCCGAAATTATATCAATCACGAATCCAAATAATTTGTAATAACACCATATATATTTCAATGATCTAACAAGAAAAAACAAATAATTAACATTTTGTTGGTGGACCTAATAAAAAAGATAAAACACAATCATGGGAATAGATATATATATATATATATATATTATCGGCATAACTTTTATTTAATTTTTGGAAAATAAATGAATTATGGTAACATATCGTTTTCTTGGTGATCGGAATAATACAGAAGTTCTGAGCATGCATATTATTGTCACCCCTTTAATTGCGGCTGGTGATGATATGTTTGTAAAAAAAGTTGATAAGTAATTAATACTGGTTTAATTAAATTTAGGTGGGTAATCATTTGATGCCCATTAATTAGGCTTTATTGTTCATATTATTGTAACTTGTGCAATCTGGTGGGTACAATTTCTCCATTTTATTAATTTTTTCATAAGTTTGTCAATATATTTTACATAAATATATATATTAAGATTATTAATTCAGTCTAACATAAAATTAATTGATTAATGATATTGCATTCGAAATTGGGTTTTCGCTTAAATTCAACATGCAATATCATGTAACTTTGAATTTGATAGCAAATAATTTTTCATGTAATATTGTTTATAATACTATGTAATTGTGTTTATTTTATTTTTTTATGCGGAGATTATACTTTATTTAAATACACACTGGAAAAAAAATTATCCTTTAATAACTTGATTTTTTAAACATATTCAACGAAACTTTTACCAACAGGACCTAGTAGACCTCGTACTAAAACTGGTCACACGATTGTACATAAGAAAATTTCATATAACAACATTTAAATATTACAAGTTCTTAAATTAGAACGTATGGACGTAATAAATCCATCCAAAGCAATTATTTTTCAATAATTTTCTTAAAAAAGTTAAAAATGTGAAATCAATGTTATATAACATACATAAGTACTCTAAATATTATACTATATATTCATTAATCCAGACATAAATATTGAACCATCACCTTTTAGTGATTTAATAAATGACATATATAATAGTAAAATTTTAAGGGCAATTTTTTTTATACTTGACAAAAATAGAGGGGACAAGTTATTTAGTAATGTCCATCCCCAAGACTCATAGAATATCCAAAAAAATTAAATACTGAACAACCAAAAAAAGACTTGACATTAAAAAAGGCCAAAAAGTAACACAACGAATAAAAATTGGATTTTATTGAATTGTTTTCCCGGGGAAAATAGAATCGATTTTCCCGCCACAATCAAACATCCTTTTCAACTTGGTTTTGTGGGATGAAACTATTAACTATTAATCCTTTCACCCAATCTTATCCCCTTCTTTTATATAAAAATTCTATATTATATCGAGTTTTTCTTTAACATATATCAGCTACATTTGGTGTAAAGCTGTCAATACACGAAGAATACCTATACCCAAATTCAAACCGCAAAAAAATATTGTACCCGGATCCGATCGCTTATCGGGTCCAAAAAGAATTAAACACGATATGTCGGGTACGTTTCAAGATGGGTCAAAATCGGGTAAATGATGACGTGTAAACTTTGGTTATTTTCAAATTGTGAAATTCAGATAAATTTTTGGGTAATGCTCAGGTATTTTTTCGAGTAAAATACTCACAAATAAAAATTTGACCATTTTTCGACCAGGACCCAAACTACCTAATGTCATCGGGACTGGGTCGAGTCCCGGTCTCAAACCCTACGAGTCGGGTCAGTTAAAATTTATAATGAACGAATTCGAATCTGGACAATCTCCGTCCATTAACAACCTTAATTTGGGGTAGAATTGGTAATTGAGTGGTGAAAACCTGACTTCCAAATATATTGTACGTTCTATGACACATCAAATCTATTGAAATGTTATAGCATAGAATTAAAAGTCAACATGGCATTGTGGACTCACAAGTCACAAACACATAAAGAAATCGAAGATAAAATATAATTATAGTATGGACAGGATGTTTAACACTAAATAGTTGAGATTAAATTACGTAACTATCTACCATCACAATGAGTTATGTGATACACACAATGTTACATGCACTTTACATAAAATAAGGTGTTGTCCTCATCATTGAATCAAACATTTTAAGATAATCACTATTAAATATATTATAAGCATATTGTGGGCCAACCCTTCTCATGTTATTTCAAAAGTTTAAATCATTGTTGAATTTTGAAAATTTTTGGCATATGTTTTTTGTATTGTTGTTGTTTAATATTTGTGAGTTGTTGATTTTGAATTGCCATTAGAGTTGAGATTACAATGTTAGAAAATAACACTTTAAATTTTGACCCCCAAATATATCTAGTAGTTAGATATGGAGCTACCAATAATCAAGAATTTGTAAAATAAAGGATGCAATTTTGGATACTTATGATGATTTTAACTTTAATATAATAATGATTTGGCACTCTATGTGTCAAATATGATCATCAAAAATAAATTACCTTAGTACTCTTAGTAGAGTTGGTCGCGCAGTTGAATCTTGAGAACTGAGGTTTTAGTTCACAGTTCGATTTCCCTTAAAAAAATCTCTATTAACCTTCGATTTTCCTTAAATGAATGTCTATTAGCCTTCTCTATATACGTGAGACTTGTTTTTATAATATTAGGACCATGCACATTAGAATTAATTTATCGTACCTGAATATTCAAAGAGATATAAACTATGATGCACGGACACGAGACACGGCGCACGACACGATACGGACAAAGGACACGACATTTTAAAAATATTAGGACACGACACGCCTCGAAGCTGCTAATAATATGTGTTTATATAAATTAATATACATATATATGTTCATTAATTTACGTTAAAATATATAAATTAGTATTTTCATTCTAATTTAAATATGACTAGTTAGAGAAATAAACCATAAGATTGATTATTGTTAATTATAAATTTGTATTTGATTTGTAAAATTATATATATTTGAAAGAAAATAAATTCTTCAGTTTTTAAAATAAAAAAAATAAGTGAAATAAAATCAAGTGTCACAAATAATGCATAGATAGTGGACATACCCTATAACTGCATTCATTAGGTTGTTCATATTTTATTTTTTTCATTTAATTTAAGCAGATAAATTATTTATATATTGGACACGGTGTCGGAGAGTGTCGGACGAGTATTGTATCCGATCAGATATTCAACACGACACGTTGTGAATTTTTGAAGTGTCCGTGCATTAGAGGATATAAACCACGAGTTGGATGAATTAAATCATAAAAAAATTTTGTACAAAATACATTCTTAAAATGTCACTATGTGAATTGACATGCCATGATATTGTCAGCCCCATAAAATCTAATTTGGGAGGGAAATGTTTTCAAATTTGAACTTTGAAACTTAACTTGGTCCTATTATCACTGGCTCTAGTTCACATGAAAATTGCTATTACAATATTGTTTAATTCTAAGGAATTGTAATATACACTATAATAGATCTTATAATTAATAAATATATTAACCACTCCAAATTATAAAAATAAATATTTTTTTTTTTTCAAATTTTAGTTCTTTCTGCACATGGGATCCAAATTTTGGATCATATAATTTGCAAATTAAGACAATGGAAGCTGACACATTACAAGTATTCTACTATATGGTTTGCATGTTAAGTTGGATCAAGTAATTTAATTTATACAAATTAAGATTCCGACAAAGTAGAAGCTGAAATCAGGCAAGTTAATTTAGCAAAGTACTTATGATTAGTGATTAGATTAAGAAAATAATTAAATAATTTTGCCCATTTGGCTATGTCTCAATCTTATGTTACATGATTTACGATAATTACTATATATATAAGATTAAAATTGTTTTCTTCTATAGTGACTACTCACATGTTTGGTGTTGATACATTGCACTATAATATTATTGAGACAAACAAATATTGTACATGTTACGGATAAGAGATGGGAGAAATTATTTTATAAAGTTTATTTATAAAATTTAATATTTAATTCTATGAATATTCTAAAAACCAATTCACTAAATTAAAGAAAAGAATTGGCCATGCTGATTGTGGATTATTGACAAGGTAATGTTCTTGGACCAATAAGTTCTATTTGGATATTGGATTTAATGGTGGAAAAGGACCTATATATATGTGGATATGTTTTGATTCATTTTTTAATTATAAATTTATTTGTGGGATGAATTCTTTTTGAAATGGACATTTAAATAGTCCTTTTGAAAATATAAATTATTTGGTAAAATTACAGTTGAATAATTTTTTATATAACTTCTTAAATATGTGTTAGAGTTTTTTTTCAAACGTCATTAATACGCATTTCTGAAATCGGAACTAAAAATCTAGAAATATCAAAAAACCTTTTCTATATTTTGAAAAATTCTTTCACCTTCTAAAATTTATTAAATATTAAAAATATTAGAATTAATATTTCTTGTTTAACTAACGCCTAATTGAGTGTGTTAGAATAATATTTATGTCTGGTATTACGAATAATTCTATAAAAGATCGATTTTAATATAATAATTACGTCATATATATGTAAAGTTATTTTAGCAAAACACTTCCGATTCAATACTATATGAGAAATTAAATTCATTAAAATCAATTTATAGTAAAATTTACTTTATTGCATTTAGATAGTGGATATATAGGTCCTAAATAACTGCAAGAAGGCATGCTTATCGTCCCCCTTTACCAATAAAGGCTGCACGATGATATTAATGAGAAAAGACATTCCACATGTATGTATATATATATATATATGGAATGCAATTACAGTATAAACTCGATAAATTAATACTCGATTAATTAATAAACTCTCTAAGATAATACTTTTGGCCGGTCCCGACTCGGGGATAGGGTGCTAAATTAATAATTCGCTAAAATTATAAGATAATACATTTTTGATAATTTCTATATGTCCCATATAAAATATAAATTAATAATTCCTTATATACTACATATTACATGAATGATTTATGAATTTTTTTGAAAAATGATTCAATTGTCTTTTATTTTTTTGTTGAAATCAATTTCACATTGCAAATCAATTTGCAATTGTCTTTGAATTATCCTTGTTGTGCTTGCATAATTGCTAACATCCATTCTTACAATTGCTTTTGAGTGAGACTTGGATTATCCTTGTTGTGCATGCATAATGCTCTTCGAATGTTGCCGGTCATTATTGTTTTTTTCACACCTTTAAGATTAGAAGGCATGTCGTGTGTGTATGATTTATTTGTGTTAGCATTATTATCTTGTATTTATATAAAAAATATTTTTTAATTATTGTACATGCATTGTACCATAATTAAGTGAAAGTTTGAATGGTGTTTGTAAATTGAATATTTCATTATAAATTAATAAAATATTAATTAATGTATAAATTAATAATTATTAATTTATCGATTAATTAATAACTCTTTTAATTAATAAATTTTGGTGGTCCCAAGAGTATTAATTTATAGAGTTTCTACTGTAATTATAAATAATTGCAGTTATTTTCATAGACATATACTTATATTAATAATGCAATTAATTAATATACTAAATACATAAGTAATATAAAAAGAAATAAATGTCCACTTCGAATTATTGGGGCTGTGTATTGAGAGACACACTTCATCGATTCTAGAGAAAAAATAAGCATTATGTCTGATTTCCTTCACACCAAATATAGTGCTTTTTTACACTTTGCATGTCTTCCACTATCTTTATTCATTTGACCCCCCAATCTTCTAATTTTTAGTTGAAATTTCTATATGATTGGATACATAATTTCATACTATTAGTTGGCAAAAATAATAAATATTAAACAATAATGCTCGTGTTGAAAATAAGCAGCAGTTGGGTTGATTGGATTGAGTTGGGTTGAGTACATTTGGGTTGGGTCCGAAGTGGATTGGGTCCAATAACAAAATATATGCATTATTATTGGACTTAATAAGGACTCAAATTGGACCCAGTAAAGACTCAAATTGGACCCAACAAGGACCAAATCATGAACTCAATAAGGACCAAATCATGAACACAACAAGAACCCAAATTTAGAATATAAGATATTTCAAATAAATTTAGAAATTTAGGGTTGGTTCTAAGTGCAAGGATTGAGATGAAACCATAATTTTAAAATATTAGAATCCAAATTGAGCCCAATTTTAAATTCAATTGAATCCAAATATTATTAAAAAACCAATCCAATTAGAATTACAATTTTAAAATATTTGGACCCAAATCATAGAAAATTTAGTTAAATTTGAATCTAAATATATGTTTGGATTCAAACTGCCACCCCTAAAAATAAGATAAGAAAATAAAAGTATGTATTTACAGTAATAGAAGTATAATTCCAGTACAACAAAATGTGTATATAACAAGGGAATAGATGCATTAGCTTCATTGATGATTGACTATGTACATTCATGTACAAGTAAAACAAGGCATAACACTATGTGCATAAGATGCAATTTTGCGCCTCTTCTTCGACCCGAATCACGATTTTTTTATGTCAAAACGTCACGAGAAAATGATCTTAAATCGTTATCTTTATTCCGTCCTTTCTCAAGAGATATCTGAATTTAAAAGAAGAAAAATACACATTTAATTAACGGAGTTATTCATTAATATATTTGTGTCAAATTGCGAAAATAAATTTTATAGTTTGTAAATTTACCAGAAGAAGATCTTCATCTGTACCAAAAGATTTACGGGCCTGGTCTAAACATAACGAAGTAATCCTCTCGTGTTTCCTGCAAAAAAAAGAAAAAAAAAAAACGAAAAATTTGATTTAAACTACATATTACAACTTATAAATAACCACAAACCTGTAACATTTAAAGATATTTTCTAAGTATTTGTTTATAATATTGTTTGAGTAAATCAAATAGGAACATTAAAGCTTCATATCATAAACTTAGAAAGTTTTAAAACCTTGAGCTGGCGGGATCTCGAATCTCAAATTCATTTGTAACGACATCATAGCCACAGATAACGACGTAGTGACCTGCATGGGCCGTTAGTTTAATCAATTGAAAACTTAATATATAAAACCATTAAGAAAAAATCATGTTTGGGTTTGCTATATCGAGATAATGTTATCATATGAGAATTTGATTCATAAAAATAATGCGATTTTTAACAAGAACAAGTGAAACCCATATCTAAATACATGTTTTCAGTTGAATATAATGATTATCAATGCCATATTTCTATATTTTATTATGAAATTTTCATAACTTAAGCTTCTTACCAGTGTAACCTGGGCTGCCACTATAGAAATCTGAGATACAAACATCGTCTAACCGTGAATGGCTGCATCAAGGAGAAAAGGTCTAATTTTCAGATTTTTTATACCTTAAAAATCGCAAAAATGATATACATAAATGATAAATCCCGAGACTTGAGAGGTAAGAAAGAAACAACTTTTGACAAAAACAACATGTATGTAGATGATAGACATAAAATGAACAACAAACCTTAGTTTATACTGGTCGACTAAAGCAATAGCAATGTATTTTCCAGATAAGATAAACTCGGATATCTTTTTCGCGCTAACTGATGTGCACTGTAAAAAAGAGCATTTTTATCATGTATATATATAGAAACCAACATTATGAAGAACAGGAATTATGGATAAAAATGAAATCGAAAATAAGTTTTTTATAGGCATGTTGAAAAATAAACGATCAACTTAGTCAGTAGATTGTACCTCTATACATATTCCAGCTTCACGAGCCTCCTGGAATAGCATATTTACTCGTACAAGATCATTAGGCAATTGCTCCTGTAACATTATATTTTATATTGAGCTGATTGGAAAAATCAGATTATTCATAAATTAAGCCGCAAATCATGTCCATAATCAAAGAACAGCATTATGTGAAGCAACAATTATTGAAACAAATGTACCATTCTAAATCCCATGTTTGCAATTACTGTGTCAATTAAATATCTGAATTAAACAAAGACTATAGGATATATTCGATATAATTAACTCAAACTTATAGCTAGGCCATATTTCAAATTATTGAAAATCATTCTTCACATCCAGACAATATAAATTGTACCAAAGTCCTTTAATGAGATGAGATATTTACCTTGTAAAACTTCTCAACGGAAAAATCGGGATTGGCTCCTAACGTAACTGTGCAGTATGTAAAGCTTATTGAAAACTTCTGCAGCAAATATGCTAAATCAACTGTCCAGATACTGAAACAGGCACAATGCAATAGGCTATCAGAACAATTTCTAAACCAACAAAAATTTTGCATAATTTCCATATTTAGAAACATCATGTCCGAATATGCGTGTTCCTTAACATATTAGCGCAAATTATAAGCTTAAAATTCCTCTATTATCTATCAAGCTCACATGTAGCAAATTAAACAAAACAAAGTTGAGTCCACAGGGTGGTGGGCGATCAATTTAATCAGTCATTTCTCATTTCTCAATATGGGTTTGAAATTTGTTGTGCTATATGTACATACACATAGCACACGAACATGCAAGAATCTTAAAAGATATGATTCAAACAAGCATATAACAGGCTATCTAAACTCATCTTTCAAAATAAAGTTCCCGATTTGTCAGATTTATATGTAGAGTTTCCCAAAATATACATACTTGAAAAAAAAAACCGAAGGAAAAATGCGAAAATGTTAAACTACTGAGAAGCATAAGCTTGAGGTTTGTGCATGTAAAAGTAAAACTAGATACCTTGTTGTACAGCAAAGCTCTTCCAGTTCTTGAATGTTGCAATCATAGACTCCAAGAGCACTCAAAACCATTTGAACACAAGCAAGACCACAATCCCATGTGTGTTGTTGGTTTATATGAGGGACCTAGAATCAACAAACACGATTCGGTTGATAGAGATATATATAAGATATATACAACTCGATTCAAATCAACATTTCTATAAACAGATGAAACTGTAACTGCTAACTAAATGTAGGAGAAAAATGAGCCTTACTTCAATGAAGTGGGATGAAGCCGAAGTTTTGCACTGGTCTTTATAAGATGAATGTTGGACTGTAAAGGTTTCAACGAAATTCAAGTGATTTCCATTTGACTCGTCGAACTCCCCTTCATCCGGTTTTAGAAGTTTGTTCAGGAGGAGATGTATCGACCACATATTTCAGTATGTTATATTGTAATCAATAACAGCACGAGATCTTATATGATCTCAGCAATAACTGTGAAATCTCTTCCAAAAACCCAAAACTTATAGTGCTTGAATTTTGGTTTTACCGAAATATTTCAATATGACAGAATAAACCAATGAAGTCCCGGTTTTCAAGCTAGTGCCTGGAATCGAAGATAGATTACATCAGTTCGAATTTTGACCAATATGCAATTAAATTGCTATATATAATGTTAACTACCATTCTTAAAACACTCATAGAAAGTTAAGGCATCGCCAAAACAAAAAAATATCACATTAAGGACAGATTAGCTAAGCTATTTTGGAAGATAGAATGAACCATAGGTTGTTTGTTTGTGGGTTTTTCACTACAAAAACAAAATCCTCAACACATACAGAAGCCAATTGATATACTTATATAACTGATTAACAGTTTAATACCTCTCATACACACATGAAGATATGCATAAATGTATACGAGCTCGCTCGTGTACACATAAGTCTACGCTCATTAATTTCATCTATTTCCTTCATTTTTAATTCATAATTATAGCTTATATAGTACCATTATAAATCCTAAAACTTCCATGGAAATAAGTCAATAACCCATATCAATCAAAACCACAGCTCATCATAGTGTCATATAATAAGTCTCCTCTTAATTCAAAGCAGGGAAAATTTCAACAAAAAAATACTAATCTCTTTGTTTCATATCAGATAATGAATGAATATACATTCAACAATTTTTCCAACATTCAAGAAAAAATAGTAGCATCAAATTCAATCATCCAACAATAATTCAATAACAAACATAAAACCTTAAACAAAACAAAAAATTAAACCAGCGAAATAAGTAATGATCCATCGGATAATTAAATCCAATTATAAAAATAATCCGAGCATTTACAATCAAGCAAAAAAAAAAAAATTAAACAAAAAACCCCACCAGACTGTAAATTATTTACCTCCATAATACCTAACTGATGAAAAAGGGTATTCAGAAACGTGAAAAAAAGGCCTATCAGAGAAGGCGTTTCATTTCCGTTGTGTTTTTACGCCAAAAAAAATGGTACCTTTATGATATATGAATATTGATGATGATTAATGAGATTATATAAAAGAAGAAAATAATTACTTATAAAGGATATTTTATTACCTTTGATTGACCCAATTTTGTTTTGTTTCATTATCTCCTCATTTAACACATTTTCTTCTTCCAAATTTGAGCTTTTACACTATAATTGCATTTATGACTCAATAATTTGAGCCCAAAACTGAAAGAACCTTAAAAAATTTATTGGTATTTGTAAAATAAATTAAACTATGTCTTGTATATTAAGTTAGATAATTGAGTTAGTTAATTATATAATAATTATTTAAATTAAAAATAATAGAATATAAATTAAAATTTATACAATACGAACAAAATATAGAATGATAATTGTAATCACTAAATTTTATATCTGATGAAATAACAAACGAGATTTTTTTTTACGAAATGTAGTGTTTATTGAATTAGACGAAGTAGTTCGTATATAGTCTCCTTCAATCTTGATTTGATTTCTAATAGCATTAATTGCAGGAATTTGTGCCTTAATTTTGAATCGAAAGTTATAGATTTGAGGAGTATGATAGTTGATTTAACGACTTTGATACCCACAGAATTCGATTTTGACTTTGTAACGTTAATACTTAGGTTTAAGAGTTTATTACGAATCAAACTTATATGATTTAAGAAAAGTAGAGTTAAATCTTAAATCCTAAATTCTAAACCCAACACCCTAATTATCATAATATAAATGTGTGAAATAATGAATGTAGTGATTGTTAGTGAGTTGTATAGATGATAGAAAAAATTGAACTAAAAAATGTAATTTTGAATTAAAATATTTTGTGTTAAAGGTATTTAAAATTTGTGGCTCAAAATTTTGAAAATGAAATTAAAAAAACATAAACAAACAAGGCTTAATAAACTTTGGACTGTCTTTATATGTCTGCCCACAAATGATGAAGACATCGCTAATTGGTGAAAAGTGAAAACGTTGGAAATTTTGGGTTCCTCCAAAAATGGTTTTGTCTGATTGGGAATTGTTTGGATTATTTTTTGGGACAGTTGGGCGGCTTCTACACATGGACCATTATGAACCTCATGTGGATAAGTAAAAGAATTCCATATTGCATTCAATAATTGATGTATTTTATATAATTATAACTATGATAATAATAATAATAAATACGAAGACTTAATGTGCACATTAGTCTAATTGACCATAGTAGTTAGGACTACTCAGGACACATTGTTTCATAAAATAAATATAATAATAATCAGAATTTTATTATATTCGAAGGTTGATGTTTTCTGTCATATAATATTTGTTCGTTTATTTACAAATATACGTGGAAGGTGGGTATGAATTCATGGGTCCAACCCGATCAAATTATTTTTATTTGGATAATTGGATCTAGTTAGTTACATGGACATGTCAATTAGACCAAAAATAATTAACATGAATTTGAATCCAAAATAAGCCAAACCCAAAAAAATAACTTGAAAGCAAAATTAATTTATAATATAGTTACAAATTATTTTCAAATCGCATAACTTCCGAAATTACTATCAAAGGGGTAACGTGTAATATCAATTTTAGTCCTTCGATTTCAAAAACCTCTCTCTCCACTCCAAACCATCTAATTCGGACTATTTTCATCAATTTTAGATTCAATTTCGATCACACTTAATCGAAATACTCAGAAAAAAGATATGAAAATTAATGTGATTCAAATTACAAATTATACTTTAAGAGTAAATTTCTTTTAATATCTTTGTTTTTCAAATAGGGTCCCCTTTAAGTCTTTAATTCAAACAGACTAGTAAAAGGAAGAGTAGGCTTTTTGTCAAAAGAGAAACATAGAGGACGTTGATGAACACTTTTTACATGGTTTTCAAAACTTGAATTTAAGATGCATGTCACTTATTGATTTCTCACGCCACTATATTCAAAAGTTTGGAATCTTTGGCTATCTTTTGTTTATATTTTTTTAATTGAATTTTTTTATCGAAAACTGTGTTTTATAGAAATTTACGTGAAAATTATGAGTATTTATTTATATTTTTAAAAATGAATTGAAAATTATAAAAATACAGCTTTTGAATAATTACAAAACCCCCCAATGAATTTTAAGATATGTCCACATTTATTGTTGTAATTAATATGTAAGTATCTATTAAGAAGTAATAATTGTGTTCATTAATCCATACACAATCACTTGAACATTTGCTTATTTTGGAAGGTTTCATGTTATTTATTTAATGACGTAACAAAGGAAAATCGAACAATATTTTACTAGTTCAACTTATTCACTATAATAATATATGAAAAGTGTAGAAAAAATCTACTAAAATCATTAACAAAGAAATGAAAATGGCCATGTACATTTATTGAAATGCATCCACAATATATGAGAATTATAAGTAATTTGTCAATAACATAACAAAAAACATGCATAAAAGAAACTTCAAAAAATGTCCAACAAAAAAATTTGAATCCTTCTATTTATCTAAAAATTTGCAAGAATTACAGAAATTCATATGATGATAATTTAGTTATAACTTTTTTTTCCATAAATTTTCAACCGCTAATTTTAGAAGTAAAATAAATAATAATAATATAATAACGTTGCAAACTTTTTAAAAAAAAATCGAAAAAGAGCATCCATTTCAAAATTTAAACATTCAATAGTACATATATGGACAACTATTTAGCGATGGATTTTCCAATACTATGAACAAATTAATTTCGTAATCATATATCTATATATGACTCTAAAAATAATTAACTTATCATAGAAAGAAATCAAGACCCCTCAATTCAAAAATTTCATCCTTAATCTAAATTAAATATAATTCTATTTTGACTCTAAATTCAAAATTACATAAAGGGTAAAATTGTAAAACCTGTCAAACATTGACTAATCCGTCACCCCTACGGCTAATGCACCAATTTCAATTATAATTATATATATTATTTATATAATATCACTATTTTGAATGTGACCAAAAGTTTGGAAATAGACGTTGCCCCCTTTTTGACCCTTTTGCACTTTGGCAGTAACTTGAAAAATCAAATCTTGCAGTAAATCATACAGTATTAGAGAGTCACAGAGAACAAAATCAGTGAGCCCAGAGAAATTTTCTGTTAAATCACATTTTAAGCCCTTCAAAACTTGTGAAAATTTAAATATTTTGTTTTGAATTCTTTGGTTGTTTCTAATGGATAAACCCATTTCGCGAAGAGGTGAAATTGAAGATAAACCCTTGTTTTATTGAAGAAAAATAGTCCATATTTTTTTCATTTTTGGGTCATTTTTTTTTGTTGGTTTTTTAAATGGAGAATGTAGATGAGAAGAGCAGCTGTAGTTCGAATTGTGGTAGCAGATCGAGTTCTGATAGTTGTTCTGTTGCTCAATTTGGTTGGCCTATTGTAAAAGCTGCAAATTGTTTGAAAAATGATGTTTCCGAAGGTAAAAGTAAACCCCCTTTGAATGGTGATGATGGTTCTAAGTTAAAGAAAGAGGGTTCAAAAGCTTCAGGTTAGTGAGTATTATTTAATTACCCTTTAAGGTGGCTTAATTTCAATTTTTCTGAAATAAAAAAACAATAGAAATATAGATGATTTTTGTAATTTAGTGTGGTTTTTTGATTGATGAACTATTTAGTCTGAATGTATCATATGATATCAGTTGTTTAATGAATTTGCTTTGCATATAATGATTGTATGAATTGATCAGAAACGGAGATGATGAAAGAACGATTTGCGAAATTGTTACTCGGTGAAGACATGTCTGGAAGTGGTAAAGGAGTTTGCCCTGCTTTGGCCATTTCAAATGCCATCACCAATCTCTGTGGTAAAAAGTTTAACTTCTTCACATTTTTATTGAACTCTCTGTTTAACTTTGTGTTGAAAAGGATTTAACCCTCGAGTTATTTTCAGTTTTTATGTGTAAATTAGTTGGAAAATTGAAAAAATTCGTCACGTTTCGAGATCTTAATACTCACAGCAATGATCTTTACATGTAGCTACTGTTTTTGGGCAATTGTGGACATTGAGACCATTGCCATATGAAAAGAAATCGATGTGGCAAAGAGAGATGGAATGGCTTCTTTGTGTGAGTGATCATATTGTAGAATTTTCACCATCTTGGCAAACATTTCCCGATGGGAAGAGACTTGAGGTAATTCTAAATTCAACTTTCTGGATACACATTTTGTTCAAATTTTCTATCTTTTGCTAATGTACATTAGAATTGGATTTAAAATCATGTGTGTGATTTGCTAAATTTCTTTGTAAATATGGGAAGTTATGTTGGTTGTGATTTTTCTTACAAAAAAACTAGTATGAGATAGAATATTAGAACGATTTTCATGTTGGATTTAAAATCATGTGTTCAAATCTTTTTCTGGCCAATTCTCGGACATTTATCTGTGTTTAAGTGCTTCCAATGGTAAGAACAAAATCACGAAATCGGGATATAGTTCTTCAACATGGAATCACATGAAATGCTTCTATTATGTCCTTTTTTTTGCACAAATTTTGCTAAATTTCTTTGTAAATATATGCATCTATTTCATTGTAGATATGGGAAATTATGTTGGTTGTTCTTTTTCTTACAAAAAAACTAGTATGAGATAGAATATCCAAGAGCATATTGATGAGTGGGTAAATTGAACGAACCCGTCAAAAGAAACTCGTTAATGAACTTGATTAACGGATAATTTCTTCATATTTCATTACTCATTCTCTTAATCCTCTTCAGGTGATGACATGTCAGCCAAGATCGGATCTTTTCGCGAATCTCCCCGCCCTTCGTAAACTAGACAACATGTTACTTGTAAGAGTCAAAAACAAGATTCCCTTTTTTCATCATTTTATCCACAAACATCCATCTTATTTTCTATCCACATTACAGGAAATATTAGACGGATTTACGAATACAGAATTTTGGTACATCGATCAAGGTGTAGTAACAACACAAGGCGATGGATCAGTCTCGTTCCAAAAAGCTATTAAACGGCAAGAGGACAAATGGTGGCTCCCTGTGCCACGTGTACCTCCCGATGGCCTTCTCGAGGCCACACGAAAACAACTAAGTCACAAACGTGAATGCGCAAGTCAAATTCTTAAAGCCGCCATGGCGATAAACAGCATTACTTTGGCCGATATGGAGGTCCCAGAATCGTACTTAGAAACTCTTCCAAAGGTTTGAAAATTTCATCTAAGTTCATCTTTGTGATAATCTTTTAATTTTCCACAATTTGTTTACTAAATTCATAGCCAAATAGTTCGCTGATCTCCAATTTCTATAGTAGAAACTCTATAAATTAATACCCATGCATGCACCACTAAAATTTAATAATTAAAAGAGTTATTAATTAATCGATAAATTAATAATTATTAATTTATATATTAATTGATAATGAAATACTCAATTTACAAACACCTTTCAAACTTTCACTTAATTATTGTACAATGCATGTAGTATATCAAATGAAGGGCCCAATTTGAAAGAATCTACCACCTTATTATTAGAGACGAGAAGTTCTTACAGTGATGAGGAAAATTAGAAAATTAGAGACGAGATTCAAGGTGAAATTGATCTCAACAAAAAACAAAAGACAATTGAGTCATTTTTCAAGAAATTTTCGTAAATCATTCATGTAATATGTAGTATATAAGGAATGTAATATGTAGTATATAAGGAATTGTTAGTTTATATTTTATATGGGTGTTTATAGAAATTATCAAAAATATATTATCTTATAATTTTAGCGAGTTATTAATTTAGCACACTATCCCCGAGTCGGGACCGGCCAAAAATATTATCTTAGAGAGATTATTAAATAATTGAGTATTAATTTATCGAGTTTCTACTATACTAAGTTCTCAGTTTCGTATTTGTTCGAAATTCTTAGAATGGCAGAGCTTGTCTCGGGGACGTCATTTACCGCTACATCACTTCAGAGCATTTCTCGCCGGAGTGTTTGCTTGATTGCCTTGACCTGTCAACAGAACATGTTGCTCTGGAGATAGCAAATCGGGTAGAGGCAGCCATTTATGTGTGGCGTGGAAGAAGACAACATCCGAAACCACCAACTCATCTGAACCGTTCATCTGCAAAATCGTCTTGGGAGATGGTTAAAGATCTAATGACTGATGGGGACAAGAGGGAATTGCTTGCTGAAAGAGCTGAAACCCTTCTGCTATGCTTGAAACACCGATTCCCGAGCCTTACACAAACTACATTAGATGCCACAAAAATACAGTGCAACAAGGTTAGTATCACACATTACCCTTATAGTTATCACTCATATAGTTCTATGTAGTTTTCGAGACGTCTCATGATAAAGCTTAAGTTTTCCATTCAAAAGCACCGTCTATCTTTATGTAAAGCAATGAGACACCACTAGATCTCAACTAATACATTTAAGGTGTGTCTGGATCGAAGGATTTGAAAGCTATTGATTGGATTTCAAATTCATCAACAATTTCCTTTATGGTGTGTTTGGATTGAAGGATTTGAAAACTTTGGATTTCAAATTCATCGACAAATTCATTTAAATTTGTTTGAATAAATTCATGTTCTGATGGATTTCAAATCAATTAGTATTCATTTTGAGCTATTTTTTTCACAACTATGGTGGATTTCAAATTACTAAAATTTTAGGTGTCATTTCAAATCCTTCCCCCAAATTCAAATCACTCGATCCAAACACACCCTTAAGTTTGTTTGGATGAATTTCAAGTTATAATGGCTTTCAAATCCCTTGGAATTCATTTTGAGTTATTTTCTCCACAGTTATGGTGGATTTCAAAATACTCCATTTTAGAGTCATTTGAAATCCTTCCTCCAAATCCCTTTCTCAAATCCAAACCATTCAATCCAAACACACCCTTAAAGATGCAAGCCTTTCAATACAAAATGCTCATTCCTCAACTTTTCATTCGATTCGTCTCATTTCGACTGTATAATATCGTTTTTCGATCTCTTTCAGGATGTTGGGAAGTCCATATTGGAGAGCTACTCAAGGGTTTTAGAGAGTTTAGCATTCTCAATCGTGGCACGTATCGACGATCTACTATACGTGGACGAACTAAACAAACAATCCGGTAAACTCTCATCGGTTAGCTTAGTTTCTCACAAGAAGGTCTCATACTCGGTGCCCATCTCAGGCACGCCCTACCGAACAGCCAACACGACCCCAAGTTTCTCCCCGGGCCCACTAATAAGCCCTGCAAGAGGGGATAGGACCCCAATTCCCGGTATCAAGTCTACACGACGAGGCCTAGGGGTAAAAAGGGTACTCACTAATTATCTCGGTGGTGATGCGAAAGTGAAGAATGTTGTTGAAGGATCGGGGTCTCGTTTAAGTATTCACGGGAAGGATGATGAGTTGAGGACGTATCGAGTGGATAAGTAATAGTGTTGGATTGTGTAGTTTAGTTTGGTTTAAGTTGAAAAGGTTGTGTTGTTTTGTTAGAGATGAAATGCTGATAGAAAGATATGTGTATTTTGTTTGGATGGTTATATGTTTGATTGATTTATAAGTGAGGGATTGTTATGTTTACTTTTTGTATTTGTTTGAATACTTAGATTAGTTTTGGAAAGTGTAGGAAAGACAAACAGGACAAAATAACCAAAAAGAAAAGAAAAAGAATTGGGGCATTCCGAGAATTGAACTCGGGACCTCTCGCACCCTAAGCGAGAATCATGCCACTAGACCAAATGCCCTTTTGATGGAATCAACTTTATAGAGCTTTCCAAAATCATAACATCAATTATGTGTTTAGGGTTATAATTTATAAATTAATTATTATCAAGTTTTAAATTTTATATTTAAATTCGATTTAATTGTTAATCGAACTAATATTCAAATGATTTTTAATTTAGTCGAACACATTTTAGATCGAGTAATATGATTTATCACACATATTTTAGTAATTAAACTGATCGGATTAGAGACTAACAACAATTGAATTCGATAATTCTAATCTAACACAAGCAAAGATCGTTATACTTAACGATTTTGATAATTATAAAAATACAAATAAGATAATCGGACTATTTAGAATATTACTGAGTAGTTTTTATATTTGTTGGTTGTCATATTATTTTTACTCATGATCTTTTATTATTATTTTTTGTTTTGATAAAAGACACAAGGCTTCAATAAAGAAAAAGATCTGGAGAGGTGTGTTGATAGAAAAATTGTGTTCCTAATAAAATTAGAATATTACGAGTTACATCTTATTAAATAATTTAATCTTTGCAATGGATAGTTGCAATTCCGGCAAAAGAATCAAATTTTTCTTACATTGAATCATTCATATATGGGGTAGATATAATCAACACGTAGATTTTTTATCGATTCATTTGGTTCTTTTGAGTCTTGCTCGAGCCGGATGATAAAATATTACGAATTACATCTTATTAAATAAATTTAAAATATTAGGTTTTTATTAATTTTGTAGCATCTTATACAATTAAACATTGCACTACACTAATAATAATAAATCGTAGGATAGCGTCCAAGCAAGCGCCTGTAGCTCAGTGGATAGAGCGTCTGTTTCCTAAGCAGAAGGTCGTAGGTTCGACCCCTACCTGGCGCGTCTTTTTTTTCCACTTTGTAAATTGTTACAATTTTTTCCCACTTCTTACCTTGAGATATTTAGTCATGTTAGGTGAGGTCTTTTTGGGCAAATCACCCTCTCCACTCCACCACACTTCTAGATCACCCACAAAAGTATAACATAATAATAGCACTTATTATTGCACTTCAACAAAAGATAATGCCACATAACATTAAAACAAAAATTTACATCTAAGTGCTCCCAATATAAAACTAAATCTCTTAGCCCACTACATATATTGGTGGATTTCTACTCATCCCAAGTTTAAACCCACCACAATAATCAACTACTATATAAGCACCACATCCCACATTGAGTTAACACACCAAAAACAACACAATAAATTCAAAAAAAAAAAAAAATTAACCAAGAGAATGGAAACATCCATTAAGTGTTTTTTCATTTTAGGGTTTCTTGCTATCTTTGCGATCAATTGTGTGTATGGAGCTGGTGAGTGTCCGAAATCGACCCCTGATGCTGAAGCCATGAAGCTTTTTCCATGCGCTTCGGCTGCACAGGACGCTGATGCTGCGGTTTCGAGCAGCTGTTGCGTTCAGGTGAAAAAACTGGGCCAGAACCCGAAATGTTTGTGCGCTGTTATGCTATCTAACACGGCCAAGATGGCCGGCGTTAAGCCGGAGATTGCATTGAGTATTCCCAAACGTTGCAACTTTGCTGACAGGCCTATCGGATACAAGTGTGGAGGTAACAACACTCTTTAAGGGTGGCTAGTCTTATTTTATTTTAGGAACACTAACACGAAAATTGCAATGTTAGTCCTATAATTTAAGAGGAACATGTAAATTCCGTCTTATAAATTGTGACACTAAATAATTTAATTCAAGGAAAATTCTATTGGAAATAAAAAAAGGTTTGTGAGGAATAAATATTTTTACCAAAAATTGAGAATTTATAAATTAAAAAGGTCATGTGCTCTCAAAACATGATAACTCCTAAGTGAAACTTGCTAATTTAGTTTGGATTTTTTCCTTCATAGTTAAAAAAGTTTCTCGTAATTAGCCCACGTTTATATATATTTATATATATTACATGCAAAATAGGCTTTGCTTTTCAATAAAATATTTTTTTTCATGTATTTTTGCAGCTTACACATTGCCTTAAATGAGGTTTGAGATTGTGGAGAAAGGATTGGTACCGATGTTTTCGAATGATTGAAGATGTGTAGTGTACTTGGATTATAATTGTAGTAGTACTATTACCGAAGGGACAGAGTTGTGTGTCCCAGGCTAATAATATTGTAATTATAAAAGCCGATTAATAAAAAGACTTGCTATCTTTTTTTTTTCTCTAATTTATATTTTCCCCATAGTATTAGACAAATGTATGCGACTCACATAACTAGTTTATGAGTAAACCAGAGAGAATATATTTATATTCATATATACTAATATAGGAACTGAAATGTCACAAAGATTACTCGTTCCATGTTACAATATCTACTCTATTTCTTTTGTCACACATTCTACATAATGCATAAGGTTAAATTATGCCTTGCTCTCCTGCAAAAAATAATATAAAATTTGAATTAAAAAATCGATCCCACAAAAATCAAGGACAATTAATTTTCTTACTGTGAAAAAAATAAAAATAATCCAAATTAATCACCTGCTTATTTCTAGTAGAAATTCACCAAAAAAAAAAAAAAGCAAAGCCCTTAATAATAGAGTGATCCTGCAATAATTATAATTTCAAATATTAATATATTTTCATTAAAAAAAATACTTAATATAACAAAAATAATGAAAGAAAATCATACCTTGCCACCAATTTCCCCTTGATGCACAATTAGAATTTCCTTCATTTAGATCAACTTCTCCTCCATCTTTTTTGAACTAAATATAATTGAAGAACCAAATTAACAATATTAGATTTAATTATCTATAATCTCTAAACTACTTTATTTAACTTAAATATATTCGGATTTAATCAAATTAAACACGATTTTTTTTTAAAATTACAAAACAAAAATCATCAATCGACTTACATTATGAGGAGGGCTATTATTGCTCGTCGTGGGAGAATAAACTTCTTGGCCACCATAATAGATCGATGAGTTGAAATAGCAAGATGGTTCACCTTTACTACCATTCTCATAATTCTTATCTTTTTTCGTCATATTAACGCCTTTTTGATTCAAATAATCTGATCGAAAAGGAAAAAATTGAGTATAATTTCGATATTATGTATATACTTTTGTTGTAATGAAGACGAATCAAATGAAATTAATATTTTAGGAAAATATTTCTCTATAAAATTTATTAGTATAGTAAAAATTATGGCGAACCTTTAGGTTCATGTTTGGCATTATATGCACGTCGAGAATCTTCGTGCGAGGTGTCTCTTCCAGGCATCTAAATAAATTAAACAAAACATCAGATCTTAGCAACAATATATTAACTAAAAAAAATTTAATTTAGAAATTTATTAATACATCTTGAAATAAAATTAAATTGGCTTTGGCAATATTATTTTAATTGACATTGAAATATTTACGAAATTAGAATTAAAAATAATATATCCCTACTAAATAATATTGAATATTATAGACCTTCGATCAATTTACTTTTAACTATATATATTTCTAATATGTAAAACTTTAACTTGTCTAAATAGTATTTAGCTAGATAAAATCAACCAACTTAATGCAAAGTGCAAACCCTTATATATGCACAAAATATTAATCAATTATAAATGCATGATAAAAAGATTATATTATAGATATATGAAGCTAAAAAATATTTCAAAAATATTTACGTAAAAATACATGAAAAAAATAAATAAATAAGTGGATGAGTACCGTATTTGGTGGACCAAAGATGGAGCCAAAAACAGTTGATGAAGATTTTGATGTGTCTTTGGGACCAAATAAATCTGTAGTAAATGATGATGAATTTCCACCTTGCTTATTTGCTTTCTCCATTTCTCTTTGAATATATTTGATGAAAAATTGAATTAAAAGTATGTTTTTATTACTGAAATTTAACACAGGAATCGATGGATAAGGCTCAGAAAGAAGATAATATAAACTTTTGCTTATATATATATATATGTGTATGTGTGTATATATATATAGAGAGAGAGAGAGGAGAGAGAGACTGCGAGTGATGAAAATGAGCTTGTCTATGGCTTGTATTTATAGGCACACTTAGAAGAAGATATGGTTTTAGCCCATGTCCAATGAAAAATCACTTAAAAATCCAACTTAATTGAGTTATATTTATTATGTGATTATTGTATAAATTTAAGAATAATTGCTAGTCTAGACTATATATATATATATTTTGGCTCATTTATTGTATAAATTTGGACCCTTTTTGTATACATGTATATATATCATTATACTCACAATTGTAATTTAACGAGATTGATAATACAGTATACAAAAAGCGCCCGAGTTGTATAATAAATGGCCAAAATATGTATATAAAGTCTAGACTAACATTAATATAACGTCGAGTGAGTTTTGTAATACTTATTACATAATTAATTGGACGTTAAAAAACCTGATCAAACCGGTAATTAAATATACAATAATTTATTTTTGACAACAATTAGAAAAAGATATGATGGGATGCTGTTAAAAAACCTGATCAAACCGATAATTAAATATACAATAATTTATTTTTGACAACTACTAAAAACGATATGATGGGATGCTATTGCTTTCATTAGGTTAGATGATACTACCATTTTTGGTGAGATCTAGTATTATTCGGAGTATAGTATGAGTCGTCTTTAAACTCAAGTGGGCAAATTGCCTCTAAAAACAAATTATATTTACGCGTTATATATAATACGCATTCATTAAATATTTTTAACTATATGTGATATTTAGACTTATATCACATCGACAATTTGTAAGAGGAATCTAATCAATTTGATGGGATCCCATAAAAAAGTCTAAGATAATATTAGCTAAAATAATTTCTCAAACTCTTTTTTTTTGGGATATCAAATTAAGTCCTTTTCATTGTTTGACATATATGCATGTATATGTCTCCACATAGGGAGAGAACCTTATCCATTTATCTAGGATTATCTTCTTTGTGCCTCTACCATATTCTGATACAGTATATGAAAATTCTATAACACATTGGATTCAATAAAATCGATCTGTTTTATAAAATACTGAACGATAAATTATTTTTATAAAATACTTATCGTATTAGACCGATTTCAATAGACTCGATCTGATATAAAATTTATTCAGATCAAAAGTCTACAACCAATCGAACCCCACATAGCCACCTTTCATACAGAAGCTATAGATTCGGATATGTATAATGTGATATATCTTTTCTTGTTCAAAAAGTTGACTCTTAAAATATTCCATTCTTTTTTTTTTTTTTTTTTGCAAATATTGTTGGAGATATCATGCAATGAAGAATATTTTATTTAGTTTTAATTTGTTCGTAGGGTATATTTCCATTGACGAATAATTAGAGGGAATATTTTCTTTATTGATTGAGAAAAAAAAAAGGTGATTAAACATGCATGTGATGCATGATGATATACTTCAATATGCTTTGACCCTTTCGATTTTTTCATTTGGTCTCGAAAGTTCGTGGAACATTGAGTTGGTCCTTGATCTTGTGAATAATTAGAACAAATCTAGAAAATAAAGTAATAGATAACAATTGTAACAAGAAAGGTATATATGAATATATATAATATTGATGTAAAGAGTTAGTTCATTTTTTAATTGAATTAATATGATAATCATCTTATCTTGGATTCTAAACTTGATTGGGTTTATATATAAATATATTATTGATGTAAAGTAGTTTATTTTTTAATTGAATTAATATGATAATCATCTTATCTTGGATTCTAAAAGAGTTAGTTTACTTTTTAATTGAATTAATATGATAATCATCTTATATTGGATTCTTAACTTGATTGGGTTGGATTCAATAATATGGGCCTTGATCTTTGGCCCAATACATATCAATCTATTATAAATTGTAATAAATCTGTGTGCTGGACTGGACTGGACTGAATTGGAGTGCGCCGTTGGTTTGGTACAAGCCCACATATAAAAAGAAGCTTATTTTATCGAGGCCCAACAATATAATATAAAAATTATATCTTTTAATAATGTCCATATGATAAATATTCTAAATTATTTAATATGTTTTTTTGTCCCTTACTAATTCATTATTTACACATATTCGCACAGTCGCCTCCCTTTTCTTCGCCATTCTCTCTTTCAAGGTGAGCTTAAAACCTTCGCAAGAATCTCAATAGAATTTGTAAAAATCAATTTCTTTTGTAGAAATTTGTTCCTGTTTTATCTGCGTTGTAGAGAAACAATTCGAATTGATTTATCATCTGTATTCAAGGTTTGGCGTTAATGGATTGTAGATTTATCACGTCTTTCAATCGGAGCTGCGGTTTGGCCGTTGATTTACGAGCATTTGCAATACCCAAAAGCATTAATTATCGATCATTGTCTGCCTCTCAGCGCCGTAAGTTGAATTTTCTCTTCCAAACTCAAATGCTAGACTTGAAACAGTAATTCGGTAGTTTGTTTCTGTTTTTCTATAGCTTAATTTGAGGGAGTGTGTGTTCCTTTGTTTAATTGAAGCTCTAAAGCATTCACTCCTACATTTTGTGTCTCTTGATGGTTATATATCAGTAAATTTGTTGAATTTTTTTGGAGAGTTATATCACTTTAGTGTTTAGCCAGGAAAGTTTTGTAGTTAATTAGTTATAATGAGTAGATTGTGAGTAAAGGGTAGATTAATTGTCGATCTTACCGGGTTTCTAATTAGGGTTGCAAGACGGACCAACTATTCGATCTTTGTTTGAACTTGGTTCGTTAACATATAATATCAAGTTTGAACAACCTTTTGTGTTAGACAAGTTTTGAAGTTCGGCTTGAAATTCGGCTCAATTAGTAAATTAGTAAAAGTTCATAGAATTTGTACAAAAAAAAAAAAAAAAACTACTCGAATCGAACTCCTGTTCACCTCGATTAACAATCAAACCAAGCTCAAACATAAATTTAATATCGATAATATTTCAAACAAGCTTGAAAAACAATATGTTCGACTCGATTGAACTCATTTATGCCCTATTTCTAACCGTGAAACCAATCAAGAAAGTACGTAAAGAACCTAATATGTGATGCCGTATTGAGAATGCAACTAAATTTGGTTGGCGTGCTTGTGGATTTGGGCATGTTTCAGTTTGGGGCTTGGTTTTGCTTGTTTTGAAAGGGGTTTTCTTGTGATTGACCAAATAAATCATCATTTATTTCCTTAATTAATTTCATATGTACCACCCAAAATATTTTATTCAATCATCTGTATGTAAATAACATAAAAATGTTACTAACATTTTTGTACTCTTCAATGTATTTTTGTCTTTACTAAATTAGTAACTGGGTCACTTTCAACCTTTTTTTTAAATATTTTATTGAAATCAGTTATTCAATATTTTTGTCTTGTTATATAATACAGGATTATTTCATTGCACTCCAAATTGTTCGATGAAATCCTATAAGCTGTCGGATCTCAGTAGGAAGGAGGTTGATAGCCTCAAAGCTCGTCCCAGGATTGATTTTACATCCATTTTCAGTGTGGTGAGCCCTGATGTTGCTCAGCTGGTTCACACCTTATAAATTGGAATTTGTCTTTCTGTTCTATAGATTTGAGGGAAACCCATGATTATATGTTTTTCGAACATTTGAATATTTGAACATAATTTCTATTGTATTGTTTTATTTGATCAGGTTCAGCCGATTGTTGATGACATACGGAGTAGAGGTGATGCAGCTGTTAAGGAGTCAGTGTTTCCTTTCTCCCCTCTGATTTTGTATCATTTTGTTGAGAAGTGTGGGAACACATTGTACCATCTATAATTTGGAAGTATAATTGATAAACAGCAGACAGAACACATAGAGTTTGTGGTTGAAAAAAATCATGGGGGATGTTGGTGCTGAAAAAGAACATGAAAAGTATTGTGGTGATCTATAAAGTTTCTGTAGGTTAAGAAGAAAATTATTGGTCAAGTCTTTGTAGGTGAAGAGAACACCAGTCATGAGTTTTGTGGTTTTTCTATTCTTTACTAAATCAGGATCTTAATTTTGTTTAAGATTGGGATTAGTTTCTGATTGTGGTTATGAGATTTCAATTAATGAACAAGAAAAAGAGTTTTGTGTACTGCACCTATTAACTTAGGAACACTTCTTGTACATGGTGGGGTCAAACTTAATGTTGATCAATTGATGAGCTCGTATTGGTTTGTTTCCTACATGGCTAATATTAAAGGGCATTGAAATAGTATTGATCATTAAGATTTCCCCCCTAGTTTACTTGGATCTGTACCAAGACTTGATCGTAAACCAGTCATGATTTGTTTTCCTACATGACTAATCTTAAAGGGCATAGAAATATTATTGATCATTAAGATTTTCCCCTAGATCTGGACCAAGACTTGATCGTAAACCTTGGTGGTTCTTTATTTGAAGTGGCCAAATGAACTCTGGCATCATAATTGAACTAAAATTAAACCATTAAAGACTTCTTGGCCTGAAAATGATTAAATGATTTTCACATTTGAGTTTTGGCTCACTTACTGACATGTGCTTATTTTCTTGGGCAGCTATACACTGCGCTTTGACAAGGTTGAACTGGATAGCATAGTTGATAATGTCAATGATCTTCCAGATCCAGTGGTATATTTTCTCTGTACAAAATGGATTCAGTGTTTGTAAATGGATTGTGCTACTTGTGTGTGTTGCTGAGTGTAAATGAGTTACTTTCTAATGGACTTTAGGTTAAACACTTTCTAACTTTTCAGTTACTTCCATGATTAGCTTGATCCAGTCGTTCAAGAAGCATTCGATGTGGCTTACGATAACATTTTTGCATTTCACGCTGCACAGAAGCCAGTTGAGAAAATAGTAGAGAACATGAAAGTAAGCAGCACATTTCTTATGTTAGTTCCTGTTTTTTAAGGTGTTTCTGGTTCATTTAGGACTTAATGTAATTTTTGCCAGGGTGTAAGATGTAAAAGAGTGGCACGAGGCATTTCAGCTGTGGGTCTTTATGTTCCTGGTGGTACTGCTGTATTGCCTTCAACTGCTCTGATGCTTGCAGTTGTACGGTGCCTTGATCAACTACTTCAAATGCTTTCGTGTAATTAACTGTGATTATGATGATTTCTTTTTCATTCATTAATATGAGTTTTTCTAAATCAGCCTGCCCAGATTGCTGGATGCAAAACTATTGTTCTTGCAACTCCTCCTGATCAAAAGGGAAGCATTTGTAAGGTACCTATTTTTATCTTGACATACTACATCATTGGTTATATATGGCTCACCAGCCATTGTTTGTTTTTAGGAGGTTCTTTATTGTGCTAAGAAAGCTGGTGTTACTCATATACTTAAAGCAGGAGGTGCTCAGGTCAGTGTTGCATAGTCTTAGGTATATATTCCGCATATGTGGATACTCTTTCTGATGTTACAAAAATTTGGTAATGTCTATTTCAGGCAATTTCAGCTATGGCATGGGGGACTGAATCATGCCCGAAGGTATCACTCATTTGAAATAGAAGGTCTTCCTCACGTAATAACGAATTTGAAAGAAATTAGAATATAATAAACTAGTGAAGTTATTTATAGGAGTTGAAGACAGTTAGTTACTTTTTCTACTAGTCTAATACTCTTTGACAGTAGTCCTGGGCTCACACTGACATATCTCGCAACACCAGTATATCACTGTACTTAAATAAAGATGGTCAAGTTTATGATCTGTAATGGTTTTTCCTTTCTGTCTATTAAAGCACAGACACTGAATCTACACCAACTTCTAAAATTTCTTCCCTCCGTACTCATCTATGTTGAATTACTTAAAATGAATGTATTAAATTTATATGGTTTCAGTATTGAGTTCTTCGCTGTCCTAGTGAAACCTAGTGAATGTCTTTTTTGGAGCTAAAATAGTTCACAGCTAAGGCGTCTTTGGTCTTATCTAATATGTGGTGAATGTATTTGAATAAGCCAGTGTTTTTGTTGTTACGTATCTTTGACAGTTTTTTGTTGATGTGAATGTAGGTTGAGAAGATATATGGACCTGGAAATCAGTATGTCACTGCTGCTAAAATGATTCTTCAGGTAGCCTTGATTTTTAGTGTATAAATTATTATTTAATTGAGATAGGTTTTATACTATTTCATTCCCTTGCTTTTGCCATGATAAGTTACTACTTTTCTCTACAGAACAGTGAGGCATTGATTTCAATAGACATGCCCGCTGGACCATCAGAAGTGCTTGTCATTGCTGATAAGCATGCCAGCCCTGTTCACATAGCGGCAGATTTGCTTTCCCAGGTGACTGGCATTTATGGAACTCTCCTGATTCTTGTTTTTACTTTTAAGTAATTGTTGGTTTTTCTGGTTTCATGTTGTTAAATGGAGAAATGGTAGAAACTATGTTTGACCCTGAATTAAAGCTAAAAGTTTCAGATTAATATGAGAAATTGACTGAAGCATATAATAGCCACCTTCTTCTAGTGAAAAATAATAGAAAAAATTGGTATCTTGCTCCTTTTCATTTATGATGTGTTTGTCACCATCTTATTTACATAATGATAACTTCTTATATGCGCTTTATATTAATCATACTATCATGTTTCTTTTCTGCTCATACAAAAAGTTATGTTTCCAATTTCAGGCTGAGCATGGCCCTGATAGCCAAGTTGTTCTTGTAGTTGCTGGAGATGGCGTTAATATGACCGCTATTGAGGACGAAATCGATAAGCAGTGCAAACAGCTTCCTCGAGGAGACTTTGCTTCAAAAGCACTAAGCCACAGCTTCACTGTTTTCGCCCGAGATATGGTTGAGGTTAGCACAATTCAGATTACATGTGAAAATTCTAGTTTGGATGAGGAAAAAAATTGATGCTCTGCTTCTCTAGTGTGTCTAATTTGTGTATATTCAGACTTTTGGGCCCTTACAATTGTTGATAAAATAATACTTGTTCTGTGGTCTAATATGGTGGTCCGTGGTAGTTAGAAATTACGCTTAATTCATGACAAACAATTTGGTAACCCGAATTTCTCTTCCATGGTCAACTGCTCTAGTTGGTCTCTTGTTTGGTCTTTGTGTTTCATGGTACATCAATGTCTAATTTTGTCCTAAAGTTGACTCTTGTCTTTGGTATTCTAGGCAATCGCTTTTTCTAACTTGTACGCACCCGAGCATTTGATAATCAATGTGAAAGATGCTGAGAAGTGGGAAAGTTTCGTTGAGAATGCAGGTAAAATCATTATGCATGTATTTTTAAGCTAGAAAATTTCCTTCGTACTTGGTGGATCGTGATATCTTTTGCCAATTGCATATACTCTTGCCAGTTCAATTGCGATTCGACTCTAGTTATTCATATTGTTCAAGTCATATTGACCTGCTGCATATGTTGAATTATTCCCTCACAAATCAAAATCGATAATCTCTGACCATTGTGCTGCAAAGGCATTCTTGTCGTCCTGTAGTACTTACTTCATAGTCTTTCGTCAAAGAACATATAAAATAATAAAGAGTATTTTCCAGATGGTTGCATAAATCAGCATGATAAAACTAATCTTTCAGGGTGTGTTTGGATGGAGCGATTTGGATTTGGGGAGGGGATTTGGAGGAAGGATTTGAAATGACACTAAAATTGGAATCATTTGAAATCCACCTCAGTTATGGAAAAAATAACTCAAAGTGAATGTCGAGGGATTTGAAATCCATTATAACTTGAATACATCAAACGAACTTCATGGATTTGTTGACGAATTTGAAATCCATAGATTTCAAATCCTTCGATCCAAACACACCCTTATTGATATATTCCACATGTTTTTGACACGGGCTAATTTGGCTTATAACTAAATATAGGTTCGGTTTTTTTGGGCGAATGGACCCCTGAGAGTGTAGGAGACTATGCAAGTGGGACCAACCATGTTCTTCCAACTTATGGTTATGCACGAATGTACAGTGGAGTATCTTTAGACTCGTTTTTGAAGTATATCACGGTTCAGTCACTGACAGAAGAAGGGCTAATGAATCTCGGGCCTTATGTAGCAACTATGGCTCAAGTTGAGGGTCTCGACGCCCACAAGAGAGCCGTAACTCTCAGACTACAGGACATTGAGGCTAGGAATGTATCCAAATTGAGATGAGTATACACTGCTCTTAGTATTATTATTTCTGAATAATTGCCCCTTTTGATTATTGTTGTACAATTTGTGATCTTGATTGTGATGAACTTCATTTTGATAATCTTGTAACTTTTCGTAAAGCTATTTTTGTGGGAGCGGAATGGATTTGATCACGATTGGATGTAATACTATTTGAATGTTTAAGGGATGTTTAATAAAGGATATTTAACATGTGTAAATATTTTGATACATGTCACAGCATATATATTCCATATATATATATATATATGATATATATAGAATATAAGATAAAACACCATTTGTAATAGAAAATTTTGTCCCTATTAAAAGGGTATTAGGCACGGTGAATATGGCAAGGGCTGATCCTCTCGTGATCGATGGAAATACGTCTTTCTTTGATAGCCTATCTATCCATGGGAGGCCAGGTTTTACTCATGCTTCATAGCCACACAACCCCTAAAAATTGGATGGTGAGATTATATAGCGAAAGAGTAGAAAATAATGCGACTATTTTTACCATAGATATTGAGACCGAATTAAACGAGACTCAAACACAATTTATGATTTTTTACATTTTTGAAAATCATAAACAGCATTACCATAATTATCTATAGGTATTTTATATCCACTTTATGCACAAAACAATGGATCTTTTCATTTCAAATTCACAATGATTAATTAATGTGAATCTTTCCCTTTAACACAAAATATTTTAAATGGGGAAGGATAAATTTATTTGAGATTAATGTTCCCAAATCATATAATCTCATATATTGATTTGAAATTTCATTCTAAGGTCTATTAGATTTATAGAGGTAAGAATCAATGGCATACAGAGTGGATCATGAATACGATTACTTATTCAAGATTGTGTTGATTGGAGATTCGGGAGTCGGAAAATCAAACATATTATCAAGATTTACGCGAAATGAGTTCTCTTTGGAGTCGAAATCCACCATTGGTGTCGAATTTGCAACAAGGACTCTACAGGTTGGTTTTAAAATTTACCATAAAAAGGAATTCACTATATCGATAATCGTTATTATGCTTATTGTATTGCAAGTCAAAGTATAGGACTCGATTTTGCGTCTCGTTTAATGTTTGATTTTATATTCCGTATTATCTTAATATGATGTGCATACAAGATAAATTGTTGACTTGTTATGCCTAAATGCAATGACACATATTCTATTAATTTTCACTTTTATTACGATATATACCAGTTATATAACAAGTATAAATTGGATCAAATATTGATCACGTGAATAACACATGAAGATGGAATATAATCCGACCCACGACAAAGTAGTTAGCGTGTTAATAGATTAGGGGATGCGCTCAGTAATTTTATAAGATCTTTTCAATAGTTGTCAGATATTATACTTATCGATCTGAAGACCTAAGTAGTATTGGGTGTTTCTAGGTTTTAAAGAGTGAACAAATCATCTTTTGCAGTTAATTAAGGCGGTACTTATACTACCTTTATTGGGCTATATGTGCTGCTCGTCCTTATTGGGCCATGTGTCGCTCGTCTTAGTGGGCCAGACCCATGCCTCAATACACAATCCAACATAATGATATGTTAACATAACCACTTTATTAAACTACGAAAAACCCTGCTCATTAGTGGGACCCATCAAATCCATGCAGGTAGAAGGAAAGACCGTGAAGGCCCAAATATGGGACACCGCCGGTCAAGAGCGATACCGAGCCATCACGAGCGCCTACTACCGTGGCGCGGTGGGAGCCCTCGTCGTGTACGATATCACTAAACAACAAACGTTCGAAAACGTCCCGAGATGGCTCAAGGAGCTAAGGGACCATGCCGATTCCAACATTGTGATCATGTTGGCGGGCAATAAATCCGATCTCAATCATCTTCGTGCAGTGCCCGAGCACGAGGCTCAGCTCTTTGTCGAGAACGAAAAAATCGCGTTTCTCGAGACATCGGCCCTCGAGGCGCATAACGTCGAAAAGGCTTTCAACACTATATTGTTGGATATTTATCAAATTGTGAGTAGGAAAATGCTTGCAGCACAAGAGGGCACAGGAAATGTGCCTAGCCAAGGCACATCTATTAAGGTTGATGAGTATGCTAATGATAGGAAATCTACTTGTTGTTCTAATTGATTTGATTTTTTGAAGCAATTCATTGATTAACACATATATATAATATTTAGATGGTTGTAAAATGTATATTATTTCATCACTTTGCAAATTTTCTTATTATTCATCCGTTTGCTAAACATTTGATTATATGTCACTCACCTAATAATTAGATACGAAGAAAAAAGATATCTCGTTTTTAGTCTCGCAGATTTTTCTAATTTTCTTCTTGATTTTTCTAGCTTCATTTCTTTCATTTTTTTTTTTTGCTTTTTTAACGTCCTAACACTTAACTAGCAAAAAAGTAGAGTGTGGAATTCAAAATTTTCATATAAATTTTATGGTAATTCTTTTACGCTAGATAGTTTCTTATAAATATACATTTATTGTTATTTTTTAAATCGTTTACGAAGAGAATATCCTAATTTAATAAATGTGAACTTATAACTTTTTTTTATAGTAAACGAAATAAATTTTGTAAGACTCCAAAAAGAACTAATTATACTCACGATTTATAATAACATAAAATTGAGGTTAAAATATATCACATTGATGTAGACTAAAACCCAAATGTTGAGTGGCTAAATAATGTTGGGCGGCTATAAAATGCCAAACTCCAAGTCAACAATACTAATTTCTTCAAATAAAAATCAACTTTGTCCATTGTCCCCCACTTGACTAACTAGTTTAAGTGGACCACAATAAAACATCTTAACAAATGGAATAGAAAAAAGCAAATAAATATAAATAAAACAATGAAAAAATTACACTTGTACCACTTTGAAAAAATTTATAACACGTCAAATTTAACAGATTTGATGTATTCCACAATACATATAGGAAAAACAGAAGATGTCATATGTCACACTAAATCTGTTGGACCAAATGTGATATAAAATTTTCTGACCATTTTAATTGCCTAAACTCCCTATTTTAAAAATTATATTAAAGCACTTCTTATAATTATATCAATATGCATTCAATAATTCTTACCATTTTATTATAGTAATTCTTATAAATAGATTTCTAGACGAGATTACTTGTAATTTTTAAAAAAATATAGAAGAATTTTAGCAATTACATAATTAATAAAAAAAATTGTGTATTTTTTTTCAAAATGAATGAAAAAAGATGAGAATATACAACAATTGCCAAACTTATATAAAGGATAAAAATTATAATTTTCCCAAATTCACCCTTCAAAAACGAACCTCCTTCACACAAAAAAAAGGCATAAATAGACTTCTTGTGTACCGGACCTACCGGTAACTTTTCAAAACTAAATAGATTTTATAATAATTATAAAATAAATGAAGGGTCTTTGTGCAATATTTCCTAAAATAAATAAAAAAGGATTCATCCCTCAAAAGCTTCACAAACCCACAAAAACAAAAACCCCTCTCCCACACTCATGTGTGTGAGTGTGTGAAAATTCTCCAGAGAAAAAAGGGGCTCTTACTGTGCTGTAATGGATCCTGTAGTATTGGACAGGATAATTGAGAAATTGATCGAAGTCCGATCCTCGAAACCAGGAAAATTAGTGCAGCTTACAGAATCTGAAATTAAGCAGCTTTGTGTGGCTTCTCGTGATATCTTCATTAATCAGCCGAATCTTCTTGAACTCGAAGCCCCTATCAAGATTTGTGGTATATTTTCCTTCAAGATTTTTTTTTTTTGCGCTTGGAATTTGTTGCCTACTTTTTAACTTTTAGGTGGGTTTTTTTTTTTTTTTTTGTGATGCAGAAAAGATTGTTACAGCTTTCAACCCTAACTTGTTGTGTATTTTTGTTATGAGTTGTTTAAATGTGAAGGCTTTATTTGTGGGCTTCTTTTTTATGAGGGTTTTTTTGCTCTTTTTTTTTTATGGTGTGAATCTGTGTATTCTCCTTTTTTCTTTTCTTTTTATGAATACTAATGGTGTATTTTGGGTTGTTCTTGAAAGTAATTAATCATTCGCCTGTATTTTTAAATTGAGGGTTTTTGCTCCTCATGGTTTTGTCTGGTTATCTTGTTCTAAGACTGTGATTAAGCTCCACAAATTTTCGATTTGAATTTAGGCTTAGTTTGGCAATTTTTCTTGCATTTCTTTGTATGGTTCGCTTGAATTAACTCGAAAGGAATCACTTTGTATATATAGGTTCACGGAAAATATCATGTAAATAGTCAGCTCCAAGTTACATGAAGATAACTTCCTGTCTGTTATGCATTTCATCATTTAAAACGAAGTTACAGTTTGACTTGCATTTGAGTGGCAATCGAAAATCGAAACATACATGTATTTATGGCTGGCATCTTTTAACCTTTTAACGTTCAATTGGTTTTCCTGCTTGTTACACTTGGAAGTAGGAAGTCTTTTTTTCCCTCAGAAAAAAGGGAACAAAACAAGAAATAATCCATGCAACTGTGGAAATGTCCACATTCCTATAGGCTAGGTTTGCTTTGTTTGTCAATCTGAACTAGTATCAATTCAGCTTATAGGTTCATCTATTTTAGTTATGTTTAATTGAACAGAATCTTGCCTTGTGTTGAATCACTGTGAACTATCACCATGACTTTTGATGTTTCGATGTTATAAATTTGTTTATTTCAGGTGACATTCATGGGCAATATAGCGATCTTTTAAGGCTTTTTGAGTACGGTGGTTTCCCTCCACAATCCAATTATCTATTTCTTGGGGACTATGTAGATCGTGGAAAACAAAGTTTGGAGACTATATGCTTGTTACTTGCATATAAAATCAAATACCCGGAAAATTTTTTCCTTCTCAGAGGAAACCATGAATGTGCTTCTATAAATAGGATATATGGATTTTACGATGAATGTAAGCGCCGTTTCAATGTGAAATTGTGGAAAGCCTTCACTGATAGCTTTAACTGCCTTCCTGTTGCTGCACTTGTTGATGACAAAATTTTGTGCATGCATGGTGGACTTTCTCCAGAACTTAACAACCTAGATCAGATTAGAAGCTTGCCCCGACCCATTGCTATCCCGGATACTGGGTTGCTTTGTGATTTGCTGTGGTCAGATCCTGGTAAAGATGTTAAAGGATGGGGAATGAATGATAGAGGGGTTTCGTTTACTTTTGGCCCTGATAAAGTCTCGGAATTCTTGGCAAAGCATGACTTGGACCTTGTATGCCGTGCTCACCAGGTAAAGCAGTTAAACATGAGCACCCCTAAAAGTATTCTTATTAGGGGTGGCAATTGGGTTGAATGGTTTGGGTTTGGGTCGGGTCAATTTGGGTTGGACTTAAAGTGGGTTGGGTCCAATTGGGTCCAATGTCAAAATATATGCATTATAGTTGGACCCAAGGTGGACCCAACAAGGACCTGAAATGGATCCGATAAGGACCCATTATGAATCAAAGTGGTGTAAGGGGTTGTTGTAGAGTGTAAAATGTAGATTATTAACTCAAAGTGGAGAATATGTTGGACCCAATTTAGACCCAAATTGGGCCCAATTTAAGACAATTGGACCCAAATATTATCAAAAGCCAACTCAGTTGGGAATAAAATGCTAAAATGTTAGGACCCAACCCATTGAAAACTTAGTTTGGTTTGGGTCCAAATATATGGATGGACCCAAATTGCCACCCCTAATTCTTATGTTATGTTTTTCTACCCCTTCTTTTTGCAGGTTGTAGAGGATGGGTATGAGTTCTTTGCAGAAAGGCAGCTAGTGACCATATTTTCAGCCCCTAACTACTGTGGTGAATTTGACAATGCTGGTGCATTGATGAGTGTTGATGGAAACTTAATGTGCTCTTTTCAAATTCTAAAGCCAGCTGAAAGGAAAAACAAGTTCATGATGTCCACAAAAATGTGATCTTCCAATTTTCCAAGGTCAGCTTGAGTTATTGCTTAGCTCTTCACTTCTTTCTTCCCATTTTTTCTTGTTGTAGGGAAATTTTAAATGCCTTCCGACTTTCTTGAGTATGTTACTACATATGAACAATATGCATCTTCCATGTCGAATCATATTCAACACGGTGTAGTCGTAATACATTATGTATAAACCATCTTCGTTTGATTAATCGAAACCAAATTGAACCACAATTGATCCAAAAGAGCATAAATATGAGTGGATTTTAGGATTAATAAATTTTTGTTCATGAAAAATTGTCCTTCCTTTTATCGGCATGTTGAAGTTGGAGAGAAAGATGAAAAGTTTGAACTGTTGGTATGAAACCTGGAAAATTAATCGACATGTCTGAAGGTCTTTGGAAAAGACAGATCTATCTGCAGTTGCATCTTCGTTTGTGAGGAAATACTTGTACATCAAAGCTTAAGAGAATGTTATAACCAAAATATATAATAACATCCCTTTGATGTTAATTTTGCCATCATTGTGCTACACAATGTAAATTGGTATTTTTGTTCATATTTTGCTTCGTATGCATGCACTTTTCTCATGATTTTTTTTTATAGAAAAAATGCACATTAATTATCTCAAGGATGGTTGTAGCTAATTATTAATTATATGCAATTAACCTATTTTCTTGCTGCAGGCATTAGACTCTTATGAGAAGAAATTTACAGCTGTGCGAAAATCTTCGGGCTTAAACTCTTTAATCTCGAATATTTTAGGTTTCCATGTAGATAGAATTTATTTGGGAATCATATTTGCGAGAATGAGTTATGGAACATCCGATTTAATATTTTCCGAAAGTTGGCATGTTTTATGCAGATTCTTAACCGGACTTGGAGATACAAATGAATTGTGTGTTTTTATTATTTGTAGTTATTAAAGATAATGTCTTTTTAGGTAGATATATGTTTGTGTGTTGTAGTTGCCCTTGTTTGTGAGTACTTATATTGCTTTTTACATTGTTTGATGAGTTTATAAGCTTGTTAAAATATTTTATAGGATGTTTTAGTTGGTAAAAATGTGACAAAATTTCAGGCATGAATGTGGTTTTACAGGTTTAAAATAGAGAAAATTACAGAAAGGCCCCTCAAGTATGTGTTTATTATCGAAAAATCCAGTCCACTTTTGAAATTATACAAATCTCCCCCAGTCAGAGCGTGGGTCATGATCCACAATACTACTCTATATATTTATACTCTTTAATCAGTGATAATGAATTATTATATAGATTTTACTAATTGAACCAGAAACGTAGCAATTTATACTCTCTAAATTCTTTGAAATTGATGAGTACCACGATTGAGAACTTGATTTTACAATATTTATAATAGTGGGTATGTAGATAACTTGAATTTATCAAGTGCAATTCATATTCAATTCTACCTAATTTATCATGAATCAGATTAAACCCATCTTCCTAATACTTTACATATAATATATATTTAATCACGCATCATACACTTGTATTTATCTTCACAGTTTAACTCGGATATATAACAACAGCATTAGTTTCAATTCTCATAACTCCGAATTGTATTTGTGTGCTGATATGGTGTATTGATTGTTAATTATAGTTTATAATAGTCAAACAACTGATTTATGAATGTGAAATATGTATTCTTTTTTTGGATACTCTGATATAATTATTCATTTGATTATTGATTCAAAGACGTGTTAATATTAGATTCAACCTTCTGATATAATTCTTGTATTCGAAATGAACACCAAGGTCTGGGTGGTGTAGTCGGTTATCACGCTAGTCTCACACACTAGAGGTCCCCGGTTCGAACCCGGGCTCAGACATTTTCTTTTATTTTTAGCTCAATCCTTTTTGTTTCTTGTTCAAGCTGTAACAAGCATAAAGTTTATACTTTATATAATTTATATATATATAAAAAAAAAAGACTGTATATACAGTATACTATATGATTATATGTGTTACATACATATAACGAATATCAATGTATGACTATATAAATATTAAAATTCTTTGCATAAGTTGAACCCATCAATGCACTGATTATTAATTTAGAAACATAATTAGAAACACAAAAACCAGATAAGAGAGATTCTAACATTATTTTTTTATGGAGAAAAATAATAATAATACAGTAGACTGACTTTTTGATATATCTAAAAAATTAAAGATGGTGAGTTGTGAAATATCATCGATATTATATTCTGCTTATATCTTAAACAAACTAGATGTCAATTAGCTTACAGTAAACTAATACAAATTGTTGGTTTTTTAAATACTAATACAAAGTTAACTTCATATAAGTAGTTGACATGGACTTGGTCATTGTCTGCAACATGTATAGAATACCATTATTTTAAAAAGATATATAGTTTAATAATTTTAACCGTTAATATCTCACACAGTATGATATATTATGTGTGATTCTCACGTATTTATGTGAAATACATAGAATATAGATACATAATAATACATATTCAATTCATCAATTAAACTCGATCTGACATTGAATTAATTATCGAAATATATACTTATGAATACATTATAGAGTATATGAATAAATTGAAAGTGTTGAAGTATAGAGAGAGAGATTTATGGCTCCATTAAAGAGATCATCATCTCAAATTCAATCATCTTCTCAAATTATACAACATTTCACACACCCCAAACACCCCCTTCACCTTCTCAACATCCCCCATGAATTCATCTGCAACGCCTGTAACGAACTAGGGTTTGGCCCCAGGTACCGCTGCCACGTCTGCGACTTCGACCTCCACACGATCTGCGCCACGTGTCCCATCACCACCCCACCCTCCCCCCTCCACCCCACCCACCCCCTGACCCTCGTCAACCTCCCCGTCAACGACCGTTTCTGTGATCTCTGCGGCGAACTTGTCCATGGCCTCTTCTACACGTGCGCCGCATGTGAGTTCGACGTACACCCCTTATGCACGCAGCTGCCCTTGAACGTACAACTCCCGATGCACCCCCACCATCTCTTGATGCTCCGGCCGGGAAGTGGGCCTGCTGGTTGTGCTCTCTGCTTTAAGACTTGTACGTCGTGGAGGTACAGGTGTGATGTTTGTGCACTGGATGTTCACCTGGAGTGTGTTCTTGGGGGCTGTGATAATGATCATGTGGAGAAGGTCACGTGCCAGACGCGTGCGGTTGTTCCACCGCCGCAGCATGCAGGGTTTGGTGGTTACGCGATCGGGGTTCCGGCGTGTGGTGGTGGTGGTTATAAGCCTTATGAGGTGGCGCCGGAGATGATGACGTGTCAGGCGAGTAAGCCGAGTAGTAGTGGAAGAAGGAGAAAGATTTATAGGTTTGTGGGTAGGGTTGCTGCTACAGCAGTCATAACTTCCATTGTTGGGATTCCTTTTGGTGTATGATATATATTGATCTTATATATAATATTATATATATATAACATATATTTAAGATCAATATATAATTATATATAGTGGGTTGAGTCTAATTGTTGAAGAATAATCCAGGCAATCCAAAATGTGAATATTTTTTTTCTGGGATTTGTTTGGAATTAGGGTTTGTCTTTCTTTAATATTTGAGTAGCATGCATGTATTTTGTATCTCATTTGTTTGTGTTTTCGTAATCGGAATTGTGAGTTTCTTGTTTTGATTATCTTTCATTTCATCTAAATTAATGCAAGATAAATCTATACATATTTAGTGTACAAAGGTGTTATATATGAAATGCAAAGTATAATTTAGAATAGCATATAAATTAGAGCAGGTTATAGAGACTACGGAAATGTAATCCTATTAATTGGCAATTATTCATCCTATTATATTATTGATGTATAAGGTATTTATAGAACAAAGAAGCTAAGAGTTATATATATTTTGTATCTACAAAGGAAACTAGATTTTGAAATATTGTAGATGGGCTAGTTATCGATATTACCATTGGAAGCTAAAGGTGTGCAAGAATACACATTGACATTGTCCTCATTTATAACTAGCTAGCGTATTTGTTAACTACATGTCACATATAATATTCGATAAAAATCAAAATGATATTTAACTTCACTCGTAGTATTTAATTCCATATACATTGTCCATATACATTGATTTTAAAGTTTTTTTTTTATATAATTAAGCGTTATGCATTAATTAAACATAAAAAAATTACAAATTCAAATAGATAAAGATCCATCTTCCACTCATTAACACAAATAATTATTTCCATAAATCAATCCTTGATATATATATATAACCATGGAATATAGATCTTCTAGTATAATCTAGTCAATATATCGAGATATGGATCAACCATCGACAACTCTTAGGTCTCTAAAAATAATTGAGTTATCGAATGATTGAACTCAGCATTGGACTTAAAACACTTGAACTTTTCGCCCTAAAAGAAACTAATTAAATTGTGTAGTCGAATCATAGTAAAACCAAAAATAAGAATTATATGGGTTTTTACATATTTTAATTCCTTGAATGAAGCAAATTGAAAAACGATTTTAATTTCTTCTAGGTCTATAAATTCAGTAAACAAGACTATAGAAAAGAGCTTTAAAGTTTAAACCTAGATATACATTTTAGATTCGATTCAACCAACTTAATTCAATGCTAACTTTAATATTTTTAATCGATCTATCATAAAATTACCGGACAAAATTGTTCTGATCAAGATGATATTTTGTAGTAAATTGATAATATTAGATTGTTCGTTTTTTAGCTAAATGTCAGAAATCCACCTGATTTATGTCCAAATTTCAATATTTATATTGCATCGATATTATAAATAATCAAAATTTGTTTAGTTATTAAATTTGTATCATGGACCTTGGGGCTTGGGTGACTGATAAGCCTCGAACACGTAGAGTGAGAAAGAAAAACTCGACACGGTTGATTTAACATCATATGCTTTTCGAACATGCCTATGTTTTGATTCGATAACATAAATAATTTTTTTAATGACGTGATATATTATAATTCATTATAATAAATAAACTAATAAATTATAAAACGTATCAAATAAAATTTTCATTTTAATTTCAGTTTTTTTTGTTGGAGTTTATACTTTAAAATATGAAGAAAAAAAACTTACAATAATTAAAAGGATGTATTTTTTCTTAAATTTAAAATGTACTTTAGAAAACAATTATTGAAAATGAAATAAAAAAACACGTTTAAAATATAGTCTAATAGATTGGTAGTTATTTTCATATTTTGAGTTATATTTTGGGGAAAAGCCTCGAGGCTCTTTTCCTCTAAGAATATCATTTTCCTCTAAAAATATCAATATATCATAGTGCTAACTATCATGAGTCATAGATATATGCAAAAAGAGTAACTAGAAATCTAAGAAGATGATTTCCATTTCTTTATTTGGTAAAAATAGAAGCTTAAAAGGATTAAACTTTAAAAATTACTTTAAAATAGTTTCTCTTTTGTTTTTAAAATTATTTAACTTTTGTTAAGGCATCAAAATTATTAGCTCCATTTTTTTTTTGCTTCAAATTTTCATCCCCATTTATTTTTTCGGATCCATAATTATTGAGAAAACACACACACACAAAAATATTATTGAAGATTAATTTCTTGCCATTTTTCCCTTTTATATTTATCTAAAATTAACCCAAAAAAAAAATAGAAAGAGAAAAAGAAAAAAAATATCACTTTAGTTCATTCTACAATATTTTAATTATTGATTAGCATTTTTTGTTAGCTAAATATATGGAATGGACTTTCTATTTTATAGGGTAATCAACCCTATCTTTTCATCAACTTTCCAAGATTACCAATTTTAACAATTACCATTACATATAATTGTTTCCCATATGGATATTGTATAGTGACTTGCATATGTATAGTGCAAAAGTGAATTATGAAAAATGTGGGTTTTAAATCAATGATATAAAATTAATTAAAATAGTGTTAGGTGGCAAGAATTTTAATAAATATTTCACCAATTTAAAGTTCATGACCACAATTTATGAATATCAAAACATTATTAATACTTGTGCATATACTCATAAGTGTAATAGAATTATTTATACGAGCTAAAATTGAATTTGAGTTTAACTTTTTATAAATGTAAATACGTATTATATTAAAGTCACCGGCTTGCTCATTTAAGGAGAAAATAGATTATTTCATTTTATTGAGACCAAATGCTATGATGGAGAAAATAATATAACTTGATAGTATTACCTATAATATAATAGTTTTTATCATTGAAGCATCGGTCAACAATGAAATATGAGCAAATCTAATTTTTCATGAACAATACTAGTATTCGAGAGATGGGAATTCTCATGTGAGAGACCTAAAATAAAACATCTCTAAAAGTTAAAATAAAAATGAAAACTTATCGTAGACGACATAATCCTATTCAGACTGTCAATAAATCACTCAATCTAATTTATAATTTATCATACATAATTTTAAACATGGATAATTGAATCCTATATTAGCACGATGAAATGCCAATTGAACTCATAGTTAATTGTTGATAATTTGATCTTTTTTCTTTTACGAGACAAATGAGTGATAATTAAATTATGTCAAAATTGTTAGTCAATATTGACTCAATCTCTAATATAGTAAAATTTTCTTAAAATAAATTATGCCAAAATTATCAGTCAATATTAACTCAATCTCTGATACAGTAAAACTTTCTTAAAATTCAAACGTAGCCGGACTAATTATTTTAATTTTCAACTTATATTAACCATATTAAATATGTTTTCAATAAAAAAGGGTAGAGTTTTGAATTCAAAAATTCGATTCTATCACTTCCATAAAATTTAGCACAAAATGCATATATATATATATATTTATATATTCTTAAACGTCATGACAATTTATAAGATCCAAAAGTGGAAGACTTCAAACGAAAATAGAGATACCATTATCTACTTTCCCCTCCTCACGATGTAGTAGACCCCAACCATAATTTTTATATTTTTTTTTTCTCATTTTTAATTATTTAATTATAAATAATTTGAACAAAATCGACTCTAATCACCTATTTAAAGACATGTTATGAAAAATCAAAGATGATTTATATAATTATATATAAAAATTATATATCGATATATTTTGAGAGAAATTGATTGATTTTTTCCCTAAATAAATCGACGGATAAGAATTCACCCGCCGTAGTTTAAAAGAGGCGTGCAGCCTTGAACCACTCTTTCACCCGACCCGCCACATGACCGCACGTGACAAGACCGCGTGGCTCTTTACGATTGGTCATTCACAAAAATTGCGGAAAACAATAATAATTGCTAAAAAACCCCTGGAAAAACCCTTACCTAATTTCCTCTATCCCTCTCATTCAGCAGTCACATTAGAATAAAATCATAAAAGATATTATATATATATGTATATTGTATGTATATGTAATTTGTATGTATATTCATCATCATCATGTGCAACAAAACCCTATAAATATAAAGGGCGTTCACGGGTCTCCTCATTAAGCAGCCCTACCGATTCTTGAAACTCTCGAATCTTTCATTCAACCAAGAAGCGAGAAAATCTTGTGTTTTCTGCTTCTCAGCAATGGACGGTGTAGATTCAACTCGTGCATTTGTCAGAGATGTTAAGCGTATTGTCATCAAGGTCACTTTTTTATTTGTTGGGTCTTTTTTTTAATGATTTAAGTGTTGTTTTTATTGGTTTGACTATGAATTTGTGCTATTATAGTCTATTAGTTTCAAATTTGATGATGCATTTGTTATTTATCAACCATAGAATGTTTAAAGACTGAAGTGTTCTGTTTGCATGTCGTTTTTTATTTTTTCGATTTCTCAAGTCGCTTATGTGTTTGATTGAATGTTGGTTATATTAATTGACTAGCTTTAGTTGTGGTGCCAATAGTCAATAGAGACTAGAATGTTGATCAAAACGTGGCATGTAAAGATGGAACAAAATGTTTACCTGTTTTTGAATCTGGAGTCGTGATTAAGGTTCAACCTAAAAGGTGATGATTTACTCCTATGATATGTCTCCTACATGCTCAAGGCTCTAAGCCTAGTAACAGGATTGCTTTGGGACTGGAGGAGATTATATTCCGCTTTTATATGATCATAATAGACACACAAACTTTGTGTAAGCTAGCAGGTTCAACTTTATCAGGCTTTACTGTATGTTAGTTTTAGTGGAAAGAGATGTTGGACAATGTGAATTACATGGTAAAGCGTCTTATTAGTTGGTAAAAAGGTTCAAAGAAGTCTCCACAAGTCATGGAAGTTCCGGGTTCGAGACATGAGGATGTCTTGCTTTGCTTTTAGTTGGAGTTGTGGGAATATGGTGAGGGAATCTCTGATGCTTAAAAATTTCAGTTGTTTTTCATTTGAAATATTTGTCATTGATATTTGTTTTAGTTTTAAATTTATCAGATTCGCCTTCTTTTTCTGCAATAGATGTAAAATTTGAATGTTATTCTTTTGGCTAAATTTTGAACTTTCTTACCCCTTATTCAGTTTGGCACTTTGAAATCCTTCTTTTTGATGTTTTAGTTGATTATATATCTTTGTCAATGAAGGTTGGAACTGCTGTTGTCACTCGAGCTGGTGGGAGATTAGCTCTTGGAAGATTAGGGGCACTTTGCGAGCAGGTTACTTCATTATAACTTCTTAACTTTCTCATCAATGCTAATCTATCCACCTACATTTCCTAATTCTTATATTGTTGACGGCAAGGAACTGTACAGATTCACGAACTGAACTCCCAGGGATACGAGGTTATTTTGGTGTCATCAGGTGCTGTCGGCGTTGGCCGCCAACGGCTTAGATACAGGAAATTAATCAACAGCAGGTCTTTTCCCTCTTTGCTGTGTTGGATCTTGGTTTTGTGAGACTTGAGAAAGATTGTAATATCCTAGCATTCTAAAGTGTAAACCAAGAATTTAACAATTGCCTCAATATGTCTGTTAATGGTTCTGTAATAGCACCAGGATTCTGTTGCTAAATTTTCTAATTTATCTTGAAGCTAAATTTTGTACCATCCTTGCAAATCCATGAAGAGACATTATTATGAAAACACTTTGAACACCCTGTAAATACTCTACTTTTCTACCATCTTTTGTTGACATGTTTTGTTGCCTTTTGGATTTTTGCAGCTTTGCGGACCTCCAAAAACCCCAAGTGGAGCTTGATGGGAAATCGTGTGCGGCTGTTGGACAAAATGGTCTAATGGCCCTGTATGATACTTTGTTTAGCCAGGTGAAATCACAGTCCTTGTGCATTTTGATTTTATTTTGTCTGATTGAAACTAGAGTAATAGTTGAAACGAACTAATGTTTTCTGTTGAATATACTACTTTATGTGCATTTAAGTTACTCATGGTTTTGCTATTTTTCATACAGTTGGATGTCACGTCTGCACAACTTCTAGTTACTGACAATGATTTCAGAGATCCAGCCTTCAGGAAGCAGCTCAATGAGACTGTTAAGTCGTTGTTGTCTCTGAAGGTTGTTCCTATATTTAATGAAAATGATGCAGTCAGTACCAGGAGAGCCCCTTATGAGGTGCGTTATTCGTTATTTGCTCACCGTTTGTCACTTGCATTAGAGATTTGACAGTCAAAACACCATGTAGCTACTTGAAATATTATGCTGAAAGGGTTGCATGTATTTTTCCTTTTATTACTCAAGTAATGGCAGTTGTTGTGATGCAAGTCCATGATCGGTTGAGCTCTATTTTTGCGCAGAGGCAAATTTAGGGTGGGGCAGGGTGGGTAACCCGCCCACCCAAAAAATAAAAAAAATAAATATACGTATATTTTTAAAACTTTAATATTTAGTCACACCTAATTTTATAACCGTCATCATATTTTGACCACACTCACTTTTGATTACTGGCTCCGTGACTGTTTGTGCTAGTATGTTTCTTTGTGGTGAATTTAAACGTACAAGTGGAACGATTTTTTCCTGTTTTAATATTCCACTCACTGATCTCTTCTATTATTTTTCTCTTTTTTGAATGGGGATTGGAGTGAGGGGGATAAAACTCTAATTTCATTTTATTGACGACCGTAAACTGTCACTAGCCTTTACTGGTGTGGCCTTAATAAATATAGTTCATCCTGTGTAACTGATATTTTTGCAATTTTGCAGGACTCTTCTGGAATTTTCTGGGACAATGACAGTTTATCAGCTCTACTCGCGATGGAGCTAAAAGCTGACCTCCTTGTTCTGTTGAGTGACGTAGATGGTCTTTTTAGTGGTCCACCAAGCGATCCACATTCGGAACTAATTCATACATACGTTAAGGAAAGACATGAGGGAACAATTACTTTCGGAGACAAATCGAGAGTGGGAAGAGGGGGCATGACTGCGAAAGTAAAAGCTGCTGTTTATGCTGCTTATGCTGGCATTCCTGTTGTCATCACCAGGTAAACTGCCTTTCTCTAGAAATTAGTACATTAATCTTGCAAACTTGACTTGTCATATCGTGTTTAATCTTAAAATGCTTAAAACTTGAGCAATCCTGATTAACTTGGTGATGCAGCAAGGAATGCTCAACGGTATTTTATTGTTTCTTAGTGTTTATTTATGAAACAAGACCGTACAAAATCCAGAAGAAATTGTAATGTGTAATATGGTTTTAAGTTTCTGAAGAACAAGAATCAGAGTAAATTTAAAAGACTGGGAAGAAAATGATCATAGGTGTACTACTTGGGGGAAGTAGATGTAAAAGTACTTAAGTGGAGCAATATAGAATAATGTTCCAGCACAAAAGCGTCTTGAGATAGCAGTCATGTTCCAGTACTTAAGCACAAAAGCTTCTGATTTTTGTCAATAAATGCATGATTTATATTGATGTGGTTCTTCAGCATCCCGGGCCATTCTTAACTTGAGTTGTATACCTCCATTATATTTTAAATAATTCTTATCTCAAGAACAAAGGCTTTGTTCATTATGTGGGGAGCTGATGGCTCTTTGAAAGCAATATTTTTGTATTGCATATTGTTAATTCCTGGTTTATTATTTCATCAGCTCTGTTTTAGTGGATTTTTACCTCATCTCTGTCCCTCACCTTGATCCTTCTGTGGATGTAGTGGTTTTGCTGCTGACAGTATCATAAAAGTTCTAAGTGGAAAGCGTATTGGTACGCTGTTCCATCGGGATTCTAGTAAGTGGGTCCCACTAGGAGAAGTTGGTTCGCGTGACATGGCGGTAGCAGCTAGAGAAAGTTCAAGACGGCTGCAGGTACTCACTATTGAACTGGGATTATGTTTTTTTTTTTTTTTTTTTTGCTGAAAAAGCACAAATGCACTAAAAAGCATGTTATTATGCAACCTTCCAGGCTATGACATCACAAGAGAGAAGTAAAATTTTGCTAGATGTGGCAGATGCTTTAGAAGCAAATGAGAAGCAAATAATTGCTGAAAACGAAGCTGATGTTCTTGAGGCACAGCAGGCTGGTTACGAAAAAGCTTTAGTATCTAGGCTGGCCTTGAAGTCCGGTAAGGTAAGGCCTGATACCAAAGCATGTGTGGTTGTTCAAGAGAAATGTTGCCATAGAACTCTCTCTCTCTCTCTCTCTCTATATATATATATATATATATATATCTCAACATCAATAATTTTTATAGGTTTCAAGTCTTGCAAATGCTATTCGCGTGCTTGCAAACATGGAGGAGCCGATTGGTCGAGTTTTGAAGAGAACACAGGTAAGAAATCAGTGTGTAAGGATCTCCATGTGGTTGTGTGTAGTAATATATTTTTGATTTCATAGGGTTTCAAATATATATAATATATTTTTGGTTTGTAGTAATTTCTTAATATAAATATTTATTAATCAGCTTCTACGTGTATTCTCCGCCTTAATATCCAACTTAACCTTGACTTGACTCGAAAAATCTCGATATGAGATGAATATCTGAGATCAGACAGCTTCCAGGCTCGTGGCTTGCTTATCCCTGGCTTACCATCTTGAATTATTGAATCTGCATAGCAATCATATGTTAGAAATCTTTATAACTATTGTCACTATGGCTCATGGTTGTGATTTTCTGATAAATGTTACTGCAGCTGTCAGAAGGATTAGTTTTGGAGAAGTTGTCATCTCCCTTGGGCGTTCTTTTGATCATTTTTGAGTCTCGACCTGATGCACTAGTTCAGGTAAATTACACCATCAACTTTGTTATTAGGCTTTTCTTTAGAGGTGGCAAATGGATTGGTACGGTTGGGTTTCGGTTGGTTCTTAAATGGGTTGGATTCTTTATGGTTCCAAGATGGAACCAAGCTTGACCCAAAAGAAAACCATGCTCAAACCAAAGGGAACCTGGCTCAACTCAACTCAACCCAATCCAACGCAATTTGATCCCAACTTCGAACCAAGTTGTAACCAAAACTAATTCCTTAGGATCAGAGTGCTGGAACCCAAATCTAGTTAACCATGGATTTTGAACCGTATTGCCACCCATACTTTTCTTTAGATAGTTCCAGTTGTGTAATAGTCTGTGTTTAGAAGAACCCTATTGAACTTCATTACAAGTGTATTTATATTTCTAAAGTATAGTTTACTCCTTCAGTCTATTAACATGATTGTGCTATACTTCCTCGACCAATACTATTTGAGTTAAAAAAAATCTCACTTGTGATTTTCCATTTGATGTCTTTGAATTTTAACAGATAGCTTCATTAGCAATTCGGAGTGGGAATGGGCTCCTGTTAAAAGGGGGAAAAGAAGCTAGACGATCAAATGCAATCCTGCACAAGGTTTATTCAAGTGAATAATAATAAATTGTTTTGGGTTTGGCCATATTGGATTTATTTTTTTTCTAAATTTATCCCTTCTTTCCTCGTTTTAGGTAATTACTTCAGCCATCCCGAAAAGCGTTGGTGAAGGACTCATCGGACTGGTTACTTCCAGAGAAGAGATCCCTGAATTGCTCAAGGTGTCTCTAAATTAAATTTGCATTTTCATTATACAAAAACTTGTTTTTATGATTATATATCCATATTACATGGGAACTAAAGTTTTATGTTTGTGTCAAAGTTGGATGATGTAATTGATCTCGTGATCCCGAGAGGCAGCAACAAACTTGTTTCTCAAATTAAGTCTTCAACAAAGATTCCTGTTCTGGGTCATGCGGGTAAAACATATACTTTGGATGGCTATGTTTCTTAATGAATAAACCATGCATTGCATGTACTAAGAGATTTGGAAGCTGTTTTCTCTTCTTTCCAGATGGAATCTGTCACGTGTACGTAGATAAGTCAGCTGATAGAGATATGGCAAAACAGATTGTTTTGGATGCAAAAACGGATTACCCTGCTGCATGTAATGCAATGGTGTGTTATGTTCCATGGGTATTCTTTTTATTCTTACACGATCAGTATATTTGTTAGACCTCTAAATTGCTCCTTTTATTCCTAAGGAAACACTGCTTGTTCACAAGGACTTGGTAAAGGATGGCAGCCTAAATGAAATTATTGTCGAACTCCAAATAAAAGGTCGGATTTCTCCAAACGTTTAGCATATATTTAGGGGTGGCAATTGGGCGGGTTGGGTTGGTTTTGGGTCGGTTCCAATGGGTTGGTTGTTAAATGAGTTTGGTTCTTAAATGGTTTTAAGGTGGAACCAAATTCAACCCAAAATGGAACCAAAACCAATCCAAAAGGGAAACAAGCCCAACCCGACTCAATACCTTACATTTTGTTCATTATAATTTAGATTATTGGCAAACGATTTGGCCTAACTTGAAATTTAGTTGGACCCAACTTGGAACCAAATTAGGAACCAAATAAAATTTTCTTAGGAACCAATTCAACCCAAATTTGGTTGGAACCGTTGGAACCGTGGTTCCGGATCCATTTTGCCACCCCTAGCATATAATGATATATATATAACATTTAAGGGCATTTCTTTGACTAAATGCTCTTTATCAAGAAACCATTATGTAGCCATCAAAAGAATCTTAACTTGTACAATGGTGTGTATGTGTTTCAGGTGTCTCAATATTTGGCGGACCTCGAGCTAGCTCTTTACTGAATATTCCGGAGGCACATTCATTGCACAATGAATATAGTTCTCTTGCTTGTACTGTTGAAATTGTGGATGATGTAAATGCTGCCATTGATCATATCCATCAGCATGGAAGGCAAGTTCGCCTTATGATTTTTTGTTTAGTGTCTCGGGTTCATTCTTTATTATTATAAGAGTGATGCACGTAAAACAATAATTCTTCTCTCGTAATGGCAGTGCGCATACAGACTGCATTGTAACTGAAGATCATGAAGTTGCGGAATTATTTTTACGCCAAGTTGACAGGTAAGTTTTCTTATTGGTCCATTTTATTGCACTGAAGCAAAATATGGAAATCAGCTTATTTTATTACTTCATCTGATCCACAAAGGGTGTGCAGCTTTCTACTTTACTTCTCCTAATATGTTTGTCACTTCCTAAAGTTGGTATTGCATTCAGTTGACTATATTGTGCTTCATTTAATTGGAAAAAGATTGAATAAGTCATTTTTGGTATAAAAAGTAACTTGAATTAACGAAAGAAAGTTCCATATATGAATAATATACAATGGTTGCAAAGTAAAACCATTGTACAATTTGAAATGTAAACTTTTTGCATTCCAATAATAATATCCATGTTATGCATTTTGTACCGGGAAATGATATTTTTGAATAAAGTCCCCATTTTTAATTTCTAACAAAAGTTAAGTGGGCATCTTTTTTTTTTTTTTTTTTGAAACGGATGATTCTATTGCATAATGGAATTTGTAACTAAGGGGGTGTTTGGCTAAGCTTATAAGCTCTTTTAAACATCTTATAAGATGTTTGGGAGCTTATAAGCTCTATGAAAGTGTTTGGATAATTTTCTTTAAAAAGTGCTTATAAGACCAAAAAATAAGATGTTTGGGTCTTATAAGCAAATAAAAAATAAGTTGGCAAAACCCAACTTATTTCAAAATCTTAAATTTGGGATATTGTTTATATTTTTTCAAAGACATAAAATAAACCTAGTTAAGTTTATTCTTTCCAACAATACCTTTCTCCGAAAAAATATTTATTTTTATATTGCACAATTCTCTCGTATAACATTTGAAAACATCTTATAAGTCCAATAGACTTATTTTATCCAAACACTTAAGAGCTTAATTTTTAAATAAGACGAAACATCTTATAAGCTCTTAAAACATCTTATAAGGTGTAAGAACTTATAAGATGTTTTAAATAAGCTTAGCCAAACACCCTCTAAATATGAAAATGAGCTTATTGAGAATACTAACATTGTCTCAAATTTAACCCTGTTGTCTTGACTTTGACTTTTCCAGTGCTGCTGTATTTCACAATGCAAGTACAAGATTTAGTGATGGCTTCCGTTTTGGATTAGGCGCAGAGGTATACTATGAATGTTTTTGCCGGGATGCATTTCCAGTGATTCGTAACTTAACGACATTCTAATTTATTTATTTTTGTTTCTGAATAGGTGGGAATTAGTACAAGTCGAATTCATGCTCGTGGTCCTGTAGGTGTCGAAGGATTGCTAACAACACGTTGGTACGTCTTTTAAACATCCTTTTTCTTTTGTTCCAACTCAAACCAGTAAATATATTTCACTCTCTGTTTTCATTTTCCAATGTTTTCAAATGGTTCGCGTGAAATTGAAAATATGTTGCGGGTCAAAAGAATTAAAGATATGTAATCAACAAAATCAACTTCAATCTAACACTAAAAACAAACCTGCCTTGAGATATTTTCTTAAGCATGAATCTGAAAATCTGATGATGAAAATTGATGATAGGCTTGCAAGAGGAAGTGGGCAAGTGGTGAATGGTGATAAAGACATTGTGTACACTCACAAGGACTTGAGCCTGCAGGGTTCAATCTAAGTATTAGTATTCCTGCAGCTGTCTCATTACTCGTCGGGTGATTACTAAATCTAGCGGGATGGATATGTATTTCGATTCCCATATATGATGTGTATTATAGTATTTAAATCATCGATGTGTGAAGAAAATAAGGTTGCAGGATGAATAATGTATGATGTATTATTGATTTGGGTTGAAAGTATTTATATGAGAATAATAAATAATATATATGAGCTTCGAAAGCTTTTTATGTATTTTGATTACAATTTACAAGCCCTGTTATTCGATCGATTTACTTCAATATTGTATTTTGCCTGCTTATATATGAACATAATTGGAAACATGAACACTGTAATGAACTTACATATTCAAATTATACAGAAGCTACATACTAATCTGTTACAGCCTGATATATATATATATATATATATATATATACAATCAAATCTGTTACTGCCTGATAATAATTGTCATGTTGACGAAACAATGAAGATTTACATATGTTTCAAAAAATCAAGTTCTGCAGTGTTAAATACATGCCTGACAAGATAAGATAACGACATGATCAATGGCTCCCAATTCGCAAGATTTCAACCATCAATGAATGATTATTCCACAAACACGATATATAATTTGACCAAATTCTGGCTCATCAAAGTTCACAAATTCACGGTTTCATAGTTCACTTGGCTACGTCTAACTATAACGATCAAACAGAAGTAGATAATACATATGTAAACTAGCTCATTCAAAAAAATCCCACCAATGTTATTCTCATCTCTGACTTAAGCCTTGATAAAATTCTGGAGATTCTTGAGCCATGTTACATATTCTCTACTATCTTTCTCGATCATGTACTCGTGCAAGAAATTTGTTGTGCTGGGCTTGATTCCTCTTACCTCCAGATACTTGTGGAAAGCCTTCTGCAAATTCTCATCCAAATCCCTGAGAAAAATGAAAAAGCCTCATTTGAGTACAGAAGAAAGGACCATTTGTATCATGCCCTGGGCCCTCATAACCGGAATCCAAAACCGAGATCCAAAATGATGAATTTTACTAGCAACTGCTTCACGTTCATACATTTTTTGCAAAAATACAACAAGTTGGTCGAGAAATCCATTATATGCACTTAAAGGCAATTCGAGATTTCATCCCTCTCAGTTCACAATTATCACAATTAGCATCATGCCAATGATCAGAAATTAGAAATTATTGCATTATCAGTCCAATAATCATTGTTAGTCCCGAAATTCATTTTAAACATTTGGGGCTAAAAATCCAAACAATGCATCAAACGGGAGTAATTTGCAAGTTTGTAAATAATGAGACTAAAATTGCAGTAAGCCCTATCACATGGGGCCCAATATCACAACTTACTTTAAAAAATCATAAATATGATATTTACTAAAACTTACGCAAAGTCGGGTCCTTCATATGCTATTTGATCCTCAGAGTTCTCTGGGTCTTTGACAGCTAAGGTGTCAATAGCAATCTCATCAGGGTAAGCAGTACAACCGAACTCTAGACAAGGTGCACCCTTCTTGGAGACTCTAACAACAAGTGGTATACTGGACTGGCTTCCCTTTTCCTCTCCATCCTCATCATTGTCATCTTCATCATTCTCATCACCAACCATGTCAGGCATGTGAACTTCAACACTTATGGTTTCACCTTGATATTCTCTGGTGAGTGTTACAGTCTGCTGTCCAGGATGGTCTTCAATTTTAAATGGGAAGTCCTGAGGAACATCCTCGCCCTACAAAAATAATGGAAATGAGAAAACTCAAGCAATATAAAGTGATCCAAGTTTGAATTAACAGAATATGTAACTTTGCTGAGCTTGTAGAGATTGAACACAAGATAATACCGAGAGAACCAATAAAATGACGCATACAAGAAGTCTTTTACACCAACAGTGTAATACCAAGGTGTTCTTAAATTTAAATAAAGGTTATTTCTTGACGAGAAATGACTACCCTCTCCAGGTTCTACATGTTGTACTACTAGAAACGAAACACAACTTAGACCTGTAAACTGCCGTTTTATTTTCATTAGATACTAAGTTATAATCAACTATGCATAGAAATTGAGGTGGATTTGAACAAATCATTCCAAATACTAAAATTTATAGCTAGATTATTCCCATCATTCCGAGCTTTTGGTGTAAGAATGCTAGCACAATTATCTTCCTTTCAAAATTAATAAATTCCCTTAGTTAAAACAATTAATAGACGTTAAGGTGCTAAAGCTAGTAAATGAAAGCAAGTTTTAAAAAATTCCCACAATCGACCATCAGAGTATTTTCCTTAATCAATTTCTTCAAATCGCATCACAGAATGGATACTTGTGTAAAGCTCAACTCCAAATCCTTCTCATCTAATAGTTCCTCCAAAAAAGTAATCTTACACCAATCAATGTACAAAACACCTTTTTAAACCCCAAAATCTTATTAAAAAAACTTTCGAAACGTGAAAAAATTAAAAAAAATGTAAACACGCCAGAATCAATTTTTAAGAATACGACATAGAAAATAACTCATTTGAAAAAGGAAAACCTCATCGGCCTCATTCGACTCGACGGCGCACTGAATCTCGGATTCAATGACTCGGAGAAGTTTCTCATCGGAACTTGGCTTGCTCGAGTAGTAACAGTGGTGGGGAAGTGACGGAAATGACCTCTGCAAGATATTCCGTGAGCTATGATTCACGGCGGCGATAAGGGCGGAGCTGCGGTGTTGGTGGAGGTACCTTTGACTTCCGGCGGCCGATCGGATGGCCAAAGGTACAACCCTTGAAGCTGCTCTGCGGATCACATTGTTCAGAGCCATTTTTGGTTGTTTGTGAGAGAGAAAATGAGGGCTTTGAGAAGTGTGGAAATAGAGAGGGTTTTGCTAGGGTTTTACGTTTTGGGGTTTATAAAGCGGTTCTTGTCCACTAAAATCATCATATTTTTCTTTGGAGAAAAATAGAAATACTAAAATATCCTTAAAATTAAATATTTGGTATTTAAAAAACTTGTGAATCTATTTTTCTATTAAATATGTAACTTTTTATTAAACAAAATTGAACATTTAACTTTAGACGTGAATGAAATTCTAACTCGATAAATTCAGGTCGATGGTTTTTCAGAGACGAGTCGCATATGATATAAAATACCCCAAAATAAAAAGAAATGATCACAAAACTAAATTATTAATATCTTAAACTAAAACGAAATTGTAGAAAGAAATAAAAAAAAAATTCATATTATTTATCGATTTAAAATTTTCAATTTTTGAAATAGAAAACTCAATTGACAAATGTTTAACTTCGGACTTTTCAATAATATGCTTATTTATCATTTCTTACACAATATTAAATTAAGTTATATATTAAAATTCAAAAATATTTATGAGGTGTTTGTTATAAAATATCATATTAAATCAATTTCACTTAATTATATAGTATAGAACATTTTAAAATACCGTGGAATTTGATATTGTGGGACTAAACAAGTTTTGCCTTCACTTCCGCATCTTTACGAACTGAAAACTTTTTCCGCCTACAATTGCTGATGATTTGCATTATGATCGCAACAAATACGAATCGACATGTTCCTCCGATATACAGACACTGTATACTGTCTGTAAAGCCCCAAAAATCTGTACCCTGAGAGAGATGTATGATGATAGGTTATATGGGATTCCAGGGCGAAAAAGTGGGGTAATATTAAGAATTGGACAGTGTGTATTTGCAGCTGTTTCAATGGCGGTTATGGCCTCTGCTTCTGGCTTTTCTACTATCACTCCCTTTCGGTAAGATTTAATTTATCTCTCTCTTTGATCTGATTTTATTGTGGTTGAAAAATTATTGTTGTTTGAGCTATTTTCTGATTGTGGGTTGCATGTGGGCATCGGGAAAGGCAATTGTGTTTCTGGGTTTTTGTTCTTGTTGATCGAATTGGAGGCTTCTTTCTCTGTTTATATAGTGGGGTTTTTTCTAATTTGTGATTGAAAATTGCCAATGATTATAATCAATTTCATATTCGATGTAAACGTTTGGTTCAGAATAAGGTGAGTTGATAATGTAACAACCGAGTATATGGCAATGCTGGCAGATAATATATACAGATATATTGCCATCTGGTGTACAAATCATCAATGGAAGTAGAATCTATCGACGACATCGTAAGAGACCACTGATATAACTCGTAAAATACTTACGGGCCAAATCAAGCCGAGGCTCGAATAAGACCTAAAAGGGTCGTAGAATGGATATAGACTGCACTCAGATGTACTGAGCTACCTACGTACCTTTCTAATAGGATCAAGTCTAAACGTAGTTCAAAGTTGTGATTAAGGTCATATACGAGGTTCTTAACTCGGTTTATAGAATAGTGGGAACGTACTGTCAGATCGTACTAGGTACTCTCGAGGTACTGTTCAGTGAGTCAAAAGTCCTTTTTCTAATATTAAATGGCACTATTTATAGGCACAGTACCCAATGTACGGATGATCACGGAATATACGGGATGTTTTACACGTGTCCCTAGAATGTACGTACCAGATTGCCCGGGTTAGGGCTACACTGGGTTTGACCCGATAAAAACACGCGGGTTAGGTAGTGTAATGCAAATAAGCACAATTAGGTTAGGGACCTTTAAGTAATTAAGCTATAGTATTAGTTCTTAGGTCGTAGGGTGGTGTACGAAGCTCAAGACTTTGAGGGATAAGGCTCGTATGTAACCACTATACGAGGTTATGCTATATCATTAAGTCCCCCAATTTATGGGTTAATGGTATGTTATTAATCCATTAATTAATGTTTTATCGGATTTTGAATGTACAATGATTTCCATGGTGGCGGTGCGTCAGACTCTTCAATCAATGTTCCACTGAATTATCGACACGTGTCCTGTTATACGAACCGTGTTATACGAACCGTCTGAACATTTGAGCCGTCCGATTTCTGACAGTCCAAATGATCTCATCCACTCGTTTTGGCGGTTCTTTTTTAGTATAAATAGGCCCACTTTTGGAGTTATTCCCATTATTTCTTGAAATACTCTCGCCGTTAAATCTACCTCGTTCTCAGAGCAAGAATATTCTTGGAGCATCGTATTTCCGTTTTCTCTGCCTAAATAACCGGTAATCATCTCTTCTTTCTTTCTTCTTATTGTCATGGATCATGAGGAGTTATTAGATATTGTAGGCTCATGTAGTGATTCAGATTCGAGCTCTGGTCCTTCAGACTCGAATGATTCAAGCGATGAATCAAATAGTGTCACAGCTTCGCTAGATCCCTCGGAATCTTTAGATCTAGAGGGTGATAATGAGGTGAATAAAGATCTATTCAGCGAGTCTCTAGAAAATCAGGGTAGGATCAAGTGGTTGGATATACAATCCACGGTCGGTATAGGTCGTATACAACAGGCTCGTATTAAATATCATATTCCTGATAATTTCGTGACCCTGATTCCTGGTTCTTCTGATCGTATCCATACTCCCCCGCGCAACTATCGTACATTCCATATAGCCCATTTCATGGCAGGTTTGCGACTTCCTTTACATCCTGCCATCGTAGATATTCTAAACCATCTCCGTTTATGTCCATCCCAATTACTTCCAAACTCATATCGCCATCTTATATATTTCATCGTGTTAATGAAGATTCGTAATGCCGAGCCGAATATTCAGAATTTTAATAAATTCCTTCATTTAAATCGGTGTAAGTCAACCAAAGAATTAGGTTTCTACTACCTTACTCCCCAAAAAGGGTTTCGAGTTCAAGCGAATCCTAAATATTCGTATGGTGCTTGGAAAGATAAGTATTTCTATCTTGCAATGCCTGACGAAGCACCTTGGGGGGTGCTTCGCAAATGAAAATCTAACGGTTCCTACAAGGTTGAGAGTCGGATCTCCAACTATTTCGGATGAAGAAATAAAAGAAATCTTAGAATGGTATTATACTAATGATTTGATTTCCGAGTCTGTTCTTCGAGCCTGCGGACTCAGTGCTGCAGAAGTGGAGCCCGTATCTGACTTAGGTAGAACATTCATCATATTTATGAGTCTTTTGTTCTTACATTATTTGCTTTGCGGATGCAAATTATTTCTCCTCGTAATTGTGCAGTTATGGCGTCTCGTATGGCCCAGATGAATAAGACACGAGGCAGGGGTGCTTCACAAACCACTGGTACAAGAGCACCTCCTCCAGCTCCATCTACAAGAAGTCGTAGTGTTACGACTCCTCACACTAATGTTCTGGAGTCCGCTCGAAGGAGTACATCAAATGAGCCAGCTGCGAGGGTTCAGAAGCGGCCTCGTACGGATTCTGTTCCTGTAGGTGCTTCTTCTCAAGGAACGAACCTTGAGGTCGTAGGCATTGCGGCATTCGATACTCGCGAAGAGGCGAGGCTGAAAGAACTACTAAATAAGCTCGAGGCTCTATCCTTGGAGGAATATACCGAGTTGAAAATCGATGAGCGTCCTCCCCTTAATAAGGATGCCACTCCTTTGAACCTACAGCCTCGGGTTTACGAGGACAGCAGCGTCATGGCGGACCCATCTGGAAGCATTGCTCTCGAGTTATATAGCCATTCTTTACTACCTCGTGATAAGATGACGTTGCTGGAGCGAGCAGCTCCGGAGGTGGAGAAACTGGGGGTCTCCCATCTGAATCAGGTTTGTGATTTATGATCTATAATTCGTGCAATGACTTTATTTATGCTTCGTATTTATGTATGCTTCGTATCTGCAGTCTTCTTTAGGTGGGTCTGTGTTTGCATCAACTCTCGTTGTCGAGTTCACAATATAAGAGGGAATGTGACGAGTTGAGGAAAAAATTGGAGGTACAAAGTAAGAAGGCAGAAGAAAATTCGAAGAAAATGGAAGAAAAACTTGTTGAGATGGCCATAGAACTAAAAAAGATGAAGGCTGATGATTTGGAGCATCAAAAACAGCTCATCCTGGCCCAAAAATGCCTTGCAGGGGAGAAGAAGAAGTCCTATGAGACGGGAGTGTCGGACGGGAGGAAACAAGAGGCTGCGCTAACTGGTGTTACTAGGAGTCGTGCGGTGAGGGATTTCATGAATTCGACTCTGTTCGAAAATTTTGTAATGTCTAAGGCTTTAGATGATCATCTCGATGGTTATTATAAAGCTTTTGACTATCTAAAAAAGGATGGTAAATTGATCCCCGATTTCGATGTGGATGAATATGCCACTGCGCATGCTTACGATGATACTTTGCGACCTGCTCGTAATCCAGGCGAGGTATTGCCATTCAAAGACTTTCCTGAATTCGAGCATGTGGTTGAAGCAGTGATTCGTGAAAGGCAGGAGGCCATCTTGAATAGCGGCAGTGGACCATTCATGATTGCACTCGAATCTACTGTGGATAGAGGTGAAGATTCTTCGAATCAGGCTCCAATTGAAGAGAGAGTCTATCCTCCCCCGCTGTCAACGACACCGGTTTCTGAGATGGGACTCGCTGCTGCAGAACTCGTACCTGAGTCAACAGCTGCTTCTGAGCCTGCATCGTCCGTACCCGAGCCTGAATTCGAAAATTAGAATGTAGAAATTTGTTGAAGTTTTTGTATCGTATTTCTGTAGTCTCTTGTGACTGATCATTATCTTTTATTTGCATGCTGATGTTATCATACGTATCTTATATCTATTTATGTCACTAATTGATTATTCGAATGCAATGCGTGAATGCTGTCGAATTATATCTCATCATCTCGTATCCGTACTTGTAAATGAATTTTTCGGGAAAAATATGTGCTTCATAATTCATCATGCGTAAAAACGACGTAAATTGTCTACATTCCAGGGGCGGGGTAGTTCTTTTCCAACCATATCTTGCAATCTATAGGTCATATTTTTAGTGATCTTTACAATTTTGTACGGCCCTTCCCAATTGGGATCAAGCTTTTTCACCGTCTTCGACACTTCTACTTTTTTCAACACCAGATCGCCGACTTGAAAGGTTCGCATATTCACTCTTTTGTTGTAGGCACGGATCATCGTATTTTTGTGCCTTAGGATACTAGCATAGGCTCTGTCTCGTACTTCCTCTACGAGATCCAACTCAAATTCCCATTGTTGTGTGTTAGGTTCAGGATCGTATGATCGCACCCTATCTGTCATTACTTCTATTTCAGCAGGTATTACTGCTTCCGATCCGTATACGAGGCAGTACGGTGTTTCTCCTGTGGACGATCTAGGAGTCGTACGATAAGCCCACAGGACCCCGGGTAGCTCATCCGCCCATCTTCCTCAGTTCGCCATCAAATACCATATGGGCTTAGAAATACTGATTAAACTCTAGTACATATTGAATGATAAGCGAAAACAGGGTACCGAGTAGAATTTTCTTTATGTGGGAGGAGAATGGGTTGATATGAAATGGGATTAGTTAAATTAGAGTAAAACATAGAACTAATTTCGTTTTCATCCAATCAATATGTTAACTCTTTGTTAAGTTCATATGATTTCTTAAAATGGGTTGTAAAAATATCTTTTATTAGCTAGTTACTAAATTACACTCCACGAGCTCTTAAAACGCCATCAAAGTCTACTCGAGACTCTTCTTAGACAATTATTCAACAACGATTTTGTAGTTACTTAATTGCATCAATGGGGCTTGAGGTTTTGTGGAGCTTTGGACAAGCATGGTTTTACATACAAGTTTGGCGACAGGACATTGCCCTCGAGAGAAATATCATAATCGACCTGCTTGTCCTTGGTGATTGGGTAAAAATCTCTCTTGAGCTTTCAGCCTGCATGCTAATATCATTATGAATCCAAAAAACCCACCTGTGAAATATTTTATTGACTGAAAACCCCTTATGAAAAAAATATAGCTTGTGAAATTCTGAAATTGCACACTTTCCATTTCTTTCTATTTACTTTAACACCATTAAATTTTTTCTTAATATACCCGTTATACCCTTCATACTTAATCAAGTAAAATATTTTATTTTATTTATTTGACTTCCATGTGTATATCCTATTAAAATCTTTGTTATGTTTACAATTTTATAAAATCCTTCTTAATTAATATTTTATAATTTTGTGAGAAATTTGATTTAATCTCTTCCTTTTTGTATGATTAGAGCTTGATAACTGATTTGAATAAAATAACAAGATTTCAACCGATTTACTTGAAGTTTAGGGCAATTCTACCCTAAAAAATAATTAAAATTAAGAATTTTGGTTCATAATATTTTTGTTAAAAGAAAAAGAAATAGAAGAAGCATTTACGTTTTGTTGTTTTTTTGTGTAAAAATTAGTGAAAATGAAGCCAACAAAAATACAAGACATGAAGGGATAAAAAAGTAAATGATTTAGTAACTTAATGGTCAATAATCACTGAAAATTGCATATGGGGCGAGTGTACTTCACCAAATTAACAGAGGGGGTTTCGTGCAACTAAAATATTTTACAGGGATTTTTTAGGCTATATTTATATTTATTTCATAGGGGGTTTTTAGCCAATAAAACATTTCACAGGGGTTCTTTTCGCATTTTTCCCACAATGAGAATAAGAACATTAGTTTTAAGCTTGATTTTCGACTGTAATAATCATTATAAAGTTTACACAAACTTTAAACCTTCATAGTTTGAAACGAGCCCTTTTAACATATCCTCTTTTCGAAGAGGATGATCTTTCTTACTTACAAATAACCTTGTACTAACAATCTTAAAGCTGTAATATAATTTTGCAGGTGATTGCCACTCTATCACTTGCAGCTGCATGTTCTTCAGCTGGTGTTATGGTTCTATTTACGAACGATACAAATACATGCAGAGTTGAAACGAAATTATCATGCGCCATGTTTCAAATCTCCATTGCTTTTGCTTTTGTCTCATGGTTTCTTGTTGCCATTTCTTCTCATGTCATGTTTTATCTTCTGGGATTAGAGTGAGCAATTTTTCTATCGACACGAAAACATCCTATACAGCTACCTCTTTGTGAACAAACCCTCGCTTCTTAGGTAATTACCGTGAGGACCCTGAAGTTTTGTAAAGTATCTAGACGACCCCAATCCCACCCCGGCCAGATCCTGATAAGTGATAAGTTAAAAGGTAGGGGGTTAAAACTTAATTTGCTTTTTATTGACAAGGAGAGGTATTATAATAAATTTTTACTGAGATGAGAGGAGAAATTATAGTAATTTCTCAAATTGTGGTTTTCATAATTATTTTCGCACATTTTTATGCAATTTACCCTATAAGTTGGTTTGTAGTAATAATCGGATGTGACAATATAATGATGTTTTATGAAAATATTTCTCATCTAGTGAACTGAAATAAATCAGTTTTATTAGACTCGATTTATTATAAAATATAGAATTTTAGAATTAATCATCATTGCGTTTGAGATATATTTGGTTCTTGAATTTTAATTATTTCCTTATTTCACCTTGTACTTTGCCCTTAACTTCTCAGGTTGCGGATGGTTAGTATTATGTGACTAAATTTTCGTCTCGTTTCATTTAATTGAGGTAAAATGACAAAAATATATATTAAATATATAAAAAAAATTATTTACCACCCACAAACTCTCAAAAATATACAAAAAAACAGCACAACTTACAATTTATTTCTATATACACACCACATTATATTACAAATTTCACACGCCACGACGATATCTAAAACAAACCGACGCCACTGGAAATTCAAAAAAACACACACACAAAAAAATCAAAATAAATAAATAAATAAATAAATAAATAAATAAATAAATAAACATTTACCAATATTACTCACACTATATATACCTTTTCTTTTACATAACAATCTCTGGCTTCAAAATACTGGACTTGATCTCCTTGTGAGGCAACACCACCCCTCCATTACTATAAACCTCATCACCAACATGAACATCTTCCCCTAGTATAGTCATATTCTCGAACCGGGCCCACCGACCCACCGTCGAGTGCCACCCGATTATACTACTCGAAATGCACGCGTGCTTCTTAACGCGGACCCCACGCATCACCGTGCATCGAGAAAGCCTCACCCCCGACTCGACCACACAAGCGGGCCCGATTGCCACATCGGGCCCGATCAAGCACCCGTCGCCGATTTTCGCGCTCTCGTCCACCAAGACGTTCCCGATGATGTGGGGCCCGGACGCCAACTTTGGCGACGATTTTTTTCTCAACGAGTCTAGGTAGAGCCTTAGGCCCGTGATGTAGTCCCTCGGTTGCCCAATGTCCATCCAAAATCCCGGGAGGACCATTGCGTAAAGTTTTTTCTCGATCGCGAGTTTTGGGAAGATCTCTTTCTCGATGGACGTGGGGCGTAATTGAATGCGGTCAAGAATCGAGGGGCTTAAAAGGTAAATACCCGCATTGATCTTGTTGCCCACGAATAGCTTTGGCTTCTCGACGAATCTCACCACTCGCCCGCTAGATTCTTCCGTAACTACGACACCGTATTTCGACGGTTCATCCACCTATATATGGCAATATATAAAAGTGTAAGTTATAAAGGGGGGTAGGTTTCTCTATTCCAAGTCACTATTCCATCTCCTATTTCAGATAGTCAGTTATTTGACACGTGTAATTCAGAAATGCATTTTTAAGGGATGTTTGACATGTGTAAATGTTTTAACACGTGTCAAACATTAAATACATGGAATAGGAGAAGGAACACGGTTTTGGAATAGAAAATCTGATTCCTTATAAAGGTGCCCGTGAAACCTTTTACGAAAAACACCCCGAGGTTTGAGAAATTACCATAAGTGTCACTTCATTAAAAGCATATTCCAATTTCATCCCAATCAGTAGAAAATATATTACGATTTTACCCCAGTTTTTTGAGTTGATAGGATCCACTAGGGGTGGCAATTTGGGTCCAAACTTATATTTGGACCCAAATTAAACTAGGTTTTCAATAAGTTGGGTCCTAATATTGTAAAATTGTAGTTCCAATTGGGTTGATGTTTTATAATATTTGGGTCCAATTGGGTTGGCAATTGGGCCCAATTTGGGTCCAATCTGGGTCCAAACCGGGTCCAACTTGATTTTCTATAATAATTAACTTGTTTATTAAAAAACTTACACATACTTCACATTCATCACACACATTACACAATTTTTACATACAAAACACATTGTTTACACCAATTGCACACTTTTTATTAAAAATACACATTTTTTTTCATATATTCGATATTATCAAATATCAAATTTATATTGAGTTGTGTATTCGAAGAATTTATATTGAGCCGGCTTGAGCCCGAGTCCATTTGTCTCTGAAAAAGCTCACGACCCGGGCTCGCGAGTTTTTTTATTTTTTTTAATATATTTATTTTTATTATTATTTTAATAAATATATATTAAATAATTTAAAAAAATAAAAATATTCGGCTCGGCTCGAGTTTGGGCTCGAGCTCACGAGCTTGGGGCTTGGCTCGAGCTCGAACCCATGCTCACGAGCTCGAGCCCGAGCTCGAAAAATTTGGGCTCGACGAGCTCGAGCCATTGTATAGTAAGGCTCGAGGTCGAGCTCGAGCTTGAAAAAAATGTCAAGCTCGGCTCGAGCTCGGCTCGTTTACACTTCTAGTGTACACTATGTGTAAAAGTGTGAAATGTGTGTATAAAAATATATCGTGTGTGTAAAAAGTGTGTAATAAGTGTGTATTTTATATAAAATGTGTGCGTTATGTGTAAAAGGTGTGAAATGTGTATGTAAAAAGTGAATTTTTTGTAAAAAAAATTAGTTTATGTGGGTAATGTGTGTTGTGAGTGTAAAAATAATGCTAAACTTATTTAAAATATCTTATATTCTATATTTGGGTCCTTGTTGGGTCCGTGATTGGGTCCTTGTTGGGTCCAATTTGGGTCCTTATTGGGTCCAACAATAATGCATGTATTTTGTCATTGGACCCAGTTGGACCCAACCCAGTTTGAACCCAACCCAAATGGACCCAACCCAAACCCGACCCGATCAACCCAATTGACACCCCTAGGATCCACCATAGATTCATAGTTTCTTGGTAATTTGCAAATTCTCAGAGGGCTTGGTGCTAATTACTCAATAAACGAGGGTGCATGCATGTAATTATCCCTATATAAAACTGATCAATCACTCTTTATATTATGTTTAGACAAGTAAACCAAACATATTTTCTCAAAATGATCTAATCAACCTGAGCATTTGAGCAATTTACACATTCATTCTTGTGATGTAAACTACTTGAAATCTTGTAACAACCTAGTACTCAGACATATTCAACTGTCGAAAAGTCTGTAATAGTGGCCTTACCTTGGTCACCATAAGAGAAGCTTCACCTCCATGAGATCTGTGGAATTCAATCATCTCTTTCAGTGGATAATCACTGATGACATCACTGTTAAGAACGAAAAAAGGCTCGCCAGAATTATCGATAATTTTGTCCCGAGCCAAAGCAAGGGGACCCGCAGTTCCAAGAGGCTCGGTTTCTTGAGAACATGTAATCTTTATACCAAGATTTGCCTCAAAATCTTTTAGGAAGTTCAACATTACCTGTAAAAAAAATCGTAATAATCCAATAAAAATCGAACATTTATTCGAATCAGTGAAATTGCACTTCGAAGAACGAAATTTACCTCTGGCTGATAATTGATAGCCAGGATTACTTCAGTCACTCCAATAGCTTTAAGGGCTTCAATCTGATTTGATTTTGTGCATATTTGAATATTGAAAATTTGATTATTTTACTGAAAAGAGTAAACATAATTGAAAGATGAACACAAATGGATATTATACCTGATGCAAGATCATGGGCTTGTTAGCAAATTCAACAAGTGGCTTTGGAACACTTAATGTCAATGGCCTCAATCTGGTACCGAACCCTCCAACAAGAATTAGTGCCTTCATCTTAGCTTGAAATGAAATGCTTTCGCTATATAAACTCAAGAACGTGAAAACAATATATAAACCGAATGATTCAACTCTCTATATTTATGCACGAAAAAATGAAGAAGCATGCAGTTCAAAAAAACTCTAAATTGACATCTGTAAATGGAAACATAATGATAAACGTCACACTTTCATCAGAATTGTCGGTCCTCATAACCGTTCTACAGTAAAGTTGACACGAATGCAATAGATGCATGGAGGATTAATGAAACAAGTCCATATTCAAAATGGTTTGCAGAAAGAAACAAAATCTTTGCTATATGAAGACTTGATGCTTTGTATTTGAGTGAAAAAGCCAAAAGAATTTATAGCACATTTATTATGAACCAGTATAGTATTTACTAAAGAAAGAAAACTTAGTAAAAGGCTTCAATGGATCAAAAGATTGCCATAATGTATTAAACTAACTGAAAGAAAATGATAATTTGAAGAAAACTAGTTTGAAGTTCCATATTTCAATCCATAATGTACTCAATAAGCATAGAAATGAAATTGCTAAATCATTCGCATTATTGGCAACCTATACAATAAAATTATTTCACTTAGACATTCATTTGATAACAATCAAATAGATCAAAACTTTCTTTTCTAGAACTCTTTTTTCAAATAAAAAATTTCTCAGATATCAAATTAACCTACAAAAGCAGCAATAAAAGACTCAAAACTTATAGGGAGACAAAATTACAGCCACATTGCTCGATTTCATACCACAAAACAAGTAAAACAACACCAATTCGAAAATCTCCAAAAACAGATGAAGATCGCATTAAATGCAAATTCTAACAGAAACCCAAATAAGAATTATTGAAATTAAGAGAGCCCATTTGACAAATAAGAGAAAAATCACACCTTTTGGTTCACCACCACCGATCTAATTGAGTCAAAAAAGAATTGTAATTTATGCTAAATTATTATGATATTTATGACAAACCCCTCAACGCTAAACGGCGTCGTCAGGGTGTCCCTCTTTGTGCGTCGCTGAAGGAACATCGAAGCTTTCGTACGATGAAGGGATGAATATATAGATACAGCCTGTATCTGTCTCTATATCTATATGTAACTAACAGTACTTTTCTTTTTAGCTTTTACCAATTGAAGAAACCCAAAATTTGTGTGAACTTTTGTTATTATTAATAAACATATGATTACATTAATTTATGCAATTATGTTTTTATATTAGAAAATATAATTATTTTTTGTATAATCATATTTAAGTTTTTTTCCAAATTAAGTAATGATTTTTTAAATGCTCTGCAGTGATTATAATTTATAACATTTTTAATTAAATAAATATGGTTTTTAAACTATGGCTTTTAAAAACTTTAATAATAAAGTTATTGAACCACAACTCACAAAAATATGCTTAATTCACCACTAAAATGAGAGAAAACAAATATCTGGTCCTAGGAATCTAACTACAATTAGGGGTGTTCACGAGTCGAGCTCGAGTCGAGCTGGGCCAAAAATTCGAGCTCGAGCCACAATTTTCGAGCTCGACGAGCTGCAGAAAGTGAGCTCGAGCTCAAAAAAATAATTTTTTTAATAAGATAATAATTTTTTTAATAAAATAATAATTTTTTAAAAAAAATATTATTAATTTTATATTTATTCATATATTATTAAATATAGTTATAATTAATGTCAAAAATATTATTATTTATACATATATTATTATAATATATCATATTATATAAAATATATGAATAAATATTTATTTTATATATATATCTATATTAATTAAAAATTAATTTTTAATTCCAACTCGCGAGCCGACTCGTGAGCTGGCGAACAAGCTATTTCAGGCTCGAGCTCGGCTCGATTGGAAGCTCGGCTCGTTAGGCTCGAGCTCGAGCTTGGCTCGAGCTATTTTCGAACTGGCTTGCCGAGCTTGGCTCGAGCTATTTTCGAGCCGGCTTGCCGAGCTCGCGAGCCAGCTCGACTCGTGAACACCCCTAACTACAATACTGGAAAATGACTGAAAATCGAAAATAATAAATAACTTATGCATATCGATCCAAAAATGGCTCATATTAATTATAATATGAGCCATAAATTACTTGCAAATAATGAAAAATCTAAATTCAATAAAGAACTAAATCCAACTTGAATGTAGAATATAGGTGAAACTGGGTACATAAAAATCCAAAATAAAATTAAAATATAAACAAAAATAACATGGTTTATACATAACTAACACATTCATTCATAAATAACACCAAAAACTAACAAAACTAGCATAACATTTATAGCTACTACCCAAAATCTCCATTGCCATTGAACTACACTAATCCACATTTTTAGCATTGGCAATGCTAATGATATACTCAATCTCCTCAACCACCTCTTTCATCGACGGCCGATTTTGCCGCCGTTCCTCCAAACACCCGACGGCCAAAAACCCGAGCGCCTTCATCGTCTCCAACTCCAACGTACTAGCTCCCTCCGTCAACATGGGGTCCACACACTCCATCACCTTCTCCTCCTCCACCAATCGTTGCACGTAAACCGCCAAGTTCACATCATCCGCCGCTCTATTGAAATCGATCGCCTTTTGTGACGTCAAAAGCTCCAACAACACAACCCCGTAGCTGTAAACATCGCTCTTATCAGTCAGCTGGTAGTTCCTGTAGTACTCAGGGTCAAGATACCCGAGCGTGCCCTGAGCGCACGTCGATACGTGGCTCAAATCCGTGTGGGCCAAACGGGATAGCCCGAAATCGGAAACTTTCCCGTTCATCTTCTCGTCGAGCAATATGTTGCTCGATTTCACGTCGCGGTGATATATAGGCGGGACCGCCGAGAAGTGAAGGTAAGATAATCCCTCGGCGGTCGCACGGGCAATGTTGAGGCGGCGGGCCCACGAAAGAAGCCCTCGATCGGGACCTTGTAGATGGTCCAATAGGGTTCCGTTTGGCACGTACTCGTACACGAGCAAGGGCTGTTCGAGCTCGACACAACAACCGAGGAGCCCAACTAGGCTCTTGTGGTTCACTTGACAAAGGATACGCACCTCGTTTAGGACTTGGTCGGTGCCTTTGGCGTTGCCTAATTTGGCGCATTTGACCGCAACTATTGTCCCGTCTTCGAGAACGCCTTTGTATACTTCGCCATAGCCGCCGACCCCGAGAAGGCGGTCCTTGGCAAAGTTATTTGTTGCCTTTTTGATTTGTTTGCCGGTGAAGACTTTTGCGGATTTTCCACCGCCGGAGTTGAGGATCTCTTCGCGCTCTCGAGTGAGGCGGTCTTGTTCTTCCTTGATGCGCCGGTAGTGCTTGTAGACTAAGAATCCGATTACGGCTGCTATTAGGGATGCACCAAGGCCTGAAGTTAAGCCTGCATTTATGGATAACACAACAATTACTGAAGAATGAATCTAGAATTTGGATACAGTATATTCATTGAAATCATATTTTTCCATAAATATTACAATTGATAAAGAAAGTTTATGAGCTAAAAAAAATCTGGAAAAAAAAATCCCTGTCGAAATTTTGCATTATAAAATTCAACTTGTCATTATCAATGAACCACCAGGATAAGGTGATAAATATCAAAGTGTTTGAATTCAAAGAAAAATAATTCTTCTGGTACTTCCCCCCTATTTAAACATATAGCAAGATAAGATTGTCAATATTCAACCACAGATACAATTATTACACCATATTTGAAAGGTTTCATTAATGTGAGAACACTTTTTTGAACTTAGTCAACTAGATTGGCAATAAATGGAAAACAGTATTCAGTACCAATTTCCATAACTTTTCAATGTAATTCAAAGTTGTATCAACATAATGAACCAGCAAAAAGATGAAAAAATGGAAATTTGGTGGCTTATTAACAACACATACCGGCTATAAGTGCAGTTCGATTGTTCCCACAACCATCTGGATCTCTACACTCTGCAAATCAGGATCAAGCAAAGCATGAAATGATTACTAGTATCCGAAAAAAGTTCGTTTGTGCATAAGAAAACAATGGACAAAATATAATCATAGTTCTCACATATATATATATTAATTATACTAAGTATTTGCATAGTTTAGCGTATTGCCGATGAGAACACGAATTTACCTCGAGTTTTTATTAATCGGGCTGAACTTCAAAACTTAAATGAAACCGAGAAAATTATTCAAACTTGATTTAATTTGTTAATAAACTAAATTTCAATGTACATTTAGCAAATATGGAACAGAGTGAAGTTGGGAAAACTGACCTTGGACGCATAGCCCAGAAACAGGGTCCCAATCCAACCCGGACTGACAAAAGCACCTACTAACCCCGGTATTTGATACCGGGTCGGACCTACAGCTAGAACCCGACCCACAATCCCCCTGCCCGCGGCACAGGGCCTCTCTAGGCAAAAGCCACTGCAACTCAACTCCGGGCTGCGGCCACCGGCTCACGGGCAGCCCGTAATCCAAGTTCACAAAGCTCCTATACGCCCTGCACCCAACCTCCCTAACCCGTATCATATACGCAGTCGCCGATCCGCCCGCCCGAATCGAGCAGCACAGCGTGTTCGCGCAGTCGCCGGCGACGCCACTGCTGTTGGCGTACACGTGGCAGGGGCTGGTCGAGTTGCAGTTGAGGGGTGAGCTGAGGATTGATTCCGAGCAGTTGAGGTAGAAGATAGTGTTACTGCTGGTGATGTTGAAAGGTGCGGTGGGGCTGAGCTGGAGGCCGTTGGAGGGGAGATCGGCTGCGATGCAGGTGTTGGGGAGGAAGGATGAGGGGGTGATTGTGAGTCGTTGGATCGAGGGGGTGATGGATGAGATTGGGTAGGTGTTGTTGGCGGAGTCGAAGTAAAGTGCGCCGCCGGTGCAGCGGATACTGTACGCCGGGTCGCCGCAGGTGGGGGAGGTGCTGAGGGGGTAGGGGACTGCGGTGGGGCCGCAGGCGGGGCAGGGTGGAAGGGACAGTGCGCATACGGCGTATGTTAGTAGCACCGCTAGGATGAAGGGGTGGCGTGGTTTAGCCATGAGTAGTTGATCAGAGTGGTTAGAAGAAATGAAGGGGTTATGTTATATATATGATTTCATATTCAAAATTTATTATTTTATTTTTATTTTGGTGTGGGAAAATTGAATTTATTTTTTTAATATTTAATTTGTTATGGGTCAAAGGTTTGAAATTCCAGAGATAAATATGAATTATGACGTTAGGTGGGTGAGGGATTTATGATGAAATAATAATTGAGGCAGGTGGTTTATTAGGGAAAATTGATTTCATAAATTATAATACTTCATATATATAATTTTTTTTTTTTTTCTGATGACGAGGGAAACCCGCAAATAGACATTCCCTCGTCAGGATTCGAACCTGTGACCTAGGCCACAAGTTCAAATGCCCTTACCAACTCTAGGGGTTGCCCCCTATATATATTAAGTCTATATACAATTAGTTAAAATATAAATAATGAAATTTTAACTTTTTTAACACCACAATTTTATTCGATTCAATCATATTAATCACTCTTGTATAAACTATGACAAAAAAAATGTTACATAAAGTGGAAATCTAGTGGAATTATTGACATGTAAGTGGTAGAGCACATGGTATTTATTCTTAATGTTACAACTTACAATAGAAAATCATGTGAAGTTTGAAAATAGTCCTAATTACTTTGTTTGATTTCAATTATTCAACTCTAAATTGTTCTTTTCATAAATCTCAACTTCTACCTAATTAAGTCCATAATTATATAAATTGACCAAATTTTAATTGACTTCAAAACCTCTAGAAGACATCCCTAAAAGTCTTATTCTAATGAGTATTTTACTTTTAATTTGATCTCATAGGATTACACCTAGAATAGAAGGACCAAAATACAGATTGCCTATCAGATTAAATAAGTTTCTTAATTTATTGGCTTTGTCTAATGATTGACCATTACTATATAAAATAAATAAAATATAATATTTAAAGTTAAAATGGAATAATTATAATCTAGTTGGAATATGTATAATGGGCTAGCAAGGTTTGAAGTTCTAGGCCCACCATTTATTAGATGGGCTTTTTTCAACCCATCATTTTTTAGTAGCCCATCCATTATTTTTGGGCCCGTCCATGTTTGAGTTTTCTGGGCCCAACTCTTTCATACCGCTGCTTACTGGTCAATGCTCGCAAGTCAGAACAAACCCAACAAAACTAGTTTTATATTTGGTATAATCAAATGTTACTTTTAATTTTTCAATTTACATTATTTTATTTCATTTAATTTTAATTGTACCGATTAAGGTCTTTTACTTAACAATTTATTATAATGGTCCGTTTTATCAATTTTAGATTCTTTTTGACAATAAAATTTGTGAATAACGTTATACACATGTCATGTTTTAAGCTATCAATTCTTCGAGATGGCAAGCAATTATTCACGATAATAGTAGTAAATTATTTAATATTTGGAACTAAAGCTATATATATTTTAAAATTGAGGAAATAGAGTAAAACTCATGTGTAACGCAATTAACTTTTTAGTCAAATTAATTGAAAATTAGTCAAGAAAATCACTTGTTTTAATGAGTTGATGGACTCAATCAACGCAACTAAAAGTAGATAAATTAAACTAATTATAAATATGAAATTCATGAATTAAAATTATACTCAGATAAATTTTAAGCTTGTGAAATTGAAGTAAAAATTTCAAACTTAGGACCAAGTTGTGTCAATTATTTCTACAAAAAGTAAAAGTGCTGCCCATAAATCCTCATATTTGAACCAAACAATACATTACTCCATAATTCCATGTCACATATATAAATAAACCATTTTTTATTTAGCAATATATATATATATCACCTTTTTTTAATGTTGTAATTAACTGTGATCATCAACTTGTAGCATCTTAATTAATTATTTCTCAAATCTATAAGTAAAGTGGTCATGGATCTACAATATAGTAAAAAAAATCATAAGTCTAATTAATTACTTCAAATAAATTAAAATAAAATTATTTTTAATAACTATGTCCTAATTATTATTTTATATCTAAATCACGAATTACCCGCGGTGCATTGGGACATTCACTCAGTTCCCTCATCAGCGGAGATAGATACGACGCCGTTTGAGCCACTTCACTTCCTTCTCACTCTTCCCTCTCATATATAATCTCTCACATTATTCTCATTGATTCAGAGCTGAGATCTGGTGAATTTTCACTTTTCAAGCAATGAAAGGGATCAACAATGGCGGTGGTGGGGCTTCAGATCTCTGCAAATCCGCCGCACTCATCAAAGTTTCAGGTTTCCTACTCATTTCCGTCGTTTTCTTCTACTTAGGCAAGCACTTCTCAGATGGCTCCACCCAGCAGCTCATATTCTTCTCATCTCACCAAAAACCCGATGCCCAAACGACGCCGTCCTCTGCCACTGTCGCACTTTCCCCTAATCTCAACAAAAACTTCGATCTCTCTACATTAATTAACGATACTGTCGCGTCGCCGCCGATACGGAGCACTGAAAGTGAGCCACAACAAGTACATACTTCTCCTCCGCCGCCTCCGCCGCCGGCGTTGCAGAGGATGGGGGTGGTGGATGAGAACGGGAGGATGACGGACGATTTTGAAGTGGGGGAGTTTGATCCTGAAGTGGTGGAGAATTGGGGGAAAAGTAATGAGACTGAGGGATTGGAGAGTGATGGGGAAGGGGATAAGGTTAGGGTGAGGGTTAAGAAGTTTCCGCTGTGTCCTGAGAGCATGAGGGAGTATATACCGTGTTTGGACAATGTGGAGGCGATTAAGAAGTTGAGTTCTACGGAGAAAGGGGAGAAATTCGAGCGGCATTGTCCCGTAGATGGGAATGTGTTGAATTGCTTGATCCCTGCTCCGAAAGGGTACAGAACTCCTATTCCATGGCCTCAAAGTCGTGATGAGGTATTTTTTTTCCTCTTTTGTTTGAATGAGAGGATTGTAATTGTTTTGCGTTTACAGAGTTTACTTATACCCCTTGTGTTCTGAAGATTATGTGTTTGAGTTTGTCAGATTTTGATAATGTTGCTGTTGATTAGAAGGTAAATTAATTTTCATTTTAAGACTATAAGGTAACCATATATATTACATGAATTCTAGCCAAATTTCTTATGTTTTAAATCTCGTTCAAATCTAATATAAATGAATTATTGGATGATTTTAAAGCCATTAAGCAGCATTTTGTTCCTTAGTTCTGTTTTTGGGTGTGGGGTGATGTTGGAACTGGCAAAATAAACAAGAATTGTATTAATAACCAAAAAAAATAGTATTGTAATCAGTTCATGGAAGATTTCGTCCTCTTATTATATGCAGGTCTGGTTTAGCAATGTCCCTCATGCTCGTTTAGCTGAGGATAAAGGGGGTCAGAATTGGATTACCATCGACAAGGACAAGTTCAAGTTTCCTGGAGGTGGCACACAATTCATTCACGGGGCAGATCAATATTTGGATCAGATTGAAAAGGTGTTAGTTGTTATAAACTATAAAACCGTCAATGTTCTGATTTACGTTAATGGCTTTTGAAATTATATTTTTTTTCTAATATTGTCTAGATGATCCCTGAAATTGCATTTGGCCGACATACTCGAGTGGTCTTGGATGTTGGTTGTGGTGTTGCGAGTTTTGGCGCTTATTTAATGTCACGGAATGTGATCACCCTTTCTGTTGCCCCGAAAGATGTTCATGAAAATCAGATTCAGTTTGCCCTTGAGCGTGGTGTCCCTGCAATGGTGGCTGCATTTGCAACACGACGTTTACTTTATCCAAGTCAAGCCTTTGATTTGATACATTGTTCAAGGTGTAGAATCAACTGGACTCGAGATGGTAAGATTTCATATCTGATATGATTTCTTTTGTCGAAATATTTTTGTAGTGCTCGAGCCAATTGCTTTTGTACATAGTGCAAATGAAATTGTTAACATGGTCATTATGGTGAGGAGTGTTGGTTGGTTTTGTAGTTTTGGATACCGAACAGAGCTTCATTATTTTTGAAATATTTGGGCACTTTTTGAGAAATATTAATAGAGTTTTTCATAAGTTCATTTGTGTGATTGAAGTTGCGTTACAGTTTAATCATGAAGGCAATGAATCATTCCTAGGTTTTTACTCATAATGCACCTTTAAGACTAGCTGCATCTCTGACCTCATATATAGCAGTTATCTCCCGTTAGAAATTTAGGGTAACGAATTTACCTGCCTCATATTTATTATCCCTTAGATGAGGAAAGATTATTGATGGAGATATCTTTACATTTACTTATTGCCCATGCGATGTGATGACGTGTATTCTTGTCTCATTATTTGGTACTGGAAATGCTTGCTTGTCTGAACTTCTCTGTGCCTTTAGTATAAAACGGACCTATACACCTTAATCTTGATATTTAAAAAATTAAAATTATGTGTTCTCTTGCTTAGTCAGTCTCAAAATTTATGGACTAGAACCTACGTAAACTGACGTTCATTTTCTATATGCTCGTGTTTTGATGAGTAGATGGAATTTTGCTACTTGAGGTCAATAGGATGCTTCGGGCAGGTGGATATTTTGCTTGGGCAGCACAGCCTGTCTATAAACATGAACCAGCCCTGGAAGAACAATGGGAAGGTAATTTACTACGATTCTTTTTTTAAAAATGAACCCATCTTTTCCCTTTTTTAAATGAACCCATCTTTTTCCTTTTTTAAATGAACCCATCTTTTTGTTTCCAGAGATGGTTAACCTTACCAGTCGTCTTTGTTGGACACTGGTAAAGAAGGAAGGGTACATTGCGATATGGCAAAAGCCCTTCAATAACAGCTGCTATTTGAGCCGCGAGGAAGGAACAAGACCACCATTATGTGAACCTGGTGATGATCCTGACAATGTTTGGTATGTTTCATTTCTTTTCATGCTCTACGTTTTCAGGGATTATAGAATAAATAGGCATTCTAGATTTTCATCTTTTCTGGATAATAACCGTTGTGTATGCAAAATGGAACTCGTTAGATATTCACATAGCCAGGTTAAGATTTTAGTATATGAATTGTGTGCCTATGCCCAATATAATATGACATTGCTCTTGGATTTCACTGCTTTTTCATTTCTATAATGTCACTATATTATTTAAGAGTGATAGAAATCTCGAAAATGATGTAGGTATGCTGATATGAAGGCATGCATAACACGATTACCTGAGGAAGGATATGGCTCAAACGTCACTGACTGGCCAGAGCGCTTGCAGAATCCTCCAGATAGGCTTCAGAGCATACAAATTGATGCTTACATATCAAGGAAAGAGCTTTACAGGGCAGAATCAAGATATTGGAAAGAAATCATCGAGGGCTATGTACGTGCTTTGCATTGGGGTAAATTCAAACTTAGAAATGTATTGGACATGAGAGCAGGCTTTGGAGGGTAATTTTCTCTACATTTGTATTTTCTATTCCTATTTTATTATGCTTTTTTTTTTGTACTTTTACAAGTCAAATTCCTAATTATTTTCCTTGCGAGCAGTTTTGCAGCGGCACTAATTGAAAACAAATTGGATTGTTGGGTTCTCAATGTTGTCCCTGTTAGTGGACCCAATACGTTACCCGTCATATATGACCGTGGTCTTATAGGAGTTATGCATGACTGGTACGAATTCTATATTTCCTTCTTAATTGTGACGTAACTTTGCATATAACCATTACTTTAAATGGTCAATTTCTTTTTAACGCAAGTACGAAAGACATCCTCTAGCTATTATAAAACCATAGATTGGCCCCCTCTAACTAACGGAAAGGGGCAATTATAAGGTCGTATTATGAGAGGGCTTGACTCTTACATGTCGAAAATAAGCGGGTTGCGTTGTAATTACATTAAACTAGAGGGGTACTTAGTGTAACCCTTAATTTTATATGGCTAGTGAGACGGGTTCAGTTTTCTTCCATATTTGCTAATGCTATTGTTAAGCAAAACCCAACTCCTGAGAAAAACGCATGAACTTTTCAGGTGTGAGCCATTGGACACATATCCAAGAACCTATGACTTAATTCATGCTGCTGGACTTTTCTCAATTGAACAGAAAAGGTATATATATATCCTTCTTTTTGCTTCAATCACGACATTTAATTTTCTTCTAGCTGTAAAAACTTGAGAATTTGTACCAATTTATACTGCATGTAAAATTGTACTCTATAGTACCCAAAAAATATCGATGTTTATATTACTTATTTACTTCTATAATCAATATGTTAACACCCCCAATGGGGTTCCATTTTCGTTTACCTCAGATGCAATATCTCGACTATAATGCTTGAAATGGATCGAATATTGAGGCCTGGTGGGCGTGTATATATACGTGATACACTGAGTATAATGGATGAGCTTCAAGAGACTGGAACAGCACTTGGTTGGCATGTAGCTTTGAGGGACACTTCTGAGGGGCCTCATGCCAGTTACAGGATCTTGACTGCCGATAAGCGTCTTTTACGAGCCTGAACTAATCCAAGGTATCGATTTTTTTCCTAAATTGTGAATTGTGTGTTTGTAAATTCTGGGGGAGTAATTTTAGGAATTAATAGATGTAATTGTGAGAATATTAAAAAGTTATGGAGTCGAAATGTATTTTCGTTATAACGAATCGAAGAAGAGGGTGTTTTCTGTTATATACTCATTTTATAACTTGAGAATTGTAAAAGCCCTGCAAATATTTGCATATATGGCAATGAAATACAGCAACATTTCTGTGTTGTTACAGATTTATGGTCATTATTTATTTTATCTCTTTTATTGTTAAATGTTTATGCATAATCTTTTATTAGTAATTATTGGCTTATGAAATGTATTCTAATTTAAATTTTTGACACTATGTTTTGCAAGAACCTGTTCTGAAGGGTCATGCTAACACTATTGATCAATGTAGCATATAATATTTCCTATTCTAAATTTGATGGTGTTGTTATTTTGAAATTATAGTGGTTAAATCTTGAAAAATGATTATTTCAATATCGTTTTAAAAACAAAAAGAGTCTATTTTTAGTCCCATATTAAAAACTCCCTACATATACACTTCAAGATACCGTAACAAGCACATGCTATAAAACATTAAATAATTAATTGGCTTTAAATATATTTTCGACATCTAAATCACTCTTTTTAGTCTTTAATTAAGAAGAGTGATTTTTAATTTTCTTCTTTATGACGTAATTACATGTGAAATTGAGTCTAAAAGCAAAATCAATTTGATTATTTTTAACACTTATTATATCAATCATGATGTCAAAAAGATTAAAGTAATTTAATTATATCAATCTAGAAGCATTAAATAATGACCTAAAACGTGACACTTTTATGGGCAGGCACCTAACAAGCAGGTGGTACACGTATTTATATATCCCCACCCACCCCACCCTCAAAAATAAAAATAAAAAAAATCGAATAATAATATAATAATGTCAAAAGTATGACTATTAACACGGTATTTTAGTGGTTAAATTGGCAACCAATTTATAATATTTATAACACTAGATTAAATAGAGAAATTGAATTTGTTTTTGTACGTATTTATTGTATTATATTGATTAAATTGAGGTATATATTATAACAATATTTTGTATGAATAATAAACATTAAAGATGATGTGTTGCCAAGTTTGAGGACATGTGAAGTGAGAACAGTAGCATTGATTCTCATGGCGTCCGCCTTTTATGGCGAGATTCAACTTACATAGAAATAAGTGTTAATAATAATAATTATAATAATACGTGTCAAAAACCCCACTTGCTTGTGACGTGGACACCCCCTAAATTCCTCATCATAAGATGCATGAATTTATTGGGATAGTACTTTAGTAATTTTATATTACAAATTATGTTTTATTTTCAATGAAATATATATTTCACACATTTAATTAACAAATACATTTATTAATGGATTATAACATTCATAAATATTTTAATAAATATCAAACATCTAAATAGATATTTATAATAAAAGATGTATTAAAGATTTGAAATAGATAATTTTATTCCAAGTGTAAGAGTATTTTCAAACGAGGGAAAATTACACACATAACATTTATCGCGTCATTATCAAAAACCCTTCTCGTTCTTTGAAAACAACACATTTTTTAAGGATATGTTTATAAGATTTAAAGTGGTAAAATTATAATATTTTTTATATAAACATATAGTATAATTGTAAGAAAATGGCTTAGTATGAGAATTTTATGTAATATTTGAGGTGTTATGTCTTTAATATGTACTATATCATATAATCAAATAAATACAAAATTGAAGTTAAACCAGCCTAGATTGCTCATAGCTGACAGATTCACAGTAGATTGCCAATAGCTAAAACTCTAACAGGCTCACAGTATCATTAGGCAGTCTTTCAGTAGGAATCGAACTCGTGACCTAAGCTACAAGATTCAACTGGTCTACCAACTCTACTGGGGTCGCCCCCAGCAATAATCTACATCTAATGTATATAAGCATAACTATATGAAATTTAGAAAATATTATAATGAAAATTCAATGCAGTCGGTCTGTTGTGGGGATGCATCAATTTTACTACACAGTGGCTCTAATTGATTCAATTTGTTGTAGTTTATTGAATGTCATATATTTTATCAAAATATTATTAATATATAATTTATAGAAAACCGATCTATTAAATTCAATCTTTTAAAATTTAGGTTGATTGCTATAAGACTACCTCCAATAACAAGTTTTTGAAAAACTACCACATCATCAAATTCATACTCCACATCATCAAATATCTTCAAAAACTATCACACTCTCCAATAGCTAGTTTTTCAGAAAATAATTCAGTTTTCTCTTTCCTCCACATCATCAACATATACCCCACTTTATATATTCATTCTCTCTCCTTTCAATTTTACAAATGTTTATAAAATTAAATTGTTCATACATAAATGAAAATATTTTTATAATAAGTTTAGTTATAATTAATTTAATTTAGTTTAAATAAAAAGAAAAAAATGTTTTATTAAAAAAAGGTAAAAGAATTTACATAAATTATTTAAATACATTATGTAATAATAAAAATAGAACAACACATGATTTTATTAAAAAAAGGTAAAGGAAGCATACATGAATTATTAAATCACACGAAATACATAAACTAATTATAAAAGTAACGACAATTTGAAATCTAATTTTGGGTTGCGCCAAACTTTTGCCAAATGTGCTCCACGAGATCCTCCTTCAATTGTATATGTTTGGTCCTGTCACGGAGTTCAGATCTACTATGGATGTCAGAGTCGGACCTACCTTGAATGTGTACTTCAAATTGAGGTAACACTTGTGTGGTATAATCGAACGATGAACTAGAGCTAGCAGAGTTTGAAGGTTCGAAATCTACGTTCCCCCACTTGTGTGGTATAATCGACACGATTCTTGTTGTTTTACAAACAATTTCGCTTTTGGTTAGGATCCATTAATTAAGCTAAAAGTTACGAAAAAGTGTTTAAGAAATGAGATAGAAAAAATATTAGAATATGGAATAAAAGATAAGAGATTTTTTTTTGTGGTGAAGTATATTGGTGTCTATTTATAGATATTGAAAAGTTATGAATTTTGGTAAACAAAAAAAAAATTATTTTAAACCTAAAATTGTAATTTTAAAATATGAAATTAATTATTTTCAATGTCCAATAGAAATGTGCCATGTGTCACTTGGACGTAGAAAAGGAAGAAGTGAAAAAAAAAAAAATTTGGGCAAAAACTACATCAAAAACTACCTATTGGAAGTTTTTTGGTAGTTTTTTTGCCCAAAAACTACCACAAATACTAGCTATTGGAGGTTTGAAAGTTTTTTGCTCAAAAACTATCTCAATTACTACCTATGGAGGTAGTCTAATGGGATGGCATGGGAGAAGGACCACCAAAATGAAATTGTGGCCGCATCTAATAAGCTATCTAAACGAGTTGTCACAATCTCATAAAGGAAAAGGGATTCGAGATCAAAATGGAGCCCACAAATATCCCCCCCACCACCATTATCAATTATTAATTCTTAATTACTACTTAATTAGCTCAACTAATTTCCATCAATACTTAATATCTTAATTGTATACTAACAAAATTAATCGATGAAATAAATATCTTTAGGAATGATTTTATTTCCACGTGTTGAAATTTCTACCCAACATTAGTTGTTAGTAGTTAGTAGTTAGTACACGCTACTCTACATTTTAAACTAATGATTAATTATGAATAGTCAAGAAGTTTGCTTAAGTTTTTCAAATAAGTATGACAAAATATCTTTACAACTATTGTGAACATTAATTATATAAACAACCAATTATTAATAATAAATAATAATTTGATATTATTATAATAGTATATAAAACGGGAAACATCTAGTGAAATTTAAACTCACGACTACATAATTATAATATTTTTTAACGAAAAAATCTACAGCCGCTAATGTTATGGTGCATATTGGTAAACTGTTTAATAGTTTGCAAATTATACAAGAAAATTAAATCAGCTTAGGCTGTTCTGACAGAATCACATCAAACGAGATCAAATATGCATTTATTAATGAAAATTGAATTCGTAACTAAACTTTAAAAATTTATATGTTTGTCCAACTTTTCTGGGTTGTCCCACGAAATCAAAAATATGTTAATTTCACTAGTTGTTAGGGTGAGTTAAATATCATTTACTACAAAATTTACATAGATAACCTAGGACAAAAATCTAAATTTATATTAATATATGTCCTACTTTTTATATAGAAATAATAATAATAATAATAATAATAATAATAAAAAAGAATATCTTGCCAGGCTGTGATGTAGCCAGCTGGTAATTGGGAAAGAATACTTTGTCTCCTGCCTAACTAAACGTTAAAATCTCCAATTAAACAATTTACACAATTTATATTTTTAATATTATTTTAGATAATCCAACTTTCATATAGTCTTAATCACGATTATTATATAATCTTTGTAAACAAAACTCAGTTAAGACTTTGACAAATATATACTACGGTTGGTATTGCTTGGCTCGTCCATATAATGACACCTGGCATAATATAAGCACGTCCAATAAAATTGATTTTTTTTTTTATTTTTTTAATAAAAATTAACTATAACATACTTTTTGAAACGGAAAGAATACAAAAAAATGAAACAAACAAGTTAGGCTATTAAGTCAATCGAAATGTTATTGGGAAATTCTAGTTATACTTGGTGTGATTGGTAAAATGTATTTTTTTTTTTTAAATGTCAATAACCATTATCATGTGATTAATTAAATGTGAACAAAATTCAATCAAAAGTAAAGAATTTAATGTGTTATGCTAATCACTAGCACCATGGTTTTTGGTAATATTTAATATTAAAAGTTATGTGCTGCCTACTAATATTAGCACCTATACTAACACCAAATAAAGATTAAAAGCATATGTTAATTTCAAAAAAACAAAAGATATTTTTCAACTTAGGAGAATTACATACAGACCCCTAACTTATTATATAACTACCTAAACACCCTCCCATCAACTTAGGGAAATCACCAAAAGGCCCCTTCATGTTAAAAATATCCTATTTTAATAAATTATATTAATTTAACTCCATATACATTTTATATATAGACCAAAAATTACCAAAATATTGAGTGATAAAATATACGGATTGCACTAACAATGAGTAATAATTAAAAACATTTGAACAAAATTAATAAATTACAATTAATAAATTGAAAATCCATTCCTCTTAGAGGTGTGATCATTCTTCTTGTTACATAATTCAACTTAATATCATCATATTCTAAACTAAATCTAACATATAATTCTCTTTTTTTACATTAAATTTTGCTTGATCCTTTCTTAATCACCTATATTATATAGCACTAAAATTTTAAGTTCCAGACGCGCCAAACGCGCCGTCACCGGCCCCTCCTCAGATCCACCACCACCACACTAACGTTATCAGTGCTATGCCGGGCCAAAGCCAACTTGGTCAACAGAATTGACGCATCGGAGCAAGCCTTGTCGGAGCTCTCCCCAGCCTCCGTCACAGTCACGTCACTTCCCGGCGATCTAGGTGGCGACGGCGGTTTTCGGGACTGTAGACACATACGCGCCACCCCACACGCCGTCTCGTTGGACACCACGTCCCACAGACCGTCGCTAGCTAGTATTAAACACTCGTCCTCCGCCGTCCGGTCTGTAACGGTCACCTCCGGCTCCGATATCACATATGGCTTCAAATAATTATCACCTGAAAATCCTTAAATTGTTAGATTTGATATTCATGATATATGTATATATATATATATATATATTATGTAATCGATTCATTCAAATAGATGAAGATGTCAACTCACCGATTGCTCGAGACATGGCTAAGACTCCGAGAACTCGGGGGCCATCCCAGAATATTACACGGCCGCCGGCTTCTTGAATCCGGTTCAACTCATCGGGCCTGTCGGGCTGTAAACAAACAAATCAGACAAAAGTTCAGATTTCAAAAACAAATCATAATCACTTCAATTTTATTGAAAATTTTCAAAAAACCCACCTTATGATCAACAGAAAGGGGTATTGCGACGCCGTTTCTGCAAAGAACAGCACGAGAATCGCCACAATTGGACACGATAATCTTCTCCGGCGTGACCACCGCCACGACGGCGGTCGATCCGACGGCGTCGCACTGTGGAGTCTGCAGCTCGCAGCGGCAGGCGGATGTCGAGACGCCGCTAACACCGTTGCAGCAGTCCCCAACTTCCATATCCATTTTAGTGAAGCTCTGGTGCATAGTAAGCTCCCATGATGATGCATCGCCATTTTCGAACTCGTTTTTCACTATTTCATGCATCCTGTCCTTGCACCTGGCTGCAACCTGTACAGAATTGATCAAATTAAATCAAACCCAATTATCGAAAATCAAAATTAAGAGTAAAAACTGAAGAAATCTGAGCAAGATTTATACATGTGAGCAGCCATGGCCGTCGTAAACACCATAGAAATCCATTCCGCCGCTAGGAGAATCGCCGTTGCCGCCGCAAAACGACGGGTGAATAGCAACAGCATCTTCCATATCTCTTCTCCTTCCGCAAACAGAGGTCATCCCGAATTTAGGATACTCAGGAGCCAAACCTAGCTCCGAACCCGAACCTGATGCCGAAGCAGACTTATGAAACGACCTGGTTCCATCTCCTACCTCACCGGAAAGCTGATTCTCCTTCTCCTTAACCTTACAGCTCCGAACGCACTCCGGCGGGGGCTGAACCGGAACCACCCCATCGATCTTCTGCTTCTTCCTCTTTCCGCCGCTCTCCATAGGCGGCGCCACCGCGGAATCTGTCGGGACAAAGTTAAACTGGTGGATCTCCATCCTCCTCCGCCTCGCCGATTTCGAACTGGGCTCAGCTGGTGAACTGGTCTCCGTTTCACCGATATTAACACACATACCAGCCATTACAACAAACTGGGATCAAGGGACAATCAAACACTATTCTACAATTCACAAACTGAATTTATGCTGAGAGAGAGAGAGAGAGAGAAAATCAGAATTGTGGCGATCACAAAAGAGATGAATGAATATAAATGAGAGAGATAGAGATATGAAAATGTGAATTGATACGTGTTACGGGCAGGGCTGCCCGTCACCGTCTAGGGCAGGAAGGGAAAGTGAAATGTATCGGACGGACAGACAGACAGACAGAGACAGAGTTGGTGTGACGTAGAAATGCTGAATGCGAGACATGCAATCTGGACCGTCCATTTGATTGATATTTTGATCGTTCACTTTGCATCTGATCAACACGTGTAAAGGACGTGGGCCAATCATAAATCAACACGACATGATGAAAATTCCTTTGCTGACACGCATGTGGTCTTCGCCTCAGAGACTATTTATTGCAAAAGCAAAATATTTCTTTCTATGGGGATTGTCAACACGTGGCAGGATCGTGGTGTACGAGATTGTGTTATGTTATAGTCTGTCACGCTGGCGTTAGCGCGTGTTGTTAAGCTCTTCTACATACATTTATAACATAGAAATGTATGTAAATTAAAATTTGAAAAAAAAGAAAATATTCATTTACTTTCAATTATTAATTATATTTGTTTGATTCATTATTACATGATTGATGTTGGGTCTTCAAATAAAAAATGTGACTCTAATAGATTCAATCTGGTGTTATACAAAAGTTGGTCTTGTACAGAGTTGTGAGAAGACAACCTAAGTGTAAACAAACTTCTGTTAAGCAAATATGATTTCTCTACTATTAAGCATCGGCTTTGATATTAGAAATTTTATATTTCATTCTATCCCGGCTATTATTGTGTTTTTGTCGTAAAAACTATTAAAAAGTCCATTTTCAAAGTAGAAACACGAATTGAAGCAAACTTCTCATGTTACCAAAAATTTTAGCTATGTTTGATTTCATTTCGCGCCAAAATTTTGACCAAATAATATATGATTTTTCATAATTTGGACCAAAAAAAAGTCCTTGAGTTTTTGGTCCAAATTTTGTTTTTGTATTTTAATATTTAATACACTTCTCCTGGTCCACTTTTTTTTTTTGGACATATGCATAACACCTAGTATTACATATATATATATATATATATATATATATATATAACAATCATTATATATTATATAATTATTTTCAATCACTAACTCAAAAGTTAATCGGCAAAATAAAATCAAACTTATACATTTGTCCCTACTTTATTTTATAATTATAATTTAAAAAAAAAAAAGATAAAGATTATAATAAAGATGAAGGCGTGAGTGGCGTTGCGAGTGGGGGAGAGAAAGTTAAGGTGTTGAAATTTAGACACGTAAGGTACGACATGTCATTGTCAATTCAATATCTCAAGGCCAGAAAGCATCGACACGCGTCCATTAGTGACGTGGATCCTATGCTCTATTTCCTCCATTTGCCTTTTGCCCTCCTAATTCTTGTCTAACCCAATCTTGCACCTATTTTTTTCCATAATCTTATTATTCTTTAGTAGGCCTTGTTTATATCATTACATGTGTTGTTTTGAAAGATGCTATCTAAATTACTTGATACCTAATTACTAATTAATTGTTAAAAGTTTATTTGAATTTTATTTAATAATATATGTGATTTGAACAAAATTTGAGCATAATTAAAATACCCCAATACACGATTAATATACAAGAAATAGATACTAAAGTGTTGTGGTCTTGGTCACGGGTTCGAATCCTGGTGAAGGAATGCCTATTTGCCTTCTCTGTTATGAGCCTGTCAGCTATGGGCAACCTAGGTTGGTTTACTTTTTTTGTGTGGTTTGCAGGCTATTACACAAAAGCGGGGTTTACCCAGTGCACACCTAACAGTAGCGGCTGCGGGTTCCCTTGTCATAAAAAATAAAAAGAGAGAGAGATACTAAAATTCATGACAACCATCATAGAATTGCATCCTACAAAAATATCGAGTCGGGTCGACCTGACCACCTTCATAATCTAGATCAGACATCAACGGACAAGTGTATGATTTTTTTATTCAAGTATCAATATCCAGTTATCACCATTTAATATTCTTGTATATAGTCCTAGGGGAACCCTTGTCAAAAACTTTTTTGGTATGCAGTGTAGTGCAGGTGCTATCAAAATTGTCTCGTAATTATTTAGGTTTTTATAGGCCTCAAGCTACTTTCGAATTTTTACTTATTTATCACATTAGAACTATAATTGGCTTGATCATAATAACTAGGTACGTAGACAATTTGATTGAATCAAGTGCAATCATAATTTAGCTCTCTGGGCCTGGTTTGACCTTTTTAGGTCATTGGCTAGCCGAATTCTCTAGCGAAATTCATGTTGTACCAAATTTGAATAATATCTAATGTTTTTGTTAAGTTTGAAACTTAGTTGGATCTCGATTTAATTAGTCGAAAAATGATTCAGATTATGCCTAATATGGGTGTCCATTGGTTCAAAATCGATGGTTCCAAGTTCCAGCTAAAATTATCTATCAAGAAGATGGATCGTATTGGGCCTCGGTTGACTGGGCCAAGATGCTAATTTATCGAGTTTCATATTGGTTGGGTCTTTGAAGTCCACTATATGAACTTGAATCCAATTCAAACTTCAAAGGCCCAATATCGAAACCTTAGCATGTAACAGAACTTTGCTAGGGAGCGCAACTCAAACTATTTTAGGCCCAAACCAAATGGAATGTGTAATATTCCAGCAAGCTTTGTGGGCTTTTAATCTTGAAGCCCACTATAGTCCCTATCAATTCTAGGTAGGCCCAAAACATAATGGGCCCAAGATGGTATATTTTTTCAAATCCAAATAAAAAATTTGTTCCGTTTAATGATACCACTCAATTATATACACGAATCATTAAATATATATCTATATAATAATATCATAAAATAAAATCACGACATCATCCATATATTATCTAATTATATCTCTTGAAATTGATAAATGATTTAGCTCATATCTTTACCAAATCAAACAAACATATTTTATGGGATAACTATATTTATTTTATCACTTCTTTCATATTTTGTATAATCTAAAAAATAACTATTTTGTAACAAATTTGAAGATGACAACAGCCTTGTATTTTTAATATTTAATGTGTTGTTTCATAAATATTTTTTGTATTTTTAAAATTGTTGTATGAAATAGACTAAAACGGAAAAATAACATTGGATGGTGATGGATGGAATTTCATTAAGTCAACTTAAATTACATTAAATTCTTCAATTCTTGTCCCAAAATATAGACTATATTTCAAGTCAATTTCTTTGCCTTTTGCCCATAATTTACTCCCATTATTAATTGTTTCCATGAAATGAATATTCAATTTCCTTTTAATGACTTTAAAACGCAAGTCTTTGCCTTTAAAGTGACTTATTTTTCTCACTCGATAGTCTTTCCATTTATGAATATTTCAGGACTTTATTCTTTCTCAAGGACTATATTAATTAATTAGGACTTGCCTTAGGGTGCGTTTGGCAATACACATCTTTTATTAATATTTTTATTTGAAAATTCAAAATAAGGTTTCCTAATAAGGCCAAAGGGAAAAATCCATGGAGGTCGGCAATTTCAATTTTCAATGTACTTACACAAGGACATTTGTTAATTACTATAAATCAATTAGATATAATCGTAATAAATTGTCTTTAATGAGATGAAATTTTCTTAATAAAGTGAAAATTCTAGTATAAACATGATTATAATCAAAATAGCTCATTAAGTATATACCTAAAAATCTTACGTCCTAGATAAATTTCAAGTCGGGTCGACCCGATTACCCAACACCTCGAATGATCTAGCTCGGACACCAATGACAGATATTATGAGGATACTCTCAAAAGATTAAATCAAGTGCAGTCATTCGGCCTGAGTTTGACCTCTTAGATTGTTAGCTTAGATCGAATTACCTAATGAAATTTGTGCTAAATCAAGACGAGCCCTATAAATAATTGTGTGAAAGAAATAGATACAAACCGAATTCCAACTCTCCCAAACAGTGCCCACCCAACCCCATTTATTTCATACGTTTTATGTTACCAGCGTTTTTGCTATTTTTCCCACCATTTAAATCCAAAAATCAGATAGAAAAAATTAAATTAAATCTCCTTTTTTCTCTCTCAACCACAGTTCTTATTGATTCTGTTCTGTAAAATTTCTTCTTTAAAGATGTGTACGGCCCGAGAAAATATGGGCCACGACCCGTTTAAGGCTCTGAAACCGATTGTTGCAAAGGAGAAGACCGGCGACTACTTAACGACGTCGTATAAGGCCACCCTCGCCGTCATCTCAATCTTCTCGATTACCCTTCTACTCTACTCCACCTTCTACGGCAATACCCGACCCGCTTTCTTCCACTGGCCCGATTCACAGAACCCGACCCAATACCTAGCCCAATTAAACTCCGACCAGACCCTAACAAACATTTCCCACATAGCCTTCGGGATAGCCGGCTCTACCCGGACATGGCCGGACAGGGTTCACTACTCAAACATCTGGTGGAAACCCAACGTCACGCGCGGCTACGTCTTCCTGGAACAGAAACCCGACCCGAAAACCCGGTTCGGAATCCAGCACAGGGTTTCGTCCGACTGGAAACGGTTCAAGCGATCGGCCGGTTCGGAGTCGGCGGTTCGGATAGCGCGGGTGGTGGTGGACTTGTTCCGATCCGGTTTACCGAATGTGAGGTGGTTTGTGATGGGCGACGATGATACTGTGTTTTTTCCGAGCAATTTGGTTACTGTGTTGAGGAAGTACGATCACCGGACGATGATGTACGTCGGCGGGAACTCGGAAAGTGTGGAGCAGGACGTGATGCATGCTTACGATATGGCGTTTGGCGGCGGCGGCTTCGCCATAAGTTATCCGTTAGCGGCGGAGATGGTTAGGCTGATGGACGGCTGTCTTGATAGGTATCATTATTTCTACGGCTCTGATCAACGGGTCTGGGCTTGTATTGGGGAGCTCGGTGTGGGGCTTACTAGAGAACTTGGCTTTCATCAGGTTTGTTTATTTATTTATTTTTCTTTCAATTATTATTATTAAATATTTTTACATTTATGTGATATTTTTAGTGTGTTTATACTTTATATACACATTTAATTACAAATATAACTTTATAAATAATTAAAAATAGATAAGGGATTGTTTGCAAAATGATTTAAAGTGAGAATTATATTTTTTAAGTAATTCTTTTGGAAATGAATTGAATGCGACATTTTTTTGGAAATGAATTGAATGCGACATTTTTTTGGAAATAGAATCTTTTCTTTTTTTTTTGTGAAGAAAATAATTCATATAGCGTAATGTAATATTTACATACTAAGATAAAAATAACATTTATTATTATACCTTAAATAAAAGATCTCGAGTTATTTGGTTTAAAATTGTTTATATCACAATAAATTACGTCACTGTGGGAATGCCTATTTGCCTTCTCTACTGTGAGCCTGTCAGCTATGGGCAACCTAAGCTGGTTTACCTCTCTTGTCTGGTTTGCAGGCTATTGCACAATAGCGGAGTTTACCCAGTGCGCACCTAACGGTAGCGGCTGCGGGTTCTCTTGTCATAAAAAAAAAAAAAAAAATTATGCTTTAAACAAGAATTCTCAATAATAGTTTAAGCATTTTAATTGTGCATGAAAGTAATATATTGGAGTATTTAACAAGTTATTATGGTTGAATATTAAAATTCAATTGGAATTTATGGACGTTCACATTTAATTCCATATAGGGTGTACGTGTCAAATAACGTACATGTATTAACGACAAATTTTCCAACTTTAATTATTTCCAAAGAATCACTTTGGACTTGGAAAAGTTGGGTCGATCTACTTTGTTGTTTGTTCTTCTTCTAAGGGATGACTCATGGCTAATTTTTAGGGGATTATTAAATTCTTTTTTTTTTCTTTTTTCGTGATGATTTTTGGTGAAATTTTTAAAAATTTATTATTGTCAAAAATAAATATACTAAAATATTTGTTATTAATATATTTTATTACGATAATTTTCGATAAATTGAGTTTCTGAAGTCACTAAATATGACTCGTTTTTCTTGGGTCACATGGCTGTGCTGGGGCCAGTGGCGGAGCCAGGAATTAAAAGTGGGTGGGACCAAAGTATGATAGACATGGATCGGTTTATTTTGGGTGGGGCGATAGTGTTAAATTTTTTAAAAATATACATATGTTTTAAAAAATTTGGGTGGGGCGGCCGCCCCCGCGCCCCACCCTGGCTGGGGCTAAGATTTGGGCTTCTGCCACGTTGCCCTGGTTAAATAGTATATATAATAAATTTTCTTGTCTGTTACTTATGGCATTTACTTGAATGTTTAATGGTTTCAATCACTTTGTACAATAAAACAGCCACCTGTGGTAGTTTATTTAGTAGAATTATATGATCTCTATAATGTAAAAGTTTATATAATTTCATACGAGACGGGTTTATTCAAGAGCCTTGGATCATAAACCATTATGATTTTCACGATCCAATGATCTTGAATAAACTGGTTGTATTGAAATCGTCCCGTTATTCTTGTACTAGGGTGTTACATTTTTTATTTTTCGAAGAAAATCGAATCAAAGTTTTACGAAAATAATATGATTAGATTTGGACGTGTGGAAAAGGGGAGACCCCTTTTTGCAATTTGCACCTTTGAAAAAGAGGAAAATCCAAATCTGTCACTTTTATTTGTTTTATTTTATTTAACTTTATATTTTTTTTATGGTTGTGGGGGAATGGAGATTAGTAGAGTCGAACACGAGTCATGTTTTAGTAATTTTTCAGCCTCATATTGTTGTTAAAGTTAAAATGTATATGCTCTTATTCCTCATCTACCACTATTTTGTGGCTACCAATAAAGAGACATAAAGGGACCATACGAGTTTGTACCGAAATAATAGGACCATAAGAGTCATTCTTGGTGACTATCGTGACTTAGTTGGCTATGTTAATGAATATTCATAGGGTGTGTTTGGATCGAGTGATTTGGTTTTGAGGAAGGGATTTGGGAGAAGTATTTCAAATGACTCTAAAATGGAGTAATTTGAAATCCACTGTATTTATGGAGAAAAATAGCTTAATGTGAATGTCGAGTGATTTGAAATCCATTATAACTTTCATGCATCCGAACAGACTTCATGGATTCGTCAACGAATTTGAAATCCATAGATTTCAAATCCTTCAATCCAAACACACCCTTAGTTAATTTCTCTCGAACAATAGCCCTCGTAAATTCGGTGTTAAAAATAGATTCTTCATGATATAGGATTACCAAATTAGTTAAGAACTTGATGCAACATGGTTGTCCTAATTTGTATAAAACTAATTCGATTTTCTTGAAAAAACATGTGTTGTAATGAAACCTACCCATGTGATAAATCTCGACAATAACCCGTTTTTACCGCCCTTACGATTCTTCAGATCGATATTCGAGGCGACCCTTTTGGTCTCTTGGCAGCACACCCATTGGCGCCTCTAGTTTCACTTCACCACCTCGACTACGTAAAGCCATTGTTTCCAAATCGGACACAACTAGATTCTCTAACAACCCTAATGAAAGCGTACGAGGTTGACCCTTCTAGAACACTACAACAATGTTTTTGCTATCATCGCAAGCATAAATGGTCTGTTTCGATCTCGTGGGGCTATACGGTGCAAATATACCCTGTTTTATTGACAGCCAAGGAATTGGAAATGCCACTTCAAACTTTCCTAACATGGCGGAGTTGGAAAGAAGGGCCGTTTACCTTTAATACTCGACCTGTGAGCTCTGATACTTGTCAACAACCCGTTGTCTTTTATTTGGACTCGATCGAGGAAAAAGGTATTGGTGAGACTTTGACGACTTATAAGAAGTTTGTGCACGAGCCCTTGAAAAGTTGTGACAAGAATCGTGATGTGGCTATTGAAAATATTGTCGTCTCAGCATCGAAAATGGATCCCGATGAGTGGAATCAGGTTCGTTTTATTCGACTCTTTGCATGTTTAACTAGTTCTAAATTGTCACTATTGACTATCATATGATTTTCCATTATCTTTAGAGATTAATGTAAATTATAGTGACCCATTAAGTGATGATGGGAAATCATATGATAGCTTTTATGAAATGAGCACTCTTGAATGGAATTATTGATCACTCAGTTGAAAAAGACCAGTCTTTTTATCTTTTGAAAGAAAAGTGCTCTTAGTGCCTCATACACAAAGCTTTATGCATCAAAATCATCTTAACTTTTATCAGTTTACTAAACTAGAAGTTTTGTATGCTATTAACAAATACGAAAAATCGGTAAGTTTATGAAACTAATACAGGCAGATTGTTTCAAGGGATAAGAAAATTCGGATTTATTATTGATTTTTTAAAATATATATCGTTAGTAACTAAACTGATATATATGGTGAATATGCAGAGACCTCGAAGAGAATGTTGCGATATAAAGGGTAGTTTAACACAGGGGACGATGAGGATTCGGATTAGAAAATGTAAGCAATCTGAGACTATAACCATTTAAGGTTAGTTTTTGAACTCAAAATAGTTGGTAGATTTATAGTATTTTGTAAATTAGTTTCAAAGTGGAAAAACTCTTGAGTAACTTCACAGTTTTTTGGTCCAAGTTATATATGCTATATTTTTGTTGATATTACACAATTGAATTTCATTATAAATGTCTGGTTTATATTCTATCATCATGTATACTTGTACTGAATAATTTATACAGCAAATCATGTAGAAACCAGCCAAGGTACATTTCCTTGTATATATATTGAAAAACCATCTACTTACAAAGCAACGTCTCTCATGTTTCGTCTCTTAACGGGACATCTGTGAAATCTGCCCATAACAATCATAAGCAATTTTGTCAAAATATGAAATACTAATATTTGAAATCTTTGATGATACTAAGATTGTCTAAAACACATATGATAGATTAGTTCAAGTTATGATTATAGTTTGTTATCACATACCTGCACCAGTTATATTTGAACCCTTGAAAGATGTGTTGCCTGTTGTAAGAGCTCTTTCCAGGTTAGCATTGCTCAAATTTACCTATCGACGAAAGTAATCATAAATTCAAGAAATGTGATCGAAACAGTTGAATAAAAACTCGATCTTTATATAGTTTAACAACATGTTAATGAACGAAGAACAGAGTATGAAATTAGAACGTTTGACGATGTTTTTAACACCTTTGAGACGTTTGCTAGAGAGAAATCTGCACCTCTGAGATCAGCTCCTGAGAAATGATAAGAACAACTCGAGAAATCAAAAAAACCCGAAAACTATTTAACAGGGCCATATGTTAGACATTCAAATTTCACCATTACAGATGAGTTTAAAGTTGCAGAAAGACATTAAGGGTGTGTTTGGATCGAGTGATTTGGATTTGGAGGAAGGATTTCAAATGATTCTAAAATAGAGTAATTTGAAGTCCACCATAGTCGTGGAGAAAAGAACTCATGAAATCCATCATAACATGAATTCATCCAAACGAACTTAAATGGATTTGTCGATGAATTTGAAATTCATAGTTTTCAAATCCTTCAATCCAAACACACATAAGGGAATGTAACAGTAAAACTACCTGTTAAAAGCTAGCTCCTAACAATTTGGCACCTTTGAAATTGGCTTGCCTTAGTAAGATGAAAAATGTACACACGATTATCGTAAACCAAGAAACGAAAAACGAAATCGAAACAAAACATCCTTACAGTGCTAATAACATAGGCCAAAACAACGAACAAAAAACACCTCAATCGAGAAAATTACCGTCTTAAAACAACAAACAAAGCACCATAGGGCCCTCCACCCTGTTCAGTTTCCATTTTTTGCCCCATATCATAGATCAATTCACATCAAACTAACATGCTAAACTAAAATCTCAATGCTATATCAAGTTTAATTTTGACTAAAAGAAGATTCACATCAAAAAGGGCAGAAAAAAATGTGTAAAAAACTTGAAATATACCTTAAATGCCAGGATTGGAAGCGAAAACAAGTGAAGCAGATACAAGCGCAAGGATACTTGCTTTAGAAATCGAATCAAACAAAGAAGACAAGAGGACTGTGAATTTGAATACCCTGTAGGAAAATGCGCATAATATGATTAATAAATAGAAAATGAAGATGGGTGTGGTGTACAGATACCTGCGGCGCACGATAGCTGGGGAGGGAAACAGAAGGGATAATGGGTTGAAGAGTTTTAGGATAAGGAGGGATTTTGGAACACAAATAGAGACGTTCAGAGCAGCCATTGCTGATCATGAAGCTGATAATAGGAATATAAGTAGTTATACTAGAGTACTTCAACTAATGATTAATTATATTTTCTACCCCTAGGTTTCTCAATATATCATGGGCTGCCCAAGTTTTCAAATTGCTTGGATGTTGGGGATGGGAGATGGTCCATTGGGTTGGAGAAGGCCCATTTCTAAATTCAATCTTAAGGCCCATTTCCTCATCATATTTTTGAGTTAAGATTTTTTATTTTTTTTGGGTGATTTAAAATATTAATTTTATACTTCACATATTTCTATGTAAATTTATTATCTCTTTTACTTTATAATTGAATCAATCATTTTCTACCTCGAGTTTCAATTAAAATCTGATATGTATGCCACACCAATATCATCTGCACCCATTTTTTTAAAATACAATTGAAAAAACCACAAAATTCAATCTATTTACATGGATATCTATAATTTCCATTTCTAATCCAAAAAATGAAATAAAAATTTGAAAATATGGACAAATATAACAATCACAACTCAAGAAGGCCACCCGATAACCCGACCCGTACAAAATAGTATAATAATAAGTAACGGGCGAAAAAGCCGCGCCCCGAAAAAAATCCAGGAAAGACGTTGAAACTTTTTTTTTCAGGTTATCATTCTAAAACCCCTTTTTCTTTTTCATAATTCTTTCCATTCTAAAACCCTAATCTCTCTCCGCTGTCGTCGCCGCCGCCGCCGCAAGGCTTTCTCCGGCCAAAGTCGGCTTTCTACCGTAAGTATTCCCCTCCTTCAAAAACTGTTAAATCTTCAATCAATATACTGAGTAGTGAAATATGTTGGGAGATGTAGGCTTTTTTGATATCCACACATTTTGTATGTAGTATAGATATAAATTTAGATTTTTTATTTTCTTTGTGCAGACCGAGAGTAATACACACAGAAATGGCGTCTGCTTGTGAAATCACAGCAGCTGAATTCTTACAAGTATGTTTAATATCTTTCTCTCTCAGTTCATTTACTAGCCTTGGATTTTAAGTGAATTTATGTGGATGGTTAAAAATTTATTTATTGTGTCTCTCAGGGTTCACACAGGCAGAAGCTTATTGTGCCTAGACATTCCTCCAAGCAAACTAATCGGTTGCTTTGGGGTAATTTTTCAAGGAAAGTTCCTTCAGTAAGAATATCTCGAAAAATTGGATTGAGGCCAGTGACAATCAGAGCAGTGGCTTCAAGGGATGTCAGCAATGCAGTTAGCAATGAATCGAAGTCGATAAGAAAGGTTTCTGAAGAAGTTGTACATTTCTATCGAATTCCATTGATTCAGGAAAGTGCATCTGCTGAGCTTCTCAAAACAGTTCAGGCCAAAGTTTCTAACCAAATAATAGGTCTGAAAACCGAGCAGTGTTTCAATATTGGGGTAAATGGGGATCTTTCTGGTGAGAAAATTTCAGTACTTAAGTGGCTTTTGGGGGAGACTTACGAGCCTGATAATTTGGGGATTGAAAGCTATCTTGATAAAGAGATGAAAGATAACTTAGAAAATACTGTTGTTGTTGAAGTTGGTCCACGGTTGTCTTTCACCACTGCATGGTCTGCAAATGCTGTGTCAATATGCCGAGCATGTGGTTTGACTGAAATAAATAGATTGGAAAGATCGAGGAGGTATTTGTTGTATGTTGCTCCTGGAAGTCAATTACTTTCGGACAACCAAATTAGTGAGTTTGCTGCTCTGGTGCATGACAGAATGACTGAGTGTGTTTATCATCAAAAGCTCACATCTTTTGAGACATCTGTTGTCCCTGAGGAAGTACGGTATATACCAGTCATGGAGAGAGGTCGAAAGGCGTTGGAAGAAATAAATGACGAAATGGGTTTAGCTTTTGATGAACAGGATTTGCAGTATTACACAAAGCTTTTCATGGATGATATCAAACGAAATCCAACAAATGTCGAGTTATTTGATATTGCCCAGTCTAACAGTGAACACAGCCGACACTGGTTTTTTACTGGGAAGATGGTTATAGATGGTGAGCCGGTGAATAGGACTCTCATGGAAATAGTTAAAAGCACTTTGAAAGCAAACCCAAACAATTCAGTTATCGGCTTCAAGGATAACTCCAGTGCAATTAAGGGGTTTCCTGTGGACCAGTTACGACCTGTCCATCCTGGTGTGACATGCCCATTAGACATGAGTTTTCGTGACCTTGATATATTGTTTACTGCTGAGACCCACAACTTCCCATGTGCCGTTGCCCCATACCCTGGTGCCGAAACAGGTGCTGGAGGCAGGATTAGAGATACACATGCAACTGGTCGGGGCTCGTTTGTTGTGGCATCGACTGCTGGCTACTGCGTTGGAAATTTGAATATTGAAGGCTCATATGCTCCATGGGAGGATCCGTCTTTTACCTACCCCACAAACTTGGCATCTCCCCTTCAGATTTTGATTGATGCTAGCAATGGTGCATCAGACTATGGGAACAAATTTGGAGAGCCTTTAATTCAGGGTTACACAAGGACTTTTGGAATGAGGCTTCCAAGTGGGGAGAGGCGCGAATGGTTGAAGCCAATCATGTTCAGTGCAGGTATCGGTCAGATTGATCACACTCACATATCCAAGGGAGAGCCAGAAATTGGGATGTTAGTTGTAAAAATTGGTGGGCCCGCGTATCGTATAGGAATGGGTGGTGGTGCTGCATCCAGCATGGTTAGTGGGCAAAATGATGCGGAGCTCGACTTTAATGCAGTACAACGTGGAGATGCAGAGATGGCACAGAAGTTGTATCGAGTGGTTCGTGCTTGTGTTGAAATGGGAGAGAATAATCCCATCATTAGTATACATGATCAGGGTGCCGGTGGAAACTGTAATGTTGTCAAGGAAATAATATATCCAAAAGGTGCTACTATTGATATCAGGGCGATTGTAGTTGGTGATCACACAATGTCAGTGTTGGAGATATGGGGAGCAGAGTACCAAGAGCAAGATGCTATTTTGGTGAAGCCTGAAAGCCGTGAATTTTTACAGTCTATATGTGAAAGAGAGAGAGTATCAATGGCTGTTATTGGGACAATTAGTGGTGAAGGACGTTGTGTTTTAGTGGACAGTTTAACCACGGAAAAACCTCCTGCCGTGGATCTCGAGCTTGAAAAGGTGCTCGGAGACATGCCACAGAAAACATTTGAATTCCATCGCGTCATTAATGCTAGGGAACCTCTTGACATTGCTCCAGGGCTGACTGTTATGGATTCTTTGAAAAGGGTATTGAGACTTCCTTCTGTTGCTTCTAAACGGTTTTTGACTACGAAAGTTGATAGGTGTGTAACGGGCCTTGTGGCGCAACAGCAAACTGTGGGTCCTTTGCAAATTACACTTTCGGATGTTGCTGTAATTGCTCAAAGTTATACTGGGATTACGGGAGGTGCATGTTCAATTGGGGAGCAGCCGATCAAGGGTCTCTTGGATCCAAAAGCTATGGCACGGTTAGCTGTGGGAGAAGCTCTGACTAATCTTGTGTGGGCCCGGGTCACTTCTCTTTCCGATGTAAAAGCTAGTGGAAATTGGATGTATGCAGCTAAACTAGATGGGGAGGGGGCTGCTATGTATGATGCTGCCATAGCCCTTTCAGAAGCTATGATCGAACTTGGCATTGCTATTGATGGTGGTAAAGATAGTCTTTCCATGGCTGCCCATTCATCTGGGGAAGTTGTTAAAGCTCCGGGAAATTTAGTAATTAGTGCATATGTGACGTGTCCAGATATAACTAAAACTGTGACCCCAGATTTGAAGCTTGGTAAAAATAATGATGGTCTTCTCATTCATATTGATTTGGCAAAAGGGAAACGTCGCCTTGGCGGATCTGCTCTTGCTCAAGTATTTGACCAAGTTGGTGACAAGTGTCCTGATCTTGATGATGTCTCATACCTTAAAACAGTTTTCAATGCGGTGCAAAATCTGATTGAGGAAGAGTTGATTTCAGCTGGTCATGATATTAGTGATGGAGGATTGCTAGTAAGTGTTCTTGAGATGGCATTTGCAGGCAACTGTGGTATTCGCTTGGATTTGACTTCGCCCGAGAGTTGTACTGTTTTTGATACACTCTTTGCGGAGGAACTCGGGCTTGTCATTGAGGTCGGAAAAAAGAATTTAGGTCTTGTGATGGGAAAGCTCTCGGATGCTGGAGTGTCTGCTGAGATCATTGGTGAAGTTACTGCCTCACCGATTATTGAACTCAAAATTGATGGTATCACTCATTTGAACGAAGAAACATCTCTACTAAGAGATCTATGGGAAGAAACTAGCTTTCAGTTGGAAAAATTCCAAAGGCTGCCATCTTGTGTGGAATTAGAGAAAGAAGGGTTGAAAAGTCGACAAGAGCCCTCGTGGGCCCTATCCTTCACTCCGACTTATACGGATGAGAAATATATGGTTTCGGCTTCAAAGCCAAAAGTCGCAGTGATTCGCGAAGAAGGCAGCAATGGGGACCGTGAAATGGCTGCTGCATTCTACGCCTCGGGTTTTGAACCGTGGGATATCACTATGTCGGACCTTCTCAACGGAGCGATCTCATTGGATAATTTTCGAGGTATCGTGTTTGTTGGAGGGTTCAGCTATGCAGACGTGCTCGATTCCGCAAAAGGGTGGGCAGCTTCAATAAGATTTAATAAGCCTCTGTTGAATCAATTCCAAAAATTTTACGAACGGTCCGACACTTTCAGTTTGGGCGTTTGCAACGGTTGTCAGCTCATGGCTCTACTCGGGTGGGTCCCGGGTCCCAAAGTTGGAGGCGTTTTAGGCGACAATGGGGACCCATCACAGCCACGATTCGTGCACAACGAATCTGGACGGTTCGAGTGTCGTTTTACGAGCGTGAAAATCGAAAAGTCCCCATCATTAATGCTGAAAGGGATGGAGGGTAGTACGTTGGGCGTGTGGGCCGCGCATGGCGAGGGAAGAGCTTATTTCCCTGATGACGATGTTTTCGGTAGTATTATGAAGTCGAAATTGGCGCCTGTGAGATATTGTGATGATGATGGAAATCCAACGGAAGTGTATCCGTTCAACCTTAATGGTTCTCCGTTAGGTGTGGCTGCAATTTGTTCACCAGATGGGAGGCATCTTGCTATGATGCCTCATCCCGAGCGTTGCTTCATGATGTGGCAGTACCCTTGGTATCCCACGGATTGGAACGTGGAGAAGAAAGGCCCGAGTCCTTGGTTACGCATGTTCCAAAATGCTAGGGAGTGGTGTTCATGAGGTTAGTTTTTATCCCTTTGAGTACTAATGTTGATTGTGTTATTGCATTCTGTTATTTGGTTTTTGATGTTTGATCATTCTGATATGAGAGTTAATCTGCTGATATTACTGTTGGTTGTCATAATCATTTAGGGTGTGTTTGGATCGAGTGATTTGGATTTGGGGGAGGGGATTTGGAGGAAGGATTTGAAATGACACCTAAAATGGTGTCATTTGAAATCCACCGTAGTTATGGAGAAAATAGGTCAAAGTGAATGACAAGGGATTTGAAATCCATCGTAACATGAATTCATCCAAACGAACTTAAATGGATTTGTCGATGAATTTGAAATCCATAGATTTCAAATCATTCGATCCAAACACACCCTTAATTTTACTCTTGAGCTTCATTTCTTTTGTGTTTGTTGTGTTCATGCATTAGAATCAGTCAAAAGCTGTAATATTTGATTCCAATTAGCTGCATGCCTGTCTGTAAATACCGTTTTCGATTTGTTTCTATGTTGCTGTTAGGAATTTCTACGTATTCGTATATTTTCTACGTTTTCAAGTAAGTTACATTTAAACCTGGGGATTTGAGAGAAATTACAACATCCATAGTGATGAAATCTTTTCTTAAATAGTGTTTTATTTCAGTAAGATATGAACTTAACTTAGACCTTTCTTAATTGAGTTTTTAATTGTTTTTCTTTGTTCAGACTTGAAGATGATTGAAGCGAGATTGTAGGAGCCCTTGGATCCCAAACTGTTAGAAAATATTGCCTTTACTAGCAGGTTTTGGTTTGAGAGTGCGACACAAAACATTTTTATTTATTTAAATTGTAACATTTTGCGTATGTTTCTTGTACTGTTTTAATTAATAATTTGAATGTGGCAAAAGTTTAAAATATCGTCTGAAAAATAATAGTTTTTGGAACTTACGAATATTATGCTAAATGAATAGAAATTAGAAACTACCCGCATTTTTGCTTAGGAAATTTAGAGGCATATTAAGAATAAACTCGATTACTCTTAATCAATAATATTAAGAAGAAAATTCTAGAAATGCAGTATAAACCAAGCCTGGTAGGACACAGCTATCAAAATAATAAAATGGCAAAAATCAATAGTTTTCTTAATTCTAAGCCATAAAATAACATGATGATAACTTCTATAACTCCGTGACATTTAAATTTTCTAGTGTTGCTATTGATAGTAATGTAAAATCGAATTGACAAAATAAATAAGTGGAGAAGAGAAGAGATAAAATTGTGACCTCAAGAACCATATAAATTATTACAAAAATCCAAATCCAACCTTGAATTGCCACGTGGCAAGTGGGCAATCTTGATTGTGTGGAGTACAGTACATTGGTAATTGATAATATCCAATCCTTAAATTTGTGTACACTCTTCAAAATTCCATCTAATATATATAACTTATAACCACACATTTATCCCCACTTCTTGAGTTCACTCAAACAAGTGTAATCTATCCTCTTACCCCATAACTAAATCACAGCCGTTGAATAACAATGGCAGCTGCCGTCTCGACCGTCGGAGCTGTCAACCGCGCACCGGTACGTCTCATGTTTTTTTGTTTAGCGCGTTACTTTTACGTATTATATAAGTGTTATAATGTTTTCAAATAGAGCATTTTTTGTATAAATATGTGTGGACTTTTGCGTTACAAAATCACGTTTTGACGAAGCTAAAAATTTAAACTTTAGCCTTATAATTCGACGATAATCAATTCTCTTATAATCCATATAGTTATCCAGCAATTAGGCCACCAAGCTCACCATTATAGAGTTGCTTTAATAATCCAAACTTTAAGCAATTTCTTGTCTGAGAATTTGTAGCAAGAAAGTTTATAAAAGTTGTAATGATCAATGTTTACTCTGTTTTTGCAGCTGAACTTGAATGGAGGCCCCGGAGCTGCAGTTCCCGCCTCGTCCTTCATGGGCACGAGCTTGAAGAAGGTTAACTCGACATACGTCCCCAAGGTTTCTTCCGGAAACTTTAAGGTTGTAGCACAAATCGACGAGAAAAAACAGACAGATAGCGACAAGTGGAAGGGTCTTGCAACTGATATCTCGGATGATCAACAAGACATCACTAGAGGAAAGGGTATGGTCGATCCTCTCTTCCAAGCTCCCACCGGTATGGGAACTCATGACGCTGTCCTAAGCTCGTACGAGTACATCAGCCAAGGACTCAGAACGTAATCATCTTTTCTCTTTATCTCATTACCATATGAATTATTACCGAAATCCCAGAGAAAAAAGTGATTATGTAGTTAAGAACTTTAAGATGGTTGAAATAAGTAATATTATGTTTCGTAATTGAAAATTGAGGGATATTTGGTGATAATCGAGGTGGTTTTGTTAACAGATACGACTTTGACAACACGATGAGTGGATTCTACATTGCTCCAGCCTTCATGGACAAGCTGATTGTTCACATCAGCAAGAACTTCATGACCTTGCCTAACATCAAGGTGCTTCTTTAGTTCCCTTTTTTCCATTTTAACTTCATTTCGAGTTATCGATTTTATTAACTTGAATGTTGTAATTGTGTTATAGGTTCCTCTTATTTTGGGTATTTGGGGAGGAAAAGGTCAAGGTAAATCATTCCAGTGTGAGCTTGTTTTCGCCAAGATGGGAATCAAGTGAGTCATATTTTCATCTAAAAATCGCAAATCATAGTTACAAAATCTTAATAATCTCTCATATGTGAACAGCCCCATCATGATGAGTGCTGGAGAGCTCGAGAGTGGAAATGCCGGAGAACCCGCGAAGCTGATCCGTCAAAGGTACCGTGAAGCGGCAGACATCATCAAGAAGGGCAAAATGTGCTGCCTTTTCATCAACGATCTCGATGCTGGTGCTGGCCGTATGGGCGGTACCACACAGTACACTGTGAACAACCAGATGGTTAACGCCACTCTCATGAACATTGCGGATAACCCCACGAACGTGCAACTTCCCGGTATGTACAACAAGGAGGAGAACCCTCGTGTGCCTATCATTGTCACCGGTAACGATTTTTCGACCCTGTATGCTCCTCTCATCCGTGACGGTCGTATGGAGAAGTTCTATTGGGCTCCCACTCGTGAGGACCGTATCGGTGTTTGTAAGGGTATTTTCCGCACTGACAATATTGAAGAAGAAGCCGTTGTCACACTAGTCGACTCCTTCCCGGGCCAATCCATCGGTAAGCTTGATTCAAATTATTTGTCTCAATTAGGAGTGGCAATTGGGTTGGGTTTGGGTTGGGTCCATTTGGGTTGGGCTTAAAGTGAGTTGGGTCCAATGCATTATAGTTGGACCCAAAGTGGAATGGACCTGATAGGGACCCATTATGAATCAAAGTAATGTAAGGAGTTGTTGTAGAGTGTAAAATGTAGATTATTAACTCAAAGTGAAAAATAGGTTGAACCCAATTTAGACCCAAATTGAGCTTAATTTAAAACCCATTTGGATCCATATATTATTAAAAGCCAACCCACTACAACATAGTTAGGTTTGGCTCCAAATATATGTATGGACCCAAATTGCCACTCCTAATCTCAATCATGCATCTGTGACGTAGAATTGAGTAACATATGTGGTGTAATATTATATATTTGCAGATTTCTTTGGTGCTTTGAGGGCAAGAGTTTACGACGATGAAGTGAGGAAGTGGATCTCGGGAGTTGGAGTGGACAACATCGGGAAAAAACTCGTGAACTCGAGAGAAGGGCCACCAACGTTCGAGCAACCTAAGATGACACTCGAGAAGCTACTCGAGTATGGTAACATGCTTGTCCAAGAACAAGAGAATGTGAAGAGAGTGCAATTGGCTGAGACATATTTGAGTAATGCTGCTCTTGGAGACGCTAACAAGGACGCCATCGATAGAGGAACTTTCTACGGTTAGATCTCTTCGCCTTTTTTCGAAGTTTCGATGCACATTATTATTAGTATGTGTTTGGGTTGCAGGATTTGAAATCTATGGATTTCAGATTCATCAACAAATCCATGAAGTTCGTTCGGATATATCTAAGTTATAATGGATTTCAAATCACTCGACATTCATGAACTATTTTCTCCATAACTACGGTGGATTTTAAATGACTCCATTTTAAGTGTCATTTCAAATCCTTCCTCCAAATCCCGTCCCCAAATCCAAATCACTCAATCCAAACACACCCTTAGTTTATGGGCAATAGGTAAAGATTTGCAGACAAGAAAACATGACATTTTCCTAAATGGTTGCAAAAATTTGTGTTTTGTTTTGTAGGGAAAGCGGCTCAACAAGTGCATATTCCAGTGCCCGAAGGTTGTACCGACCCGAATGCCGCTAATTTCGATCCAACGGCTAGGAGTGATGATGGAAGCTGCTCATACAAACTCTAAGTCTGTTTATGTTTTGTTCATCTTTTTGCTTGTTTTCATGATCTGTATGTTGTTGAGTTAGCCAGTGAAAGCGTGTTTAGGAGCCTTAGCAACTTTGGTGCCTGTGTTTTCATGGATTCTTCTCTTGTATTTTTTGGTGTTATATATATATATAATACATTGGCTTGGGAGAATTACACTTTTAGTAGCTTAACTTGATCACTTAAACTTATTTGATCCCCTACTTCTATCCATTTAGTCCCTAATGAGAAACAGAGATTCGTGTGAAAATGATATGATGTGTGTTGAATGTATAAATTATGTCAAATTAATAGTGATTCATAAATTGTAAAATATAAAAAAGAATGAGAAATAATAATTATAGTGAATGGTTTTCATTGATAATTGTGAATATATAAATCATAAAATATAAAAAAGAACGAAAAATAATAATTATAGTAAATGGTTTTCATTGATAATTGTGTGAAGTTATGAATGAAGTGTTTGATAGTTAGTTACGATTAAAATATTAAAATAGATAAAACACGCATTTGGGTGAAAATTAGTTAAAATGTGGTTTATTAAAATTTTATGACCCAGCAACACGGCATAAAATTTAAAAACATAAACAAATATAGTCTCGATTTTTTTGGAAATTTCTAGATTAGCCCAAAAATCCTTTATTATCGCAAGAATGAATTTAAGGTGATTAGTAAATAAACAAATTTTGAATGAATAAAATAGAATATTTCAGCAAAATTTTGGCATTTGACATTCACTCCCTAATATATATTAAAATTTCAATCAATTTAAAAAGTTACCTTAAGAATATTATTAATTATAATACTTGATTGACTGAAAATATATATAAAAGAAATTAGTAATTGTCAAGATGCTGTCAATTTTCAGTTTATAGATGAAGATTCTAGTAATGCACTATAACACAAGGCTGGTAGGACACACAAATCAAAATAAAATGACAAAATGCATAGCTTTCATAATTCTAAACTATAAAATATTAAAATACACTCAACAATTCAGAAAAAAAAAAGAAAAAGAAAAATAAACTTGTGATTATTTCAAATCATTTAATGCACTAACACACATAAAACGTAGTTATGTTTCAAACAATATTCACCACAATTTATATATATAATAAACTTGAAAAAAAAAAAGAATTTTCAAATAATTTAATTTGGACTCGTGGTGAACTTAGTTCTTGTCATTTATGGAAAGTCGAATGAGCATTAATAAGTGGTGAAGAGTATAGATAAAATTCCAACCTCAAAGAATTATGTGAATTATGATGATTTTTCAATCCAAAATCCAACCACGAAATGCCACGTGGCAATAAGGGAAATCTTTATTTTGTGGACATTGGCAATTCAAAGTCCAATCCTAAAAATTTGTGTACAATCTTCAAACTCGAATCTACTATAAAAGGACTTATATCCTCAATAATAGTTGCTCCAATTCTTGCACTCAAAACATACATAATCCTCTTACTCCATAACTAAATCACCGCCACTGCCATCTTTAGCATCAATGGCGGCCGCCATCTCGACCGTCGGATCTGTCAACCGTGTACCCGTATGTCTCGTTTTACCGCATACTATTTTTACGTGTTATATCATTGTTATACGTGTCTGTTGTTACATTTTAACTTAGTACTACATAGTACTAAATTATAATGTAACAATGTTATATCAATGTTATACGTGTCTGTTGTTACATTTTAACTTAGTACATTTATGTTGCATTCCATGTAACGAGGTCTTTTACAACAACAACACAACAATGATCATTCGTGAAACTCTTGTTACAAAAAATACGTCGGAGTTGAGATGCATCACATCAAGTTTGTAACAATCAATGTTTATGATTTGGGATCAAATGTGTACAAAAAAAATTATGCATGGATGTGATCTAATTAGATACACGACAGAATAGTTAGCGTTTTAATAGATTGGGAACTTCGCTTAGTAACTTCGAACTGCGCACGTATTAACTCTCTTTGTAGTTCTCATATAGTTATCAATATTGTACACCTCGATCTTAGAACACTTAGAGAGTATTTAGTGTAAACCAAATGATCATGACTAAGATGGTATCTATAACAAGTCTTGTTGGGTCATGGGCTCGCCTTATTGGGCCGTCAGCTCGATCCTCATTGCACGACCATGAAAGTAAATTATTAATATTATATTTATATAAATTATTTTATTACATTACGAGAATATCCCTATTCATAAGTGGGACCTATCAATTTATATATTCGTAGTTGGACTTGAATGGAGGCGCCGTAGCTGCAGTTCCCGCCTCATCCTTCATGGGAACTAGCTTGAAGAAGGTTAACTCGACACACGTCCCCAAGGTTTCGTCCGGAAACTTTAAGGTTGTAGCAGAAATTGACGAGAAAAAACAGACAGATAGCGACAAGTGGAAGGGTCTTGTAACGGATATTTCAGATGATCAACAAGACATCACCCGAGGGAAGGGTATGGTCGATGCTCTCTTCCAAGCGCCCACCGGTATGGGAACTCATGACGCGGTCCTTAGCTCGTACGAGTACATTAGCCAAGGACTCCGCACGTAATCATCTTTTCTCTCTATCACTTCACCATTTGAATTATTATCGAACTTCTAGAGAAAAATGTGATTTATGTACTTAGCTTTAAGATGTTTATAATAAGTAGTATTAACGTTTTGTAATTAAAAATTGATGATAATCGAGGTCGTTTTGTTAATAGATACGACTTTGACAACACGATGAGTGGATTCTACATTGCTCCGGCCTTCATGGACAAGCTGATTGTTCACATCAGCAAGAACTTCATGACCTTGCCTAACATCAAGGTGCTTTTTTAGTCACCTTTTTCATTTGATTCGTTTTTACGTTTATTTCGAGTAATCGATATGTTAACTTGAATGCTGTAATTGTGTTATAGGTTCCTCTTATTTTGGGTATTTGGGGAGGAAAAGGTCAAGGTAAATCATTCCAGTGTGAGCTTGTCTTTGCCAAGATGGGAATCAAGTGAGTCTTAATTTCATTTAAGAATTGCAAATAATAGTTACAAATAGGGGTGACAAATGGATGGGTTGGGTTGGTTTCAATGAGTTGATTTTTAAATGGGTTGGGTTCTTAATGTTTTTAAGCTGGAACCAATTTCAACTCATAATGGAACTAAACACAACCCAACTTAATTCTTTATATTTTGTTCTTCATAATTTAAATTACTGGTAAGCAATTTGAGCTGACTTGAAATTTAGTTGGGCCCAACTTGGAACCAAGTAAAATTCTTAAGAAACAATGCAACCCAAACTAATTTAATTGGGTTGGAAACATGGTTTTGGACCCATTTTACTGCCTCTGGTTACAAACATATACTCCTTGTGTGCTTATTGATCATCTCTCATATGTGAACAGCCCCATCATGATGAGTGCTGGAGAGCTCGAGAGTGGCAACGCCGGAGAGCCCGCGAAGCTCATCCGTCAAAGGTACCGTGAAGCGGCAGACATCATCAAGAAGGGAAAAATGTGTTGTCTTTTCATCAACGATCTCGATGCTGGTGCTGGTCGTATGGGCGGAACCACACAATACACGGTCAACAACCAGATGGTTAATGCCACTCTCATGAACATTGCTGATAACCCCACGAACGTACAACTCCCCGGTATGTACAACAAGGAAGAGAACCCTCGTGTGCCTATCATTGTCACCGGTAACGACTTCTCGACCTTGTATGCTCCTCTCATCCGTGATGGTCGTATGGAGAAGTTCTACTGGGCTCCCACTCGTGAGGACCGTATCGGTGTTTGTAAGGGTATATTCCGCACTGACAATATCGAAGAAGAAGCCGTTGTCACACTAGTCGACTCCTTCCCTGGCCAATCCATCGGTAAGTATATAACACGTTATGTATATAACACGTTATGACCTTATGTAAGTATATAACACGTCATGACGTGAGTCATCTGTACTAATCAGTGTTTAAAAAGACGTGTGTGGGGTGCACCCAGGGCACGCTCTGAGGCGGGGCAATGCCAAAAAACGTCTGGGGCAATGGTGGGGCGAATTGTTTGCGCCCAGAAGCATGTGGGCGTACACCCAATGATGTATTAGCAATTAAGTCAAACAATTAAAAATCATTTCAATAATTTTAAAAAAATCCTTTTCAGATTTTCAACAATCACTTACTTCTTATGCAGATTTCTTTGGTGCTTTGAGGGCAAGAGTTTACGACGACGAAGTGAGGAAGTGGATCTCAGGAGTTGGAGTCGACAACATCGGGAAAAAACTCGTGAACTCAAGAGAAGGGCCACCAACGTTCGAGCAACCTAAGATGACACTCGAGAAGCTTCTCGAGTATGGTAGCATGCTTGTCCAAGAACAAGAGAATGTGAAGAGAGTACAATTGGCTGAGAAATATTTGAGTGATGCTGCTCTTGGAGATGCTAACAAGGACGCTATCGATCGAGGAACTTTCTACCGTTAGATACCTTCGTTTGAGGTTTGCATCCACATTAATCTTGTTTATAGGTACAAGTTTTCCAAAAAAAAAAAAAGAAAAAAAAAAGAAAAAAAGATAAATTTGCTAAATGAGTTCAATGTTTTGTGTGTGTTTTGTAGGGAAAGCAGCTCAACAAGTGAATATTCCGGTGGGTGCCCGAAGGTTGTACCGACCCGAATGCTGCTAACTTCGATCCGACTGCAAGGAGCGACGACGGAAGTTGCTTATACAAATTCTAAGTTTTTGTTTTTTTTGTTCATCTTTTTCATGTTTGAGTTAGTTTGTGAGAGCTCCGAAGTTAACTTTGGTGTCTGTGTTTTCTTTGATTATTCTCGTGTTATATAATAAATCGGCTATTTATTCTAAATTTCAGTCGTTGGTAGAGTTACATTAGTTTTATGATTGGTTATTCGTTTTTTGAAATATTGTTGGGATGTATGTTTCTTTCATCGTTCTCGTGTTATCGTATTGACTTGGAAATGAGAGCTCATCAACGCCCTAACAAGTACAATGTACTATTTTATTAACATGTATTATTTAAAAAAAGTTTACAATTTTATAATGAAGTTTTTTTGACATCCAATTGAAAAAGTGAATAAACTTTTAGTTCAAGGGTCATATAAAATTGTCAATATTTCTTGGAATGCATTGTATGAAGGAGTTCATATACTAAAAAGATAAATTTCAATAATAAATTATTTACACGAAAGCGTTGTGAAAAAGGGAGATCCTAACTACGATATCATTTGAGATTTTTTTATAAATTGTGGAGTAAGATATCAAAAATCGGGGAAGATGAATTAAAAAAATATTGGATTGAGAATTGCATAAATACTGCACTTTGGGTCACTTATGTACGAGATTTAATTTTTTTTGTAGTAGAAGAGATAACTCAATTTGACATATAATTGAGTGTTGTTTAGGGCCACAAGACCTACAAACTATAACTGGAGGGACAAATATGCAATATTTGACTAATCAAGGGACGAATGCATAATAAATATTAGTACAATTTTTGAAATTAGGAAATTAGGCACCACAAGCCTGATTATCCCTATTTCTAATTAATTATTATCATATCATCATCCTCATCATTAATATAACTTCATCTCTCTCTCTCTCTCCACGAACAGGAACACTCACTTCTCATGCTCCAAGGGTTTGTAATCTACGAGGATTACGTTTCGCCGATCTCAGTTTCAATCGAGTTATTATGAGGTTTGTATGCTGCGGTAGTATAACTATTACGCATCTTGAATCTTGAATATCGATTTGGAGTTCGCGAAGATCCGTGAACCGAGGAATTTTGTTGCCTTTTTTTGATTCGGCGCTTGGGTGTTTTTGAAGTTTATGTTTGATGTTTCTTGAAGCGTTTAAAGATCTGAGGTTTGTGAGTTATATTGTAATCGGAGGATTTTTTGAGAGCTATGGATTTGGATTTCAATGGTGATGTTGCGTGCCTGGATGCCGAGCTCTTGCAGCTGCCGGAGGTTTCTGCTTTGTCCATCAAGGCTAACCCCTATGTCGCCGAAAAGCTCTTTGATCAATGGCTTTCACTTCCTGAATCCAATTCTTTGGTAATTATCTTGTTCACTCGTTTTTCAAGATCTTGGAGATAATTATCTTGTTCACTATTAATTATTTTGGAGGTCAAAATCTTGTCAAGATCACAGTTATACAGTAAAATAAAAGTAGACTGCATGATATTTTAGGGTCTATTATGCGGAGAATTGGCCGAAAGATTTTTGGCCTTATGCTTAGCCTATGGTTAAGAATTTGTGCATGAAGTTCATGATAGGGCACTATTTATTACTCATGGTCATATATATTGATCACATCCCGAATCCTCTTGATGTTGTGTCTTGGCAATCAATTTTTATTACTACACCTTTTTAGTCTGGTTTCTCAGGCCTCTATGGAACTCTGTCAACTTGATAGAAGACATCGTTTCTTGACACGTTCTTTTCCTTTTATGGAAGATCAATAATTTGTGCAACAACAGGAGATACATAAATTGCATAGATTATATTGCTATCTTAAATTGACTTTTACGTGTAAATATGCAATTAAGCTATGCTTATAACCAAATTATAGGAAACACTACAGTTGCTATTTAATGGAAGAAGAGCCATATAAGTGATCGAACGTATCCTTTTGGCTCCCCAGTGAATACACTAATAAAGTGCCCTATTTTCTATTCAAACCACTTGACATGTTTCTATCACCCAGTTGGCCAAGTTTGTGAATGAAATAATTGCAATATCTCTTTGTCCAAATGCATGTCGAATTACCTGTTATTTTGTTGCTATATAATCCAGAATATTTGATCATCAATTACAATTGAAATTTGAAATCAGGCTTACAAAGACCCACTTACGAATTACAGGTAAAATCCTTGCTCAATAAGGCCAAGGTTGGTGGTCCTTTCACTGGAACATCGTTCAGCACAAATGCTGCAGCAAGCAATTCATTGCCTTCAATGTTTCCCGCTGGCAGTACACCACCACTTTCACCAAGAAGTTCATCTGGTTCTCCTCGGATCATGAAGCAGAGGCTAGGACCATCTGCTTTTGGCTCTCCTCTGAAATTAGTGAATGAGCCTGTGAAGGAGCTCATACCTCAGGTTCGACTTGTTGACAATTTGATATTGTTTGTCAAAACCTTTTTACGTTTCTATATTTGTGCACTACTGCATTTTTATGTTTTGTTGATCAATATTGATATCTTGAAAGTACTTGTAACAACTGCAGTTCTATTTCCAAAATGGAAATCCTCCGCCAAATGAAATGAAAGAGCGGTGCTTGTATAGTATCAATCAATTCTTTTATGGACACATGGATGGATTCCAAATGCATGGTGAGATTGGCCACATGTGCACATTTAGATTCTTAGTATATTCATTTTCATTTATTAATGTATCATCTAGCAATCACAGACTGTCTAAATACTTACAGTTTCATGTTCCTTTAGAATTTAAACCGGTCACAAAGGAAATTTGCAAGCTCCCATCATTCATTTCCTCCGCACTTTTCAAAAAGATTGATATTGACGGCACTGGAATTGTGACCAGGTAATTGTTGTATTTCTTTTTTCCAATGACCTTGGTGTTGGAATTTGCTATATTGTTTAAAAATTTGTCTTTATCATCTTGCTTCTAAATGAGAAGTGATCAGCTTAAACCTACAGAAAGAAAGAATGTGAATATGCAGCTGTTGAAATTGTCACCAAAATTAATTAGATTAAAATTAGATCATGCAAGGCTATAGATAAATTAGACAAAAAATAATATAATTATTTATAAAGCCAAATTAATTAAAGTGAATCAAAATTCCAACAGTCAAATTTACCATTTTAAAATTTGTTACAATTAAGTCCTTATTTTAGTAACATGTACATCCCTCGGTGATAAAATTGGATTTTCAGATATTTTTAAAGATGATATCATCTTATACCATTAGAAAAGTTAATGAAGGGACTGATTTGCTAGAGAAAGGTTGACCACAAGGGAGGTATTGCTAATTACGCTCAAGTCAGGGAGGCTACTGTATTTAGGCCTGAACCTAGAGAAGGTCACTGTAATTATCCGTATAGAGTAGTCTGATTATAAGGCTAAGTTTAACACAACCGTCACCACCAGGAGAACGATTTTGAAACGGATATGATTAGTATATAATGCAGCTTGAGTAGTAAAGTCTTGTGCCCATCAGGGAGAATAAAAGGAGTTCCAGAATTCTGTATTTATAGAGCACATTTTCATTATGAAAGCTTAGTTTAGACTCTTTTGCATTATGTTAGGTTATTGATGGTTGACTTGTGCACTTATTGTGAATCATTGTTGATTCATGTTTTTAACCTGTCTTTTTATAGTTGATACTTGACAGTACATATTGACGATATGTTAACAGGGATGCGTTTGTCGATTATTGGATCAATGGAAACATGTTGACAAAGGATACAGCAACACAACTATACATAATCTTGAAGCAACCAGATCTCAAATACTTGGCTCAGGTTACATCAAGACGAATACGCCTACCTTTAAATATGTACTGAAAGTTGACTTTAGCAACTCTTTTCATATATACTGCATATGTTGACTATACTATCTACTTGACATAGGATGATTTCAAATCTATGCTTCGAGAAATTTTGGCAACTCACCCAGGGCTCGAGTTCTTGCAGAATACACCTGAATTTCAGGAAAGATACGGTATGTTCAACATAATATATTCTTTTTTGTTTATTTAATTGTTAGACTTTAATTAATTTGATTTTTCTTTTGCTAAATACCTCGTAATATTTTTTGTTGTTTATTTGTTGCATCTCTAAAATATTACTTTAGTACTGCAACTGTTACCACCATCCTCTGCCACCTAGAATATCATACTTTGGAATTTCTTCCTTGATGTATCACCTTTGTGGCTGACAATTTGTATAAGTATTGGAACGCAGCCAGAGCGTTTACGAATGTGCATGTTGCATATTGTTTCACTAAGCGAGAGATAACTGTGTTCCATTGCAAGAAAATGAGTAGCTTTCACTGCGACATGCTGTTTTATTCATGTTCTCTAGTTTCATTGTTGCTGACTGGCTGATTTATTTCTTCACCCTGTTGTACAAGTTGTTCCCGTGGTTTATTTTCCTTTTTTACTTTATTTTTTCTAAGTAGGTTGTTTTCTAGTGCCAACTTATATTTTCCTGTACAATTTTGGTTTGACAGTCCGAAGGCAAGTATCAAGTTTGTTAGTTGGACTATCCGCTAACTTTGTGACCTAGTGGTTTTCATGTTAAACTTATTCCTTGTTGAAAGAACTCCATTTCTTGATTGAATTAACAGTTTAATCCATTGCTATGTCCAGCTGAAACTGTAATATATAGGATATTTTACTACGTGAATAGATCGGGAAATGGTCGTCTTACCCTCAGAGAGCTGAAACGTTCAAACTTAGTTACTGCAATGCAACATGCAGATGAAGAAGAAGATATTAACAAAGTCTTGAGGTGATTACTGAAATCTTGATTTGTTTTACTTTACAATAGCTTTTATTCTTCGTTATACTGATGAATTGTATCATGACTTCATCAAGTTCCTTGGTTATAGACTAGGTAGCCAGATTTGATGAGGTTAGTTAAAACTAGCAGGATTGTGTTCTAGATGAGAGAAATAAAAAATAATGAATGTATATTGTTAGGTTTCCCCCCAGAAGCAATTTTTTCTACTTGAGATTTGTCAAATTAACATTATACTTTATTTTATATGCTTATTAAGTTACCAAGCAGCTATTATGTATTAGAGGCTTGTGCTAGTGTCCAGAATTTCTTGGATTTCAGTATTTAAATTGCTATGGACATTCTTGTTTTGCATGTTACTTGTATTTATCAGCTACCACATTCCTATTTTGCTTCAGGTACTTCTCTTATGAACACTTTTACGTGATATATTGCAAGTTTTGGGAACTGGATACAGATCATGATTTTTTGATAGACAAAGAGAACCTCATCCGATATGGTAACCATGCACTTACCTACAGGATTGTTGATAGAATATTTTCTCAGGTTTGTGTTTTGTGCGTTGTCCTGGGCATATTGCCTTCTCTGTTGAAGCATGATTGATCTATTTCTTTGAATGCTATGACCAGTTCCTAAGTGTTGCGCATTTGAAATTGTCTGAAGGTTCCCAGAAAGTTCACAAGTAAGGTTGAAGGAAAGATGGGTTATGAAGACTTCGTTTACTTCATTTTGTCAGAGGAGGATAAATCATCTGAGCCTAGTCTTGAATATTGGTATGCTTTCTTTTAGTTACAAATAAAAGCATTGTCATTATTCATGCAATCTTTACATTGTCCATCAGTCCTCTTTCCCCTAACGTGAGTTATGTGAACTTTGAAATGCTATCAATGAAATTAAGTTATATTATTATATTGGAAATATTCTTATTTTGGTATATGCACATGAAAACTTAATATTTTCTCAGGTTCAAGTGCATAGATTTAGATGGAAATGGAGTTATTACGAAGAATGAAATGCAATTCTTTTATGAGGAGCAGTTGCATAGAATGGAATGCATGGCCCAAGAGCCTGTGCTTTTTGAGGATATTTTGTGCCAGATAGTTGACATGATTCACCCAGAGGTAAACATCCACAAGACTGCATTTCTCTGATTGTGTTCATAATTGAATAGCGTTTATATATATTATGTGCTATTTGTGTCTAAAAGAATAGTTGTTAGGATCAGTCATGCTATGCCTATATTTTCTTGCTTCTTCCTCTTTTTCAAAGCATTTTTGCCACTCAATTCCTTGTAATGATTCCGGTCCTGCGCATGCCTTGTTTTTTGCTTGGAGAATGGAGTTTACAAATTATACTTTTCAACATCTTTATAACTATATCATTAGCCCTTCCAATTTGTAATGAAATTATGGCTTGGTTTTTGAAGGATAGCATTTTGAGCTGGATTTGGGGAAAAAATCGGACCTGGTATTCTACCTACTATAACATCTCATGAGATTCAACATTTTCTTGTACGCAGGTTGAGAGTTATTTTACATTACGTGATTTAAAGGGAAACAAATTATCTGGAAGTGTTTTCAATATCCTTTTTAACCTCAACAAGTTCTTGGCTTTTGAGACTCGTGATCCATTTCTAATTCGTCAGGTAAAATTGATATAACTTTCTTATTCTTTAGCGGATGTTTGATGATGATGCAATTTAGAATATGCTCAGAGAAGTTGAAAGGTTCAGTCACTTTCCATGTTTAACATATTCCCAGGAGCGTGAGAACCCAAATCTGACCGAGTGGGACAGATTTGCACACAGAGAATATATTAGGCTTTCGATGGAGGAAGATGCAGATGATGCCTCTAATGGAAGTCCAGATGCTTGGGATCAATCGCTTGAGGCTCCTTTCTGAATTCTGTCTGGTGAGATCTCTACTGATGTTAAGATAAGTTCTTTTTGAGTCTATTAAGTTCCAAATGAATTTAGTTTGGCCATTGCCAGGCCACCCAAGTGTCAAAAGTGAGTAATGTGGTCTGGACAAAATTTTATTTTTCGTGCCACATGATAGGCCATTTTACTAATACCAAGCTTTGGATGATTTGTTTTTAGTCCAGTCCAAGGTTAAACAAATTAGTCCCTTACTTTTTCAGCGGTTAGAAACTAACGACAGAAATTGCAATTTGCTTCTTGAACTGTACGACTAGTATCGAACATTGAAACAAATTCTTGTATTCTTACGCCCTTAACTGCATTAAAGTCCTTACCCCTGAACTACATTAAAATGCACTCACCCCCTCATAATATTGTGTTGACTCTAATACCCTCTTAATTGATCAAGAAAATGAAGTTATCAAAAGATGAAAAAAAAATTCAAAATAGTGATAATGGTTACGGGTATTGGTCACAATACACAAATTATGAAGGGAATAAGTGTATGGTTTAATAATCCGTTTTTTTTACATTCAGGTTTCTACAGTGAAATTCTTTGTATCAAGCAGTACATTAGTTACAAGCTGTTGAATGGGATTCAACAGTCAGCTTAGTCACACCAGTGATGATACACGTTTGGAGGCTGTATGTATTTCTAGCTTTTTTGCATGCTGGCCAAGCTTAAGGCATTTGTTAATTCTATACCATTCGGAAAAACCCTTCTACGGTTCTACCCTTGGCTGGAATGTGCCAATTGTTGACTGCATACTAACCGGCAACAGATTATGTTAGCTCACAACTTTTTCTCTGTCTAATATTATTTGTTTTAGAGTCAGATATTTTTTGCTTCCTCGTACATGTTTGTGTGGTGCGATTAGTAACTGCTTATGGGTTTTGCTTGTTGCCTTTTCGAGTTTCGTTTATATCTAATCTGTAGATGTCTGAGAATATTGTTGTTGTTGTCTTTTCTTGTGTAATTTAGCAATGGTTGTCTGAACTTTATGTAAAAGTAAGTTGGATGTAAAGCTATAACACGACGCCAGCAGTTTTTCAAGGTAAGTATTTTTTTTATCTGTCTAAATTTTTTACTAATACTTGTTGTTCTTGTCGTGTTGGTTCATTTTATTATGTATCCCAGTCGAACATATACAATATTTTCCAGTTAGAGATATTCAGTAAAACCGTGAAACTATAAGCGTTTTGGAGTTGTTATTTTTGAGTTGCACTTTTCCATGTGTAGCGTGAAATTCTTCGAGACGTTTGTAAGGGTTCTTACATTTTGGTTGTAATTTGAGACTAGTTTTATTGAGTGTTAAGTATGTTTTGTATACATATAGGGTGAAGTTTGGACAATGACCAAGGATCGAGTCCCACCAGCGGCAGTGTGGGAGCAACCTCTCAAGTGAGGGGGGCTCCTTGTGCGCAGTGGGCACTGGTCTAGCCCCTGTGATTTGGCTGTGTTACCATGATTTATTCCTCTCATAGCTCTGTCGGGCCGGGGCATGGGGACCCTTGGGGTTGGGGATTCAACTTTTTTTGGACAAAGGGTTTTTAAAATATTATTCCAAAAAGGTGGGGGACATCAAGTTTGTAGGTAAATTGATAGTATGTACAGAGAAAAAATGATAGAGCGCACTTGTTTGTTAAAACTTTAATATTTGTACATCAAATATACCAAAGGGGAAAGAAAACGTGAAAAATGGTTCTGAACTGATAAAATGAAATAACATGGACACATGGTATACTTGTATTGCTATAAGTATAGTTATCAGTGGTAAATAAATATATTTGTATTTCATTTTACTTTTTGTGAAAACATTATAATTTCTACTATCTTAAATAAGATAACATGTGACAATATATTTAGGTGTATGAATTCGATCTTATAAGTATAACTTCTTTAATTATATAATGTATATATAAACAATTTTTTTTTTTTAAATTGTAGTAATTGTTTAATGATGAAGTTGAGGGCCTGCGGCATCAGGAATTAGAGAACTCATGCGTTCAATCAACACATTGTTTTATTTACAATTTTTCAGTGATTCTAGTTTGTAATAAAAATGGTTGATTCGATATTCGATTTAATTGATACAATCATCTCATTAAAAAAATAGTAATAGTATTATACATTCTCCAAATTATGTTCTAAAATTAGTAAACGGCATTAATTAAAAAAATTCATAAATTTTTTTATATACTATTATGTATTCTTTATCATTTTTCTAGCTAACCATAGTTGACATAATTAGATATTTATTTATTTTTGATAAATATAAATTACGAAAATCATATTATGCATTCTTTATCATTTTTTTAGCTAGCGATAGTTGACATGATTAGATATTTATTTATTTTTGATAAATATAAATTACGAAAATCAAATTAAATAGATATATATATATATATATTATATTACTTACATGATATTCTTACCACATTAATAAAAAGCCAAAAAAATGAAAACTATAATATACGGTATAATATTATTATTATTATTTTCACTTCGACAATATCTAAGCATTCCACTTCAAATTCTCTCTCTTTTTATTTGTCTCTCTCTCTATATATACATACAGCTCACTCATATTATGTTCATGCATGGTAACAAAACCCAACCGCCTCTCCTACACACACTCACTCCCTAATTACACACACATAAATTAATCTTCCCCAAAAATCCATCAAATCCCACCACCTAATTATTTTTTGCCTCATTCAGACAAACAGTCACCAGAAAATTCAATCAAGAATTCAACCACCACCCAATTCTCAATCAAGATCCAGCAAAAAGATCGATAAGAGTGGGCTCATAAATCTGAGAATTATTTTCTAAGAATTCAATTTTTCCTGTTCTGTTTATGTGTTGTCAAATCCCAGTGAATTTCCTGCATGCATGTATATGTGGAATTATTTGTCGATCTTTCTAGATGCCAAAAGTGTTTGGTACATGAATTGGATTTTTCTTGTGACTACACCAGTACGTGACGCCAACATTTAACTCTCTATGCAAAAAAAATTTCCCCCTTTTTTCCATAGTGATAATGGTGGGGTTTGGTAGGTAGTGAAAAAAATCAAAGATTCAGATTTTTGGGTTTTTTTATTTAGAAACTTTTTTTATTGTTATTTTTGAGTTGCTTTTGGAATCTCCACAAAGTTGGAAATCGCAAGGTACTAAGAAAATTATGGGCCTTTTAGTATTATTAATATTAGTTTATGATATGACTCATGATTTACAGTTTTAAAGGGTTCTTGTTGATTTAATTTGAAGGTTTTCTTGAGTATGATTAAATGCTAATGTGAGATTTCTGGGATTTCTTGTGCTTCTTATTTTGAATCGGTATTTCTTTTTTTTTTTTTTGTGAATTTTCATGAATTTGCATTTTTTAGTAGGGTTTGATGGGACAATAAGTTAGAATAGTTGGGATAGTTTTATTGAAACAGTTGATGGCTTCATTTTTTTATTGTTTCTGTTCATCAAGTTCTGATAACCTTTAATTTTGTTGAACAGAGCATCAAATTGAAATGGTTTCATTTTCTATAAAAGAAATTGAAATAATTTATTTCTTTTGTTCATCCTATAATTTCGTTCAACAGATTCATTAGCGAAAATGGTGATCAAAAGAACAGTGGATCTTCGTTCAGATACAGTGACGAAACCAACCGAAAGCATGAGGCTAGCAATGGCAAGTGCTGAAGTAGATGATGATGTATTGGGCCACGACCCGACTGCTGCTCGTCTCGAACAAGAGATGGCAAAAATAATGGGAAAAGAGGCAGCATTGTTTGTCCCTTCAGGCACTATGGCTAACCTTATTAGTGTCCTAATTCACTGTGATGTTAGGGGCAGTGAAGTAATTCTTGGTGATTATTCTCATATCCATATTTACGAAAATGGTGGCATTTCGACTATTGGAGGTGTTCATCCAAGGACAGTTAAGAACAATGAAGATGGAACTATGGATATTGATTTGATCGAACGAGCAATAAGGGATCCGAGCTTTGCAATCTGTTATCCCACAACGAGGCTCATCTGCTTGGAAAATACACATGCACAGTAAGTCTAATATATTTCACAAATTCATTTCGATAATTTTAAAAATCAATGTCATCTAGTGTTTTGTTGTGAATGACAAGTGTTTTTGATTTAGCCCGTAAAATACGGATCAAACCAAATCAAGCCGAGGCTCGTATTAGACCAGAATGGCTTGTAAAAAGTATATAGACTGCACTTAGTTTCGCTGAGCTACCTACGTACCTTTTACTATGATCAAGTCTAAACGTAGTTCAATATAGGAAGTATGGTCATTAACGAGGTTCTTAACTCGGTAATAGAGATGGGAACGTACTATCAGATTTGTATGGTAGAAAATAATACGGAACTACTGGTCATTCAGCCAAAAGTCCTGTTCATGTCATTAATGAGGACAATTTATAGGATCAGCCATGTTGTACGGATAGGTTAGTGACATGTGGGCTGCCGTACCCATGTCCCTTGATAAGTGTACTGGATTATTCGTGTTAAGCATGTATTTGACTCGATTCTTAAATAACATGCGGGTTTAGTAGTGTTTTGCAAATAAGTATCTCTTAATCAAGGACCTCCATGCAAATAATCAAGAAGTGGATAGGTACAGGGTCGTACTGTACGAGGTATCCATAACGACCATGTGAATTACGATGTTCTCCTCTATATCAGTTTTGTTGTGCTTAAATAAGTAGTTCTTACATGTCACTCACAAGATAACTTGCAATAGGTTACACTTCATTATGTTGAAAGTTTAAAATTAGAGAGTTTGATCTGTTGTGTTGTGATTGCTAATAAAATAATGTCCTATTGATTCAGCTCTGGGGGTAGATGTCTGTCTATCGAGTATACAGACAAAGTTGGAGAACTCGCCAAAAAGTATGGGTTAAAGCTACACATTGATGGGGCTCGTATATTCAATGCATCTGTTGTGAGTCCATCTCAACCGTTGATCATATTCATATGCCTACTAGCTATAAATATATGTGACATAGTCGACTAGGCTAATCGACTTTAATGTGTTTCAAGTAAGATCTCATCATGACAAATCCACAGAAACGCAAATGAAAACTGAGATTGCAACAAGAACAAAAACTAGCTACAAAAATGTTATTTCCTTCAAGAAGCATATATGAATTAGAATTGATTTAGGCTAGTTTGCTATGAACGGTATTTTTTTTTTTTCTACATTGGGCAGATAATAGTTGAAAATGTCTGTTTTCCAGGCTCTTGGAGTTCCTGTTCATAGGCTTGTACAGGCTGCTGATTCAGTAACAGTACGTTCAAATATAGTTGCATATCATCATTCCTTGTTTTTCTGACTTATTTTATACTTATTTCAGTTAATTTTGTTTAAACTTTTAAAGAAAGTTCATATAAATATAAGTTAGATACAGTTATATATACATCTTTGATCCATTATGCTCAAACAAAATGCGTTGTGTAGGCTTGTCTATCGAAGGGTCTTGGTGCTCCAGCTGGAACTGTCATTGCAGGTTCAAAGAGTTTCATTTCCAAGGTAAAACTCTCTTTTATGTCATGTTTTTCACATTAGGCAAAAGTATTGGATTGCTCTTTTATGTCATTTTTCTGTTTGTCCTATATATACACATATACATATATATATATATATATATATATAAATACAGGCAAAGATCCTTAGGAAGACTTTAGGTGGTGCAATGAGACAAGTTGGTGTCATATGTGCTGCTGCTTTGGTTGCATTGGAAGAAAATGTCTCTAAGCTTGAAAGTGATCACAAAAAGGCTAAGATTTTGGCTGGTAAATTTTCTTCTTTTTATCAATTCTTTATATTTTCGCATGAAATCTATATATGTATATCTATTTCGAACATTACATATTTATTGTCTCTCAGAGGGGCTTGACAAAATCAAAGGCCTAAAAGTCGATCTAGCTTCTGTGGAAACAAATATCGTAAGTTTTACTGTCGTTTAAGCCTCGAAAATCAGATTAGCAAAAGAAAACAGCTTTATAGAGCAAAAGAACGGTAGTTTCAAATTCTCAAACGAAAAAATGGCCATACATTTATTTCTTGATTTGATTTTTTACCAGGTTTATTTTGATATTCAAGAGGGCTCGAGTATTACAGAAGCGGAACTGTTCAAAAGTCTAGAGGCACATGGTATACTAGTTATGCCAGAAGGTCCATTCAAGTATGATTTTTTTTTTTAACGTCGTATATTGTATTTTTTTTTTGCAATTATCTGTTTTTAACGTCGTAAATATAAGCATGTGTTTTATTACATATGTGTTTTTTAGATTTAGGGTTGTGATTCATCATCAAATCTCAGAAAATGATGTTCAATACACACTGGCTTGCATCCAGGTAACATTTTTCTGGATATTATTATTATTAAATCATGATTATGATTATGATTATATTATTAAAATTACTCATTTTGCAGAAGGCTGTAACTGGACTTTCTGCTCAAAATGGTGGCAAATAATGAGAGGCTGGAATGAAATTTAGTTTTATTGTTCAATTCTGTTTTGTGTGTTTATGTTTCAATGGTTGCAAAATTAGACTTGTTGAAAACCATTTGAAGTATTTTTGAGTAATTTATGGATCTCTGTTAATCGGACGTGTATTTCTGTAATTTAATAAATCAATTCGATATAAATATTATAAAAATATATTATTATCTTACGATCCATTAAAAATACTATAAAATGGTAATGGTTTATAGTCTAAAAATTAGAAATGGGTTCAATTTATTAAAACTCTAATTAATTTATTCTTACATATTATTTATGTGATATATTATAGGTAATAAATTGTTTTTTTAATGCCAAATCCCACCATTTCATTTTTATTTTTGTTTTGGATAATTTACAACATCTTTGTAAACACTCTCAACCTTGTATTTTATTGTTAGCTATAATTGGAATATAATAAAGTAAATTGAAACAATTTTGTTACTCTAAACCTGGAATGAAAAAAAAAAAAATCTTGTGGCTTATTTTTTAGGAACTTATAAGAGCCAATTATCTTATTTTTAGTTTGTATATATTTTGATTTTATGAACTCTTTTCTAGTCTAAATATTTTGATAGAGCTTATAAATTTAAACTATATAATAAAATATTTTAAAGAGTTTAATAATTCTGTCAAATTTACAAATTACGGTATTTTATCATTTATCAGTCGGCTTTTAGTAATATTTTTCAATATAAATAATACAAACACACGGTTCCTGTTATTAAATTAAATAAAATAGTGCAACTGGCTCAATAAATAAGCCGATTATAATCCAGTTTTTCCTCAATTTTCGATTTCAAAATATTTCAAGAACATGTAATCCCTAATTGTCGTTATTAATCCCCTGTATACATTGCCTCTTCTGCCCAAATCTCTTATTCTATTGCGAGGTCGCTCGGTTGTATTGTATTGTAATTGCAAATTGGGATTTCAATTCAAGGTTCGTGTTTTGATTTAGGGTTTTGATTTTTTTGTTAAACTTTGAGCTTCTTGAGTTAATTAATAATCAATGAGTATATATAATTAATTTCTTTACTAAAGAATCGGTATTGGTGATTTTTTTTTTCAATAGGTTTAGGATTTTTAACGAGATGATGATGAACCAAGGAGAAAGCACCGACCCTGGTACCACGCTGGATCGTAGTTCCCTTGAGGTAATTGCCTCAGATTTGCTTTCTTCTTAGTGAATATGTAAATTGATTCTTGGTTATTAACTTATATATTCGTGCATGTTCTTGATTTTGAACGTGGGAAAAAAAGTGCCTGAATCTGGGATACATTAATATAATAGCACCTGTCTTGCTTGAATGCTGGTTGTTGTGCTTATTATTTTTTTGCTTTCAGTTGGACGAGTAGGGTGATTATGCAGTTGTCTCTATTATGCTGTTCTTGTTTATCATGTAAATATATGTAGTATATAAAAATAGATGATTTTAAGATGGAAATATCCTAGATGTTTATGCAAACTGCACTTGACGATGAGAATATATTTGTTCTAGGTTAGGTTTTAGTTTAATGTTGGATTCAAGGATTCATAGAATAAGCGCACTTTCTAAAAAGGAGATCAATATTTCGAGGGCATTGAGATTACTTTGTGGGGCCCCGTCTATGACATTTTTGCTGAAACTCGGATCTACACTTTTTTTTGAAAAATTATTCTCTTTGGAGCCCAGCTTGCTTTTGGCAATCTTGGTTGATTTCTATGTATGAATTTGAGAGAACCCGGTTAAGTGGTCGTTTTCAAACTGTAATCTTTATAATTTTACTAAATTTTCTGAAGAAAACTTGAGCGGCAAGAAAGCTCCAAGATTGGGAAATTTTCTACTTTTCGTGGAAAGAATGGGTAGGAGATTTAACATTCGTATTGAAATAGCTCACTTAAGCACATTAAATGAATGTTGAGTATGTTAACTTGTGGATTTAGGAATTGATAGAATCATTGTATTATCGAGGAGAAAAAGAAATATACAGTTTAATGCCGATTGGACAAGCTTCCGATGTACAAGTGCCCTCCCTATTTAATATTCTAAAGAATGCAAGTATTTGAGATCATTTTTATAAATTCTTTTCACTTGTGTTAGTGAAACAGTCTTGCTATCTTTTCATGTTAACTCTTTTCGCTTTTGCACAGTTAGTTATGTTCTTGTGATTAGTTTCACTGCTTGAAAGGATTTTTTGTTTAATTTAATTGATTTATGACCCCCTCTCAATCATCAGAAGCATCAAAGTGTTGATCTGCACCAAGCTCATACATCTTCATATATCTCTCCTAATGGTGCTGTTGTATCATGGAGCACACACGGGGAGAATCCTAGTTTGAGGGAGAATGGACTTGTTTCTAGTTCCGGTTACAATGATCAGCGAACGGAGCCAATGAGGAATGTTCAAGATGGGACAAATGGGGTGCCTAATCTCTCTACATCGAGTTCAGGACCTCCAAATGCACAAGCTTATAGTGGTTATGCTGCGTATCCGAATACGGATCCCTATGGATATAACAGCTCGGGCTATGCAGCTTATTACAATCAGTATCAGCAGCAACCCGGTCAGTATCAACAACAACCCAATCAGTATCAACAGCAGCAACCCGGTCAGTATCAACAACAACCCAATCAGTATCAACAGCAGCAACCCGGTCAGTATCAACAGCAGCAAACCGGTCAGTATCAACAACAACCCAATCAGTATCAACAGCAGCAACCCGATCAGTATCAACAGCAGAAACCCGATCAGTATCAACAGCAGCAACCCAGTCAGTATCAACAGCAGCAACCCATCCAGTATCAACAACAATCCATACAGTATCAACAGCAACCAAATCAGCAGCAGCAACCAAATCAGTACCAACAACAATCAAATCAGTATCAACAGCAATCAGATCAGTCTTACCCTACTCAAGTGGGAGCTTTACAAAACACAGGTGCTCCTTATCAGCCCCTTTCCTCATTTCAAAATACAGGGTCTTATGCTGGGCCTGCAAGTTACTCAAGCACTTATTACAATCCTGGTGATAATCAGACATCTGGAAGTTACTCAAGTGACACCTATGGTACCCAAACCAACTTGTGGCATGGAGGGCAATATGAAACATACAGCTCTCATCAGTACCCAAACTACACTCCAGATTCAAATTCAGCATATAATTCGACCACGTCTGTTGCAACTTCACAATATCAGCAACATTATAAGCAATGGGAGGATTATTACAATCAAACTCAAACAGAAGTCAGCTGTGCTCCTGGGACCGAGCATATATCTGCCTCTAGTGTATCTACTGTGGATTGTGCTGTTCCTAGTGGAAGCAGTGGATTTGCAGCTTCAAACAACCAGATGCCTGCAGCGTACACCCCTCTGTGGAGGCCGGAATCTAGTTCATCGGAATTAACCCCTGTGCAGGTTTGATTGTCCCAATTTATGGTCACCTTGCATAGAACATCTCTAATTTTGTTAATCGTGTAAATAGTTTTATGGATTTATGAGTTAGTGATTAGTCTTTGTCTGTTTTTTTGGTAATAATGCATCTCATTATAAAGAAGATCCGAATCAGTCAAGTTATTGTCAGGATTAAGAGTTTGTTTATATTTTGTTGAGGGGTATGGAGCTAAAGCTTTACTATTCTCTGAAAAATATTATACCTTCCTTTCGATAGAAGTTGATATGTCAATTTCAGTTTATTTCTATGTGTTTTATCAGCCTGTTGCAGTAAGTAGCAGTACCTCTGAAGGTTACTGGAAACATGGGGCGTCCGTTTCCCAAAATGACCCGCGTAACTCTGTACAATCTCATGCTCAACAGCCACCAGAAGTAGTTCCTGCATATGAAAGTTATCCAAAGATACAAAACTCTTCATTTGGCCGAGGCTCTACTGCACTGTATCCAGATTACTACCAGGTCTCGCAGACTCACCAATCATCCTTCCAAACTGTTTCACAACCTCCTGAACCTCCAGATTCACGTAAGGCAAGCAAACTACAAATTCCTACCAATCCAAGAATTGCTTCAAACATACCCTTGGGTCTGTCGAAAACAGAGAAAGATAGCTCTATGAGTTGTACAGTCGCAAAGCCAGCCTATATCAGTGTTCCAATGCAGAGGCCAGATGAAAAAGTTACATCCCATGACGGAACTGATTCGATGCTCAAGGTTAGAATATTTTCATATGTAGTATCTGCCCCTTTTTGTTCACCTTGTTTGGAATTGAGCAGAATTATGATCTTATGGTAATGCCATGTCATCTCTGCATTATACATTGTCTTTCTAAATTGTCCTCTCAGTATTAGTAATCACATTCTCACGTTAAACTATACGTGCTTCAACTTACTCAGCTAAAATTTTATTGATTTGAGCTTTAAGTAAAAGAAATATTGGATTAATAAAAATTGTAGCTGAGAAGGACAAAAATGAATGGAAGGAGTGGATTAGGTGCAAATATAGTTTTTTTAGAATTTATTAATTACCATGCTTGTACGAGTGATAGTTATAGAAGGATGTTGAATACTGCTTGGTCAAAGAGAATTGTGGATGAGCAAGAGCTGTTGCTTACGTTGAGAAAACTGAACAGAACTTACTTTTGTGAAAGTAGAATGCTTGCCAGTGGTTGGCATCTAAGCTTGGGAGTTTGTTCTGTATCTGAAGGGCAGCATGCTTGCCACGTGATCTGCATTTATTTGGTTCAATAAAATATGTCACTTGGTCTGTGTATGAGCATGTGAGCGTAACTTTCATAATTAAGTTCTCAAGTTCTGATCCATAATACCAAAGTAAGCAATGAAACCATGACGTAATTATCTGAATTGGGGCTGAGATTCATTTCTGGTTTGCATAATCTGAATAATCCTTTCATAAGCATTATGAACAAGCAACATGATTGGTTTAGAAACTTAGATGGATTTTGAATTTCGCCAATTATTCCTATATGAAAAGTATGCCGTCATAATGGTAATTGATAAGATGAGGAAAACATACCCGTAGTAAACTGATGCCCCTTTCCTTTGCAGGCTGGCACTTTTCCAAAGTCATTGCGTGGTTATGTTGAAAGGGCTTTGGCTCGGTGCAAAAATGATGCGCAAAAGACAGCTTGTCAAGCTATCATGAAGCAGGTATAAATAGTAGATTAGATATGTGTCCTACAATAGTTGAGGAAAATGAATCATGGGCAAAAGTTCTATTAAATGATGCAAATATCACAATTCTGGCTACTGAAATTCATGATTTTACATGAATGAAAATTGATTACGTGAAAATGTTTCTATTTTCTATCTCTTTTTTTTTTTTAATTATGTTAGAATATATGATTCCCTTTTTACAAGTTGAGCATTTTGATGTTGTTGACCACTCATCTCTTTGGAGCATTATCATCTGATTGTTGATGCTAGGATGCAAAAGTACTGTTGAGAAAATTTATAATTTGAAACTTTTGTGGTCTATAATCTAAAATTTGTTTAATTTGGAACATGGTCCAGCACATGTAAGTTCGATATATTTTATTTGTTGCGTAACTGCAGATATGGGGCTAATGACATAGTTATTACATACTTATATGTACATGGAAGGACTAGTCTGTATGTTGAGCATTGATAGATATAGGGGGATATCATTACACCTTTCTCTAAAATCTAAATGTTGTCCAACCTCCTTTATTTAGTCTCTTTTTGGGCCAAAATTATACCAAAAGTAATTTCCTATATTGTATTAAACCATGGATCAACACAGAGAATAATTATAGTGCTTTAATAAGAACTGATAATTTCAGTCACGTTCATGGCAGTGCAGTCCAATTAAAGAATTTTAAGACTGTTCATGGTCCTTGTTGTTAGCCCACTTCTTATATTCAACCACAACGGCGTTCTATACATGCTGAACTTAAGCATTCAATACCTTCTAGGATACAGTCCCCCGTCCCCCCTTAGACTATGCAGTGTTTTTGTGGCCCACACATCATTTTGCAAATTACTAATAGAAGTATAAGAGTCAAATAGATAATAAATACCTCTAGTTTCCTTCTTCCCCATCTTCTATCTCACAAATGCTTGCCAACAATAATATCTTGGATTAGCTATAATATTTTACCTCTCAAATAGAAGGTGGGGAAAGCAAACTTTAGAATAGTTGCTGGAATAAGAAGTTGCATGAAGTGTTAGAACAATCAAACTGGATGAGTCAACATCAGAAAGAGACAATGAATATCAGCTAGGGAAACGATATTCGTTAATTCAGTGGTGATTTGCCATAATAAATGCTTTATAGTCATGGTACATCTACTTATAGGTTCAGTAGTTTTTTTTATTTTAAATATTTTATTCTTCATTCCTCATTTAGGTAATAACAAAAGCAACTGGTGATGGTACTCTTTACACAAGAGACTGGGATACCGAGCCTCTTTTCCCCATGCCTAATACTGATGCAGTTAACAAGGAGTACGTTTTCTTCAATTTCATGTATGAACTCGATTATAGGGATAGGAGCCAGTAACACGTGCTGTCTTAATCTTATCACGCAGGGATACATCATTTCCAATACCAGCTTTTGCAATGCCGAAGAATAGGAGTCCTAGTCGGCGAGCCAAAAGTCGGTGGGAACCTATTCCCGAAGAAAAGTCGATTGATAGATCTCTTAATATTTCTCGTGGAACTGAAAAGTATGGTGGTTGGCACAATAAACAGGTATGATTCTGAATTTTGTCATACCATGTCTTGCTGTTTTTCTCTATTGGAGAGGATGAGCTCATCTGTTGGATCCTGTGGAGGTTAGGTAGATTTCTGGTTGCCCTACTGTTTTGTCGAGTAAAGCATCAAAAGGTTGAGTGTTTTGTCGCAGTGCTGATGTTTTCTTTGCTGTTGAGAGACCAACTGTATGTTGTATGCCCATGTTTTGCAGTTTTCAGGTGGAAAAATAGAGAATAAGGACAATGTGTCAGGTCAGAACAGTCTAAGTAATAATGCCGTTCGACCTGCTAAGAGGCAGCGTCTTGGTGATGACCTGAATGCAGCTGATGATGGTGGAAATTCTAGCGATAGTGACAAGGAACAAATTTTGACAAAGTACTATTCTGCTGCAACAGCGCTTGCAGATTCACCAGAAGAGAAGAAAAGACGTGAAAGTCGTTCAAAACGTTTTGACAAGAGGCATAGAAATAGAGCAGGAAATAGTAACTTAAGAGCAAAAGGCGCGGAAGCTGGTGCAAGACGAGCTAGTGCTTTGGTGCTTAGTAGAACTTTTGAGGAAAGTGGGAGCAGGGCTGTCGAAGATATTGACTGGGATGCGCTTACTGTTAAGGGTACCTGTCAGGAAATTGAGAAACGCTACTTGCGCCTTACTTCTGCACCAGATCCTGCTACGGTAATTACCCTATCTTCTTATCGTTATCATGTATAGGAATCCTTTTGACTGATGATACATGTGTCTTGTGTCATGAAAGTTTATGTTTAACATATTGTTTTGCAGGTGAGGTCTGAAGAGGTGTTGGAAAAAGCATTGCAAATGGTTCAAAATTCTCAAAAAAATTACCTTTACAAATGTGACCAGTTAAAATCTATACGACAAGATCTTACTGTACAACATATCCGTAATGAGCTTACAGTTAAGGTATTAATTGTTTCGATTCATATCTGTAATTGTTTCGATCATTTTGTGCTGTTCATTTTCCAGTGTTGATAATATTGCTATGCTGCATACCAACTGTCATGTTTTCCAACATAAATTTAACATGATTTTAATCTTTTTTGGTGTTAATCCTGTCATCTAGTTTCATGTTTCACTTTTGATTTTAGGTGTATGAAACTCATGCTAGATTGGCTATAGAATTTGGGGACTTGCCAGAATATAATCAGGTTAGTTAGCTTATGAGTTTTCGTTGGACAATCTCCTTTTTCTTTCTATCAGTATTATCGTAATTATCTCAGAGATTTGTTTTTATTAGAATCTTGCCAATATTTGTAAACTCATATCTTCTAAACAAGAGCTGTAGAAAAATTATGCTTGAGTATTTATGTTTTGTCTATGTAGAGTTTCTTTTCATCATATTTGACCATATTACGTGGATTTTTTATATATCGACATCACATATGTATAGTAGTATGTTATTCTAATTTCTTTTTATATTGGGTGTCACGTATGTATATGAAAATACTGATGAGGTAATTATGTTTTTATTCTCTGATATTTTTTTCTCAATGTAACAAATACTTCAAAAATACAAATCTTGGGTGGATGAAAAAGGGACTGATGAACAATCTCTCATTTAAGAGACCATCTATGTTAATTTACATTTAGATTAATAATTTTGGTTCTCTGTTTAAAATCCTTTTTCTTAGACCTGCTATCCTTTTGCATATGCAGTGCCAATCACAATTGAAAACACTATATTCAGAGGGAATTATGGGATGCAATATGGAATTTGCGGCATACAATTTACTGTGTGTAATATTGCACTCAAATAATAATAGGGAACTGCTCTCAGCAATGTCCAGGTGTGTGACTATATCTGATGATATGTTTGATTGCGTTGGGTAATTTCTTCATATCCCTCTATTTATAACATGATCATCACATGATTGTGATGAGAATTGATTATGGTGTTGTAGACCAAGTTCTTTTTGTTTGCTTATGATACAAACGAAATTGATAGAAACGAAATAAAACGATAATTTATTAAAAAAACGATAAATATCAAGAACCAGTTCTTGATCCCAAAGCCAATGAAGGCTCCCAAATTTTGATCAACTCTTTGATGATAATAATAAACCCTAGCCACCCTATTTATAATAGGGCAAACCCTAATTACCAAAAAAAGTCCTACTCAAACAAGGAAACCCTAATTACCAAAATAAACGACTCATAAACAAGGAAACCCTAATTACCAAAATAAACGACTCATACTTAAATAAGGAAAAGACTCCAGAATAATTAAATTAAAAGACTGAACGTGGCTTCGCTTCACAACAATTCCATCCCCCTTAAAAGACACCTTGTCCTCAAGGTGGAAATCTGGAAATTGGCCCTTCACGTCGTCGACATCCATCCAAGGCTGCTTCTTCCAATTGCGTCCCGTCGTCCAGCTCGTTCCCACCTTCCGTGAGCTCGAGTTCGGTCAGTTCGACCGGTTCAGCCTCATCACCCTCGCTTACTAGTAACACTCGTAACTGTTTGTGCGGGCACACATGTAGAGGCGTATATGGCTGTTTGCAACGGAAACACAACCCTTTTACTCGTAAGTCAGCGAATTCCTGGGGGATAAACGACTAAACTGTGTACGGCCGGTGGAATGTTCTGATGCCCCCGCCCGAGGCCCCTGGTCCCGTCCCTGTCCACTTCTACTGACCGACGGTCGTAGGTTGCTACCGCTCGAGACCTGCGGCACGCTGTGGGACAGATTTGATCCGCGGTTGGTATCGGTGAAATTCTGAAAAGGGGCGGCCGGGTAACGGTCGTCTCGCCCCGCCGTGGATTTCCGCAAGTCTACCTCAATGTCGCGGGCTATATCCATCGCGGAATCCAAAGTTCGAGGGCGAAACGGTCTAACTTTATCACGTATTTCCTCTTTCAACCCATGCATAAAATACCCCAAGTAATGCCCCTCTGCCAACCCGGGTACCTAATTGGCCCTTTGTACAAATTGATTCACATACTCGTCAACACTTTCTGTTTGTCGCACTGCCGATAAACGCTCATACGGACTTCCTGTATAACGCTCATCGAAATGGGTCGTCAGAACCTGTGCAAACTCGGCCCAATTGATATCAGGGGTGCGTTGTAGTAGCCATTGATACCAATTAAGCGCATTACCCTCCATAGCTACCATTGATACGCGAACCTTCTGTTCCACGGGAACCTCGTGTATCGAAAATTGCTGTTGTGCTCTCGCTAGCCAACCTAACGTATCACTTCCGTCGAAGGTGGGCAGTTGGAGCGGAATTGGGTTCGACACGGGTGGTACGACCCGGGCTGCCCTAGCGGGCTCGGCAGTCGGGCCGTACGAGGCGGCCGGGGCTGTTTCCGATTGCGCCCCGACGGTAGCATTTGGGTTGAGGGCTGCGATGGCCTCCATGAGATCCGAAAGCTGGGTTTTGATGGCCAATCGTTCCTCGCGTGCCAGGTCCTGTTCTCTCCGTGAATGTTTTAACTCTTCGGTCAATAGGGCTAATGTTTCGTCCACCCTATCTAATCGATCAGTCGTTGATCGTGTGTTGGCCATGGTAATTAAGGTTTGTCACGAACTCACGATCCGGCAGGTCGGACCAAATTGATACAAACGAAATTGATAGAAACGAAATAAAACGATAATTTATTAAAAAAACGATAAATATCAAGAACCCAATTCTTGATCCCAAAGCCAATGGAGGCTCCCAAATTTTGATCAACTCTTTGATGATAATAATAAACCCTAGCCACCCTATTTATAATAGGGCAAACCCTAATTACCAAAAAGAGTCCTACTCAAACAAGAAAACCCTAATTACCAAAATAAACGACTCATAAACAAGGAAACCCTAATTACCAAAATAAACGACTCATACTTAAATAAGGAAAAGACTCCAGAATAATAAATTAAAAGACTGAACGTGGCTTCGCTTCACAACAGCTTATGCCCCATCCTGTCTCTCTTCTTTCTCTCTTAGCTTTTCGCTTGTAGACTTTTAGCTGCTCCCTCATTTTCTTACTTTATCACTGAAAATTTGATCCCCATTGTCACGGCTCCAACCGTAGAAGCTCTTGCATGTGGATTTAAATAGAAATGAGCAGTGATAAATGCTCTTGATATTTTTTTGAACAACAATATGTTATGATTACATAGCATCGCTTGTTAATATCATACTTCCATTGAACATGGTTTCTAACCATTTGATTACTATTTTTATTATGAATTCAGTTTCATCTTTCCAAGAAATGAAATAATTCTTTGGACATATTCTATGAATTTGTTGTATTATGATGAGCTCTGTCGTGGATTTATCATATGTATAATTGTGTTACAGGTTATCTGGTAACGCTAAAAAGGACAAAGCAGTGAGCCATGCTCTTTCAGTTCGTACTGCTGTGACATCTGGAAATTATGTGATGTTCTTCCGGTTATATAAGGCGGCCCCGAATCTTAACACCTTCCTTATGGGTGAGTTAGTTATACACACTTCATTATTTGGAATCACCAGTCCTTAACTTGCAAATAAATGATGTAATTGCAGATCTTTATGTTGAAAAAATGCGATATGCTGCTGTAAAGTGCATGTCTCGTTCATATCGTCCTACAGTTCCTGTGTCATACCTTTCTCAGATTCTAGGCTTCAGTAATATAAGTGAGGAGAAGGAAGTGGAGGAGTGTGTGGAATGGTTAAAAGCTCATGGTGCGTGCCTCATTTCAGATAACTCCGGGGAGATATTACTTGATACCAAGGTAACTTACCTTCCTGTGGACATTTAGTTTCAATGTGGAAGTTGGTTAGAGATTAGTGTTGCAAGAGCCCATTCAAGGAGTGTTTGCAACTGGTGAATTACACTTTTGGTACTTGAACTTTGCCACTAAAACCGTTTTGGTCAACCATTGATTAGACTCGACAATTTAGTTCTAAATGCTCCAATTATCAGTAAAATAAGTCCTCGCCGTTAACTTTCCATCCAAAAGCTGCTGGAATGAAGCTCCAATTGGGAAATTGGTGGGATCTTACTTCATTTAATTATTCCAGCAAAAATCACAAAAAATGTTTCCCAAAACACACACTGCGAACCGTAATCCAACTCAAATTTTCTCAAATGTTTTTGTAAACCCTAATTGTGAAACTTTCCTAGTAATTTGACAAAAAGGAAGGTTGACTGCAAATTCATGTTTTTAATTGCAAAAGTGACCAATTTCCCAATTGTGCTCTCATGCAGCCATTCGTCAGTTTTTGGATGGAGACTTAATGGCAAAGAGCAAATCTGTTTAAAATCGGAACGTTGACTTTTGTCAAGTCCGATAAATGGGTACCAAAACTGTTTTAGTGGTGAAGTTGAGGGACCAAAAGTGTGATTCTTCCACTTTTCACTTATGTTTGCAAACACTACACCCTTCTGAAATTTTTCTCAATTCTAACTATTTCCTGTTTATAATCACTGTTCTATAAGTAGTTGTGTTAGCCAACACTCCTTTAGTGGGTCATCATTTGGTTTCTGGGTAAGATATCTACAGAGTATGAAGTACTTATGGGTGTATAAGATGATTGCATATATTGTCATATTGAGTTGGTTTTGACTGTAATTTGCACTTGTGTGTACAGGCTTCTGTATCGAGTCTGTATATGCCGGAGCGCGAAGATGCAGTAGCACATGGAGACGCAAATCTTGCAGTTAATGATTTTTTTACCCGGAATTTAGTAGTGTAGCTGAAATAGCCAAGTCGAATTCCTGCTGCCTGTACCAGTAAAGTGACTGCTCAACATTGCATTTATGTACTCAAGAATTGTGTGAATCCACATAAAACGATAAGTAAGGCTTCATCTCAAGAGCCAATTCTTTTTTATCATTACATCTTTCGCATACTGTTGTTTATTATAATGAATAGAAGCAAAATTATGTGGTCTCACACTCTATTCTATACTTGGTTGAGTGTAAACTGTAAACTTGTGAAATTATAATCAATTTTGTCCTTATATAACAGTATTTTGTTTCTTTAAACTTGGATATTTTGCCTTCAGCTCTGCCCGTGTATTCTTTTGGCCGAGCTGGGAAATTTCCGGCCAACATTGCCTTGTTTCTTCCATCGGAATATTGTTCTGTTGCATTGTAGTTTCGGATCTATTCAAGTCGTGCTACTATACCTATAAGCTAACTTATACTCTTGAATTATGTTAGACTTGATCGTTTGCCTGTATAGGCAGTTAGTGTCGTTTATAACAGTTGCTATTTCGATTCCTATTCGACCAATTCAGGGCATTGCAGGATAAATCACATGGTTGCATCTAAATTCTAAAACCAAATGGACCCTAAAAGTGAAATAAACAATCCCATTGGTTATTGAAAGAAAATCAAATGACATGAACATATGTATACTACCTAATCAACTATGTTGTTTATGTCTACCTAAATTTCTCTTCAAACAGGAAGGAAAATTTCACTGCACTTGTCTAATCTCTATTCATCACAACACACATTTGGATAAATATTTTTGCAGTCTTTCACTGATCGTGCAACCGTGTTACAATGGACCCGTCTGAGTTCTTCTCAAACGCCGTCTCTTAGTCCCTCTCTGCTGGTTCATCATTTCCATTTCCTGCCAATGTTGTAAGTTTTAATTCAATTTTCTTTACTAATATTACAATATAAACTTCCAAATTTGAGATTGGAGGGTACTTAAAATGAAAAATGATGAATAAACTAAGCACCTGATTCTTGTGCATCTCAATCATTTCTGCCTACAGAGTCCAAAAACAGCAAAAAAAAGTGTCAAAATTAGGGGAAAATAAGATATAAGAAAAGTTGCAGAGATACAGTATATAATTGTTACCTGTCTCTTCCTCAATTCTTCATTTTCTTCCTTCAGTTTTGCAATTTCTGCTTCCAATTCTGTAGTGTATGCCTGCAAAGATCCGAAAAAACGGAGACAATCTAGCAATCCCGAGCATCATAAAGATTCGGACGTTACAAATTACTCTATCGTTTCTTAAACCAAAGACTATTCTCTTCGTCAAAGTTTAAATCGACGACTTTTGACTTTTGAATTGTAAACATTAATGATAGGATAATCGAGCATTTCTCGTTATAACTCAGTACAACGGATTATCAAACTAAACCGTTGAAAATTACGTTTTTACCTGCTTACGAGCCCGTGATCTTGCAGCAGACTCTCGATTCTTGATCATCCTCCTTTGCCTTCTTTCGACAACTTTTTCCAAAGGCGCAGTTCGTCTCCCTCGTGAACCACCGTTGAAAGCATAAGGGACCGGAGAAACCGAAGACGTATCTCCGTTACTCTTCGAAAACCCGTCCGATGCTGGAGATCCTAAACCAATCATACCTAATCCTCCATTTTGTAGTGTTACATTTTGAGCCATACCGTTATTCGTCGATGGATTAGGAATCGGAATAATCCCGTTTCTAATCCCGGGATTAGGCACGTGATTAGTACCCGGGATTCCCATTAAAACCCCGTTTCCCGATGTGGGCTGTTTTGGGCCCCCGTTTACATTCAGAGGTACATTGGCAGATCCCGAAGCAATCACAATCTGGTTACGATTTTCAGCAATGGTACCGCCCATTAACCCCACCGTCCCGTTCGTCGCCTGAAATCCGAATTCCAAGCCAGAATTCTTCTCCGCCGGTGAAAAATCGCCGAAAATCCCGACATTATTAGGGTTAGTAGCTACTTGAGCCTCTTCTCTCACAACCCCAGCTCTCACTAAGAACTCCTCAAGTGTAACCTCTCCTAAAGTCGGTTGCCTATGTGGCATACTAAAACTGCCACCACCGCCGCCACCGCCGGCGGCGGCGGCGGCTTCGTTTGCCGCCCCGTACTCCTTTGACATATCCCGCCAAACCTCGTCGACCGTCTTGAGGCTAAGCGTTCGAGGTAGAGTTAATGATCCCTGCCTCTGCAGATAGCCACTCCCCTCTTGGCCGCCGCCGTCGACGGCGGCGGCGGCGGCGGATGATCCAATATTCTGATTTTCCTCAGCACTCCATATACTCTTTAGCAACTCATCCATGTTCATTGACCCAAAATCCTTACCAATCCCCCCCACTGTACTTTGGAACTCATCGAAAGTCAATGAGTAAATTGAGTGCTGCCGCATCAAAGGAAAATTAACCGCCGGCTCTCCGCCGCCGCCCGCCTCCGCAGATGGATCAGTTCCGAAATTGTTGAAGTTAAAATTACTCCCCATTTCGATCAAACTTACTGTATATAAGTAAAAAAGGAAATTAAAAAGCCTTTGTTCTATACGATCACAGGCATAACTTGAATCAAAACTGAATCAAACTTTATATATATATATATATGTATATACAGATTAGACACACATATATATCAGATTAATTCATGAAAAAATATGTATAACTTTACAAATTCTGTACAAGTATCTAGAAACATTTAAAGCACACTTTTAGAACATGATTCTATACTCAAATCCCAAGTGAATTATTAACAAACCATTAATTTTTGTAGAAGCCCACCAAAAATTCAACCCCAAAAGAGGAAAGATGAACACTGAAATCAGGATCAGAGTCCTAAAAAAGTTATTTCAAAAGCAAAAGTATGATTCGGATACAACAGAAACCACATAATTAAATAAGATATAAAAGTAAAATCAAAGAAAGTTGACATCAATCTCTCAGAGTTGACTCAAGAGCTTTTAAAGATTAGATAATGGGAAAGACATCATTATTAACAGATATGTACAAATTGAAATTTATGGGCTGCTTGAATTTGTGTTGAGCTTCTGCCACGTGTCCTCGGTGGGGCCCAATCTAGCTGACTGGTGAGCCAATAATTATGAAGTAGAAGGGGTTTGGTATTGGATGGGCCAATGGGTAGATGAAAAGTGGGTTAATGGGGGCCCGCCACGTAATGGAAAAATCAACGGTGGGGATTAGGATGAGGTGTCATTTTTGTCGTTTAGTGGCATGGGGAGATGGATGGTGACGTGGCGGCATGAGTGAAAGACAACCCCACCAAGATAATTTTATTTCAACAATAATTTGTATTGGAAATAGGTAATATATTAAATTATGATATTAAGATACATAAATATCATGAGATAATATTAATTTACGTAATGAATAGATTCTATTCATTTGCATCTTGAATTTTTTTAAATCGAAATTCAGATGCATAAAAAATTAAGTGCTAAAATTATTGTTTAAATGCATGTGATATTGTATATTTCATGTAGAAAATCAAATAGAATTTGTGAAGTATTAGTGGAGGCGAATTAAGATGAGTGTAAAACACGTTAAAACGAAAGAAAAAAGGCATTTGGTATATTCTTTTTTCCTTTTGTAATTAATTTCTTATCAAATTGAAATTGTACTAGTACAATTAACATGTATCAAATTGAAGTCAAGTTGACTTAATGGGCCAAGCTTAGGCCCAAAAGTGAAGTTCTCAAGTCCAAATGTCAAAGTCCAACAACGTATAGATCAATCAAAACTTTCCATATGGGTTTGATACATACATGTCTTACAAGAAATCAAATTGACCAAGGGTATATAGGTATTTTCATATTAATTCTAATTCAAATTTCATAATTACTAAATTGTGCTCTAAATTATTTTTTCTTTGATCCTCCATTCTAATTGGATATTTTAATTCTGTAAACCGCTTTATATAATCACTGTGTACAAGAATCACGACACTAATATTTATAAATATTAAACTGAATAAAATCACGATATAATGAAATCATGAAGCACTCACTATGTTATAGAAAAAAATCCTAAAAAATGATTTGTGGTGCATTTATGATCTAATAATGCTCATGAGCATGTGGATAAGGGAATTGTGGAGCCCTTTTTATTATATGAGTGATTGAAATCTAATAACAATATCATCCTATAATTTCTAGATTTCTTGACAAGATTTTAACCTTCGAATCCCAACAAATGATATTATATGTTGTAGTATGATGCCTTCAAAAAAAAATACTAAGGGCAAAATAGTCATTTTCTATTATATTTATTGTTTAATTTTGATGACACTGAATATGATGAAAGTCGATATATTATTCAAACGTTTTATTAGGTTTAGAAGAGAATAATCTATATTTCATAGTCCGTAAGAGAAATTATTCTTCAATAAACAAATTAAAACATACATGTATCGACGTCATACCAGAGAAAAATTTAGGTATGTCGTGTGTTTATAAAAAAAGTCGATATATTACTCAAATGTAGTATAAATTTATATATTTAGAAGAATCATGAATAATAGTTTAAATCAAAATATTCACAAACTTCTCCATTCATAAAAGCTCAATAATTAAGGAATGATAATTCTTTTGAGTCATCATTTTTACCATTGACTTCTTAAATTAAGAATTAATTATTAATTCTTTTGCATCTACTTATCACTTGCCAAAGCACTAGGATTGAAGAATAAGTCAAAGCACTCAACTATTGGCTTAAAACATGTCATTTAAAGCTCATTTAAATTTAAATAATTAAAATAGTAAATCAAGTTTAAATAATTTTTTCACTTAATGAGTTTTTATACCTGTCTGAGCTTAATTGGATAAATAAATTAAAAAAAGAAAAAAATTACACATTGACCCCTAAGTTATTATATAATTACCTAAACCTCCCACCACTTATTATAAATTATCAAATAAGATCTCTTATTACAGACCTCGCCGACACATTACCAAGTTTTTCCTTAACATTTTAACCTTCACCCACGCACACTCCTGGCGTATTCTAACTCCAATCCCTGTAAACAGCTACATCACAACTAAATTATTCTCAATCTCAAATCCCAATAAATAAGAAAAACCCATCAAAATTACAGCTAAGTCTCTGCTTTCACGCTCTGATCTGCCAGTTCATACGTATTTACAACACATTCTGATCGATCCGTCATCGAAATTCCAACACAAAAACAATCAATAAACCTGCTTTTGTTCATTAGGTACCTCACACAAGCATTTAAGACTCATTTTCATATTATTGGCCACTTTGTTTCCTTTTCTCTCTCTAATTATTTCATTTGTATTATTAGTTGTATTTAGCCTTTGTATAGCAGTTGATCTGAGAAGAAGAGTTGAATGGAGGGTGGTGAAGGTAGCCCTGTGAAAATGGAGGGTATGCAAATGAGGCTGCAGGCTGATCGGGCCTTCACTTTAGAGCCCGAAGTTTCGGTTTCGTCGCCGGTGACTAGGCAAAAGGCCGCGGCGGCGAAGAAGTTGATTGAAAATCATTACAAGAATTATTTGCAGGGTTTGCAAGATCGCATGGAAAGGTGTGTTCTTTATGCTTTGTTTCTTGTGTTAAGTCCCAGATTTGGGCTTTTAAAAAAATAGTGAATTGACCTCTGTTTTTGATTTATTGATATTTATTGAAGATGCGTTGCTTTGGTTTGAGTTCAACTCATTTGGACAATGATTTAGTTAAGTAAAGTGATTATGTTAAGATTCTTGTGATAGTTTGTGTAGTTTTGAGAATGCAAATCATTCATTAATGTTGGGAATTGTTATGATATGTGTCTTAATATCTATGATAGTTTGATCAAGGGGCAAAGACTACATAGTATGATTCGGGCAAATCGTGTAAATTCAAGTGTTTGAGAATGCAAATCACACATCAATGTTAGAAAAACAATTCTGGTTTATTTTAAAATCTATGAAATTTAATCAAGGGGCAAAAGTTCTATGCTCCTGGCCCATATACATTGTTTGATTTAGATGAACCGTGTAAATCAACTGTTTTAGAAAGCAAATCATACATCAATGTTGGAAATTGTTAAAATATACGTCTCACAATCTCTGGGGTTTGATCAAAGGTGAAAAATTTCTATACTCTTCACCATTTACAGTCTAATTTGGGTGAACCTTGTGAATCCCGTGTAAATTTCTAATTCGATGTTCTTAATTATCGTGCTTAATGCTCTGTTTCTTTAGGAGGAGGGCGTTGCAGAGAAGGGCGCAAGAGGATCAGATATCTAGCGAAGAGGAAGAGAAAATGTTGAGAAATTTGGAGAAAAGGGAAACAGAGTATATGAGATTGCAAAGGCATAAAATAGGGATTGATGACTTTGAGCAGTTAACTGTCATTGGTAAAGGAGCATTCGGGGAGGTATTTTGATTTTCAATATTCCGTATATAGAATTTCGATCAATGATTCACAAAAATTATGTTATATTATGTTATTTTCCTTGATCTATATGATTAAGCATATTTGATTATGCAGGTCAGATTATGTCGTGCTAAAAGTACAGGCGATATATTTGCCATGAAGAGATTGAAAAAATCAGAGATGCTTAGCCGCGGGCAGGTGAGATAATCATAATTTTCACATTAGAAACAAACAAAATGATATTTTTCAAGATAAATCATATGAAATTGTAAAGTGAACACATATATTAAGTCAATACAAAAAATGTTACTTATTAATTGATGTATATATAGGTTGAGCATGTGAGATCAGAGAGGAATCTACTTGCCGAGGTTGATAGTCGGTGCATAGTGAAGCTGTTTTATTCATTTCAAGATTCCGAATTTTTATACCTTATAATGGAATATTTGCCTGGTGGTGATATTATGACTTTGTTAATGAGAGAGGATATACTTTCGGAAGATGTTGCCCGGTTTTACATTGCAGAAAGTATTCTCGCTATTCATTCGATTCACCAGCATAGTTATGTCCATAGGTAAATTTTTGCTCTATTTTTCACACATATATACATATATACACATGGTGTGTGTTTACACACACATATGGTGTATCATATATTGGATGCCTTAGCCATGTTTTACCGAGAAAAGTTTTTGAGCGGTTTTGTGCTTATTTACTTCAAAATTATTTGTGTGTAGGGATATTAAACCAGATAATCTGATATTGGATAAAAATGGACATTTGAAGCTTTCCGATTTTGGCTTGTGTAAGCCCCTGGAGAAATATTCGTCTTTATTGGAAGATGACGATTTTGCGACTCAGGACTCGAGTACCGAGGGTGAAACTGGGACGGATAATGCTCCTTGGTTAATGGCAAAGGAGCAGTTACAACAATGGAAACGAAACCGTCGTGCCCTTGTATGCTTTCTTCTCTTATTTATTAATTGCCATGATCCTTAAATAAACAAAATACCCATTGTCAGATCTAGGCTTGTTAATGGGCGGGTATTGTCCAGACCCAAAGCTGTTCAATAGAAAGCTTACCCGACCCGGACCCGATGACACTAGGTAGTTCGGATCTGCGTTCAATTTTTACCCGGTGGTAAATTTACCCAAATTTAACCCTTTGAAAATACCCTCGGGTCTATACCCAAAGTTTACCCGTGGGCATTTGCCTGTCACGAACCCGACCTGAAACCTACCTGGCCCGTCGGGTATGCAATCGAGTCCGGGTAAAATATTTTTGAGTTGGTATTTCGTGGGTACGGTTTGAGTCTGGGTAATCCTTGCCCATTGACAGCCCTACTCAGATCCCAACAACTCAAAAAACAGGAAATCATAATCTATTTCTAATGACATGGGGTTGAAATAGTACTAAGTCTTTATATATTTCGGAAAATTTCTTAATTTCTCAAATCTCGACGTATTTTTGTTCTTAGGATTTCACGAAGGGCGTGTGTCCATGATTTACACTTTTTTTTCCGTATGTCTAGTTGCAGCACGTATATGGTTGATAATTGATATGTTTGTTTAAGTTTTTGTATCCACTATATTTTATTTGTAGGCATATTCTACAGTTGGAACTCTTGATTATATGGCACCTGAAGTTCTACTGAAGAAAGGATATGGGATGGAGTGTGATTGGTGGTCTTTGGGCGCAATATTATACGAAATGCTCATTGGGTATCCTCCCTTTTGTTCCGATGATCCTAGAATGACATGTCGAAAGGTATTTTCCACCTAAGTTGATTTATTTAGTGATTAAGATAATTTTCAATTTTTGGAGCATATTATGAAATTTGTTTGTAAATTATGTCACAATTTTCTTGTATCAGATTATAAATTGGAAAACATGCTTAAAATTCCCCGAAGATCAAAAAATCTCGGATGAGGCAAAGGATTTGATCTGTCACTTATTATGCGATGTTGACAAAAGGTTGGGCACGAGAGGCGTTGAAGAAATAAAGGTATGTAAATTTTTACGTAAAAGAGGTAAAAAAGATTTAAAAATATAATTTTTCGAAATATTTTGAAGTTATTATATATTTCAGGGACATCCGTGGTTTAGAGGCGTTAAATGGGACTCGCTTTATGAAATGGAAGCTGCATACAAACCGATTGTAAATGGAGACTTAGACACACAGAATTTCGAAAAATTCGATCAAGTGAGTTATATAATATAAGAAAATTGTTTACCGTTGTGCATTTATTTAAAATAATTTATGTAATACTTGTGTATATTTTTTTCTCAGGGTGAAAACCCGCCGTTGAATGGACCAAAAGTAGGACCTTGGAGGAAGGTAAAAGAATTATGTTTTATTACTGAAATTAAAACTCGAAAAAACCAAAAAAATGAATTTTTTCTTCGCCTTTATGAAATTTGTAATATGACCCTTTAATTTACCGATATATTTTTATGAGCAGATGTTAACTTCAAAAGATTCGAATTTTATTGGGTATACATTTAAGAAATCTGATATCCTGAAATCAGCTGGAACTGCAGGTATTCCATTTCTTAACAACTTAATTTTCTTCGTTAGATTAAATGTTACATGCATATTGTTTTTCGAGGAAAATGTATCAAGTTTAAATAATTCTAAACGCGTTTATATTTATATTACTATCTATCGATCAAAATTATCCTCATTGTGATTATTATCAATCAGGGATAGACATGAGCTCAAACGGGATTTCTAAACCACCATCTTTAGTGTCGTTATTTGGTACGTTTAACTTTCTACACAAATGTGTATATTATTAATTAGTTTCTTAATTTTGATGCGAATATTAATGACCGTTGATTTTCGATTGCAGGCAAGATGGACCTGCAAGATACTGTGATAGCAGAAGACGATCCAAAGGCAGAGATTTGATTTCGTGCCTGTTTCGATTCTTTATACGAGTTTTGATTGTTGAAGAGGTATTAATTATCTGAACGAAACGGAACGGTTAATTTATGTACAAAGAGAGTTAAATGGATTTGATGGTGATAGCAATTTGAGCCATATTTTTTGTCACCTGGTAACAACAATATGTACACATGAGTGTTCATGTATAGCCAATAAGTGTGTGTTTTAAGTTCATACTTCATAGGATTCATTTGTTTTGGTGGGAAAATGTTTACTGAAAAATACCACTTTTTTAAATATTGATAATGTTTTTGTTTCCATTTTGATTTACACATTCCAGCAATAGTTAACTATTGTTATGTTGAATCATTATTCACTTCATCTTCTATAACCATTTACTCTTTAGTTCATTTCTTTTGCGATCATTGAAAGGGTGACTCGGGAATTTTCATAATATTTGTTGTAGTAGATATATTTCGAGAATATAACTCACGAAAGTCACTAAGAATTACTCAGGAAAATGTATTCTATACCATTGGCTAGTGTGCTTATCATGATTGGTCTTAAGACGCCATCATATAACGGTTTTTTATTTAAATGTGCTGAGTTTGAGTTCGAAAATTGTTGCAGATATTTATATTCATATTTATTTAAGTGTATTTAGAATTGTTGGTGACAACTTCAAATGATTAATCACTTATTTTAAGTGTATTTGTGGATCAAAAAGTGATCATTATTTCAAAAGCAATATTCAGTGATTTTCGAGACTTTACATACCAAAATATCTACACACTTTATATTAATTTGTGAATATACACCTACAAACATATATACACATATCTTCGATTTTGAATTTCAGATTCTCGAAAATCGCCAAAAAAGAAAAATAAGAGATCAAAATGAAGACACCAATGCTTGGAAGTGAGAAGTAGAAAGATATTTGTGAATGATATTTATTTTAGGACCAAAATATCTCACCTTTTTTTCTTATTCTTTTACTCACAATTTTGACCTTTAGCCGTGAAGTGGCCATTCTTCTCCTGCCGACGCGTGTAAAAGCTAACACAGCTGGCACCCCATGCCCACCTATAAATACTAAACCGAAATTCAAAAGAAAAAATAAAAAAAAACCAACTCAACAAATCAAAACCCAGAGCTAATTATTATTGTAAAATTCAATTTCTGATTTTTATAATTCTTGTTTTGGGGTTTATGGAAAATTGGAGAAATTTATCTGGGATGGCTGCTAGAAATTCTGATGAGCAAGAAGAGACCTCGATTTTGGTGGGTAAATTTTATTTTTTTATTGTTGTTGTTTTGATATCTGTTTAGATTATTTTTGTATCATGAAAAGGTGGCGATGGTGGTTAAATATTCAGTATTTTTTTTTTTTCATAATCGAATTATTTGATTTGTGGTAAGATATTTAAGAATTTGTGTTTGGAGAGATCATACTGTTGTTGATCAGATAGACTGATTTTTTCTAAGAATTAAGTTGCCATTTCGCATTTTCTACTGGGTTTTTGGGTTAACTATGATGTTTTTGTTATTGTATTTGTGTGTATATATATATATATATGTATGTATATTTATATTGAAGGTACTTAGTAGAACACATAGCTAATGGGAATTCTAGCAAATTGCACGAAAAAACGAATTACATAAACAAGTCGATCATGAATATATATATATGTATGTATATATATATATGTATGTATATTTGTGTGTATATATATATATATGTATGTATATTTAGACAACCTCGTTCTTGCATGTTCAGGCAAACAAGTCGAAGCCCACAGAATGGACAGATGAGAAACACAGCTTATATCTCAAATCCATGGAAGCTACATTTGTCAACCAGTTGTACAAATCATTAGATTTTATCGGTCGAAAATCTCACAAAAACAGCCAATTTGGATCGAAATCGAAATCATCCAAGCACAATGAGACATGCATTGGCACTCCTTCTTGCCAGGTTTGACCTCTAATATACAGACAACTTTGTTAGGAATATAATGTCAATGATGAAAATAATCACTCAAAGAAAAGCAATAAAAAACAAGAATTGTTGACCCAGTTCGTCAGATTCTCTGACTACGTCTGGGGGCGCTGCCAAGCCAGAATATTCACTATATATTTTAAGATAATGAGTTATAATGATATTAGGGCTATTTATAATACAAGATGCGTAACCCTAACAAGAGAATGATTACGTAAAGACTAAAATACCCCAAAAAACTTTCAGCGAAAGTTGTGACCCCGTTTACAGTCCAGGCTCCATAACTCAACAAACTTAACTAGCATTATTTCTTCTTGTAATGATACCTCTTGTAATAGATTCGCCGTGAAACAATATATAAGCAACACTTATATCTATCTATGTAGTTTAAGGTTCTTCAAGACGGGTTTTGGTCCAAAATCGAGTTCCAGAGAGATGACTCAGAAGTGAATCAAGAAGAAGGGTCTCGGGTTATTTTGACAAACCCATGGATACGCCATTACAGGTGTCGAGAAAGTCAACCAATCAGAAAGTTTCAAACTTTGGGCACGAAAGATCCTTCGAAAACTACAACAAATCAGCGTTTAACGAATAACTTCCGTTTTTGGCAGCAAGATTCTGTAAATAGCAATACAGGTTAGCTAAAACACTTGAATCTATATCTAAAATAGCACCAAGTTTTTAGTATATGAAATTGCCATTGTTGAAAACAGGGCAACCTCAAGAACACTAACCAATCACATTGCAAGTGTTATTACACTTGGCCCGTGATTGGTCGGGTCCCACTAAACCGAGCACCGTTGGATCGCCTTGAAGGCTATGTTTGGTTTATGAGTTTTTGTGACGAAAAGGGAGCAAATAAACGCAGTTTCGTTTTTTTTTTTTTTTAAATTTCCTAATGTAATTTTCTTGAATTTATTCAGAGGTGACGGATCAAAATTTCATCGATGAAGAAGAGAAGCCTGAAAGAACACATGAAATAAAGAGAACAAGAACTTCAAACAACGATCAAGTAATCTAAATATTTCTAAATACACATTTATATGCAATTACAGACGAGTAATTTGCGGTTTGCACCCTGAAAATGGGTTAGTTTGGCGGTCTCCACCCTAGAATTAAGAAAATTACGGTCTCCACCCTCGAATTATAGTTATGTTGGCGTTTTGCACCCTCAATCAAATTCCGGCAAAAACTAAATGATTCCGGCAGGGCAAATTTGTCCAGAAAAAATTAAAACAGTACACATCCAATCCATCCATAGATGCAGATCCTCCATCTTTCTCTGGTGGTTGACAGCTCGTAAATGTTTTTTACTTAAATATGATAGTTGTGACTACATAATGCTGATTTTTGCTTAATTATCTGCGAGAAGGGTAAGAGGAAGAAGAGAAATGGAAATGGTTTTTACTCGGTTGTTTCCATCGTTGTTCGAAAACCCTTCTTGGTGCTCTTCTCTGCTATTACTCTTTTGCATAATCATATATATATTTTTCTGTTACATGTTTTTGCAGAAGGGGACTTCAAATTGCTGGCATAGTCTGCACTATAGGCTGTTCACCGAATCGTCGAATCGAAACGAACACTAAAAATTTCAATCCAAACCAAAATAAAAAAAAAAATTCGGATTAGTTTTCGGTTTTTCTTTCATTGTCGATTATTGGTTCGATTTTGACTTTCAGGGGCAGGGCATACCCAAGGATAGGTAAATCCGATTCCTTGTAATCAAATAAGTTAAACGGGTAACTCAAGGACGGAGATTGGATTGGCCCCCTCCTCTCACGAACGAACCTACTGGCTCTCTGATAGACTCCTAGAATGAATGGCCTTTAATCGACCCCTTTCTACTCACCCTGTAACCGAGAAGTCGAACCTAATTGATATATATATATATATATATATATATATATATATATATAAAGAATTGAAAAAATACAAAAGAATAGGGAAATCGAAATAATCGATCGAACCAAGCATTTTTAAGAAAATTATGGTTGGTTTGGTTTTTAAACTGAACCCAATTGCATTTTTGATCCGATTTGGGGTTCGTAATCCCGAAATTTCGATCAATTTTCTACCGAACGTAACTAATTCGCACCCCAATTTCACTTATCCGAAAGGGTAAACCAGATCCTGTCAAATTATTCTGGGTGACTGGCCCCGAAACAAGCTCTACTTGGTCCAAGGAATTCATTCCATCTACCCACTTTGGTCGAACATCTTTCCTGTTGATTCAAAATAACATAACAGTACTTGGTTACATTCAGGTGTTTCAACAAGAAAGATAGTGTTTGGGGAAGAAGAAACTTTTGTTAAGTAGATGCCCACTTGAGAACAAAAAAATTGCCGGAAATTAATGGAATAATTAGGAGATGAGTTGGTTGCTTCTTCAAGAAATCAAAAGGACCCAGTTGTGGCGACCCAGCTGCTGCCACAATTGTTGTAGTATGGGTACAGTTGGTAAAAAGAATTGGAGATTTTATATTTGCCCGGTGTCTCACGTGCATATGATGTATTAAGGAAGAAATTAAGGTGGGAATTGTTTTTACTTGTTCTGGACAAATTTGCCCTGCCGGAATCATTTAGTTTTTGCCAGAATTTGATTGAGGGTGCAAAACGCCAACATAACTATAATTCGAGGGTGGAGACCGTAATTTTCTTAATTCTAGGGTGGAGACCGCCAAACTAACCTATTTTCAGGGTGCAAACCGCAAATTACTCAATTACAGACTGATATTACAGGATTTTGAATAGTAAATTTTTCATTCAGGTTGTGCCTTTTGATGATATTATTCGAGTGGATTATGCTACCGAAAATCATGTACATCCCGAAGACTAGGGACCGGGATTTTATCACGAGATATTTAGGCTTATTAATTCAAAAAAGAGAAAATATGACCAGTTATTAGACGATATCTTGTTCGTAAGAACGAAAGAGTTCATTTGACTTCATGAAGAAATGAGTTTAGTGTTGAACTTTGAGAAATTGCAGAATGTAGTTGTGATTTTTAACAGAGAATTGTAACTGATGGGTCCCCAATTAAGATTAGGGGCATTACGGTAATTCAATAAATAATTGATATAAATGCAATATTAGTATGTGGGCCTCCAACGTGGGCCCAATAAAGCGAGCCCATAGCCTAACTAAAATCTCTATAAATACCATAATGATCAGCTAAACTGATTATTATCGGGTTTCCACTCTGAGAACTAGAATTACTAAACACTCTCCAAAATCCACGAGATTGAGGGATATAATCACTGCGAACTACGAAGAGGTTTGATCCTACCTAAGTAGGTACGTAGGCAGCTCGAAGTTACTGAGCACAGCCCCACTATCTAAAAACACTTAATCTGGTTTGTCGTGAGTCGGGTCGGAAGTTACTGAGCACAGCCCCACTATCTAAAAACACTTAATCTGGTTTGTCGTGAGTCGGGTCGGATCCCATCCCCACGTGTCCCTCACGTGACTATTATTATTTGATCCCGCATCAGTAACATATCTTGTTTCAAATTAAAATCCCATCGTTATTGTTAACAGGCTATAAATGGTATGATATATTCATCACTAGAATGTTATTTGAAAAATATTTTTGAACTTAGATACTTTTTCTAAGAAAATATCAATATTTTCATATATAGTCTACCATATTCGAAAAATGAGAAGCATTCATGAAAAAAATTCCCAAATTTTCATTAGGTAACATAAACGAGCAAAGCCTAATTCATTCGGATCATTATCTCTACTAGTCTAACAATTCAAATAATCTATCACATAATAAAATATAAATAATATTCATACAAATATAAACAAGTCGATTAGAGCTGAATTTTTTTTTTTCGATTTCCCAAAAATTTATGTATGATATATATCATACATTTAGACATAATTACGCAACCAAATATATGCAGCAAATATTTGATCCCAATGTGACCCAATTTTAACCAATGTTTTGAAACCCGGACCGTTCATCGAACCGAAAAATTGACTGGGTCAAGGGTCACCAGTGGGTCGACCGTGGTTAAACCAGTGACGTCATAAATATATATAAATAATATTTATATAATAAATTATATATACTTTACTACTAATATTACAAAATAATTAAAAAATATGTAAATGCATTTCAGATTTTAATATACATAAAATATGAAACCAAATCAAAATGGATAAATTAATAAGAAATATATTGTTTTAAAATTATTTAGTAAATAAAATTATAAAAGAAAATAAAAAGTGATATAAAAGCCTAAAAAAATGCAAACCCTACTTAATGAAAGATGAACTACTGCGCAGCCACTCTCTTGACTCTTCTCTTCATCTCTTCCCTTCATCTTCTTCTTCTATTGTCTTTTTATTTTTCTCATTTTAACCTCAATTATTAACTCCTTTTCTATTCTTCTTCTAATCTTTCATCTCTTTTTCGTTTTATTACATTTCCTAAACACCATTTTTGTACTTCGTGAAATCTAAATCTGAGAAGTTAGAAGCTCCAATGGCTGATTCGATCTGATTTGGAAATATCATATACTCGGCCGGTTCTAGTGACCCGCGAACGGTTCGACGGGTCGACCGATTCTACCGCCGGGTCGAGCAAAAACGGCGGTTCTTGGCTCCGAACGATTTTGAGGTGTGATCCACTCGTTTTGAAGCCCGGTTCCCGATTCCGGCGGTCCGACCGAACGGTCCGGGCCGGGTTTCAAAACACTGATTTTAACCCGCTTTGATTTGGTCAAATTCAAATCTATTTTAAAAAATAGATAATTAATCATGTAATAAATATAAAATGTTATTCTTAAGAAATACACTTAAATTTATTTTCTTATTTTCCATTCTCAAGAGGAAAAAGGGAACAAGAACAAATTTAACCTGAAGAAAAAGAAATATTATGTGTGTGTATAAACTTGGATTATCGAAAAATAATCTCTATAAAGTATATGCTCAGCTCAAAATCCATCCGACCTCACTTCTGATTTTCCTCGCATTTCCCATCCCTAAGAGCAATTTATTAGATTCCCAATTTCAAACCCAAAAAGAAAATCAAATTCTTGTAGCTATTTTTCCTAATGCCTCCGATTAATCCCGCATCGAAAGCGGTGGCGCTTTTGGTTTCCCGACGGAGTTTATTCCGGCATCGGGTACCTAATTGTTCGAATTATAATCAGATTAGGTTTTTGAGCACCATTTCTGGGACTAATGCCTTTTCTTCTGCCGATAGAATCGTCGGTGGTGGTTACAAGAATTATTATGAATTTCGAAATTCGTCGAGTGTCAGTTACATTGGATTTCAGAAAAGGGGTTTCTTGGGATGCAATGATGGAGAAGATGGCATTGGGCTTTCGAAAAAATACGAAGAAAGGCGTGTTATAGGGTAAGTTTCTTTTAATTGTTCGTCTATTTTCATTTTTCTTGATTGCTATATTGGTTTTAAATGCTTAATTTTGGGTTGATTTTTGAATTTGAACACATGTATGAGAAGCCACATTCTCAGGTATGTTTCAAGACACAAATTTACACGTCAAATGAGATGGAAATAGAAATCCCAATTTGAACTCAGAAAGCTCTTAAAGATGTAAAATTCAATGAACTGTTCTTAAAGACAATGCGGATATTTTATGATCATCTTTGTGTTTGCTGATTTTTGTTTCTATTTTTAGATATTCACCAGAACAAATGTTCAATGTGGTTGCTGCTGTTGACATGTATCAAGATTTTCTTCCCTGGTGTCAAAGGTCGGAGATAATTAGACGCAATCCTGATGGAACTTTAGATGCTGAGCTAGAAATTGGATTTAAGTTTCTCGTTGAGAGTTATACATCCCGTGTTGAGCTACACAAACCGAGGTCTATTAAGGTGAAAGTTCACTTTAAATTTCGAACGAGATTACTTGGATTGTTTAAAGGATGTTCTTGTTGTCTTGCATTACATTAACGGTTCATATGGCGTTTGTTGATTTTTTCGGTCTTTGTTGCAGACAACCTCGTCCCAGACTGCCCTTTTTGATCATTTGATTAATATATGGGAATTTAATCCCGGGCCTGTTCCAGGAACGTGCCATCTTCATTTCTTCGTCGACTTCAAGTTTCAATCACCATTTTATCGAAATGTGAGTTTGTTTAGCAGTTTTTACTTGCTTATAGTTTCAATCTATCTTCTGTAAATTGATTGAATTCTTCATTACAGATGGCAAATATGTTCTTTAAGGAAGTGGTCTCTCGACTAGTTGGTTCCTTTGACGAGCGATGTAGGCTTATATACGGTCCTGGGGTGCAAGTTCTTGAAAAAACTTCAGAGCAAAGGGTATAAAAGTGGCGTATTTTACAATCGTATTTTTCAGATATTTTGTACGTATTCTTGGTTAGCTGAGCTCGTATTTACACAAATCGAAGCTCTTTTTTTCTGCGTTTTTTCGTATAGCTATTACTTGGATGCATCAATAGGTCTTAGTTAACATGTATACTTTGAGATAACATGTATACTTTTTTTCTGCGTTTTTTCGTATAGCTATTAACATAGAGTATGCATTTTCGTATCGAACTCTTTGAATTTGAAACGGGTTTTGAACGTACCTGAACTTCTTTGAAATTCTTAAATAAATGTGAGACTACTTGTGCAATAATGTGCTTAAATAGTATTTAATGTTTTTGCTACTGAAAATAATGGGACTAAAATGAAACGAGAGTCAATTTATGGACCAATTTGTTAATTTTTGTCATTTTATTTTTTGCTCTTTAATTGTTTTCAATTTATGACCCAATTATTAAATTATGAGTAGTAATAGCCTTAAATTCTATAAGTGTACCCAATTATTAGATTGGCACATTTTATGAGATAAATTGCATTAAGTCCTTCATAAGTGAAGAAATTGCATTATGGTCCCTGGACAATTCAAACTCAAATCGGGTTGCCATACTATTCGACCCGAACCTGATTCATCAAATTATGAATAGTAATCGAATTAAATTCTATAAGTACCTCCATATGTTAATTCGTAGGGAATCAAATAAAAAATTCCATTCATTGAAAATTGCAAAATTACATATATACAAGGGTTAAAGAATTTTTAACAAAAGTGTAGATCTTATGATCAGATTTTTTGTTTTTATTTATATTATCACATACATATCATAATTCATAAAAAAAAATTGTTCAAACAGAGATCCATATTTTAAAAAATTGATTGTTGACTTAATTAATTAAAGTTATCTAATTAATAAACCAATATGCATGAAAAGCATTTTCCACTCGACCAGCCCATTATGCCTATATTTTAGTTTGAGACGTGAGATGAAGGTAGCTGAAATCCCGCCGCCGTCTACGGTGTATGCGGTGGCCATGTCAATTAATGATCGCCTCCCTATCACACCTCACCCACCCTACTATACTATTAAATCCTGATCCAGAATTCCAAATCATCACTTCAATTTTGTTCTTGCTTAGCTTATTTTTCATCGACAGTTGCGAATTTTAGCAAGATTCAGGCATGGCGGCGAGCTCAACTCAATTGAAATCAGATGCGATAATGGAGATGATGAAGCTCTATATGGAAACTGATTCTGGAAAAGAGATCGCCAAGAAAGTTGGATACGTTTATCAGATCAATATTGCTCCTCAGGTCTTCATTTTTTTTGTTCCCTTGTTGGAGGAAATTGTTTGATTGATCAATATTGATTTAGATGAGTATAATTATTTTGTTTTTTGATTCAATTGGCAGAAAATCGGGGTTGATGAGAAGTGTTTTATTGTTGATTTGAAGAAAGGGGAAGTTAAAGAAGGTTAGGGTTCTTCACTCTGCTCTAATTTTGTTCAATTTTACTAAGATTTTCTTGCATTTCGATATATGTGACCGAAATTACAAACAAAACCCTCACTTTTCGTGTAATTATCAAAACTCACCACCTCAAAACTAACAAGGGGTAGAATTTTAAGAATCTTTAAATATATACGATGCATGTATGATAATTTTTGAAAATTGAGGAAGTTATGGCAAATACATAATAAATTAGGGGTATGTATGCAATTTTCCTTAAGTGTAATGCTCGAAAGATGATAAAGATTATTAACACTCGATTCGGTCCGAGAAAAGAAAACATATAGAAAACCTTATCTAATTATCAAAGGCGCGCATGGCGTTGCCCCTTAGCGCGCCATGAAACTGTAATGATCTAACATGGATTTCCCAGAATTTTAATAATAAAGCAGAAGATTATTGGTTTTGAATAAGAACAGATAAGAAGAAAATAGAGTAGGGAAGAAAGAGAAGAATTTAGGAAGGAAATTAGATATAACTTTCATTCATAATCCCCAAAATACAATGTATCTCCTTATATATAGCTAAATAAGACAAAATGCATAACAAACTCCCAGCTGCGTTCCATTCATTTCCTTCTCTTCTGGATCCAATCATCACATGCCAAGTGTCCCCCTTTTTCTATAAGTGAATAACTAAGACGTTGGATGGCCCAGATTAAATCATCGAACTCCCTCATCCTACGGTTCATATTCAAACTGGCAATAACAGCCATATTCATGACATTACCTCCCCGATTTTCTGATCCTTGTCCACAAGGATCACACTTTGGACTTCCGATTTTAACATGTGTGAAGTCTTCCTTTTCAGCCCCAATTGGAATAGAGCATGTACAATTCCCAACCTGTATAAACATTTTGGCACCGAAATTCCAAGCAAAGAAGTGTTTGAAAGTAAAGTAAAATTCGAGTTGATCCATAGCTCCTTTAATAAGCAATTTCCAAATCACACATGTCGTCATGTAGAGAATTCGAAGGATTAGGTTGCACGTTTTATCTTGCAACTGCTTCAATGATGATTCGTACTTTTCCAGAGCAAGCTTAGCTTCTTCATCAACCTCCACTTTTCTCTTTTTTAACCCACGCACCATGAATGGTAAAGAAGTCACTCCCGACGTTGGTATTTCTTTCACATAATTGATTTTTTTAGCCCACGCAGCGTGTTGATGATGCTGTTGACAAAAAAATTCTCGGGTTGCTTCATATTGGACGTCCAGACCACGTTGTAAGATGCGCTTTGCCCACTTGTTGCTGTTGTTGTGCCTTAACGTCATACATTCCTCAGCTATTTTGAACTCTTGTTGCGTCGCAAGTTCTTTGGCAGCTTCTGAATCCATTTCTATTGCAGATTTAGCAGCTTTCCTTCTGTCATTTCTCAACAAACTGTGATAGGTTTTGGATTTTATCTTTTTAACTTGTTTTGCTTTCATTTCATGGTGAAAGAGAAGGGCGCGCATATTCAAGCCATTCCTGAGTTTGCTGAATCCGGATTGTCCACGCAGTGGGTCCAAAAGTTCCTCAATGCTAATCCGGCCATATCTACCAAGAATATCACTACTAGGATTGAACTCGGACTCTAGATATCCCTCAGATATAACAAAATCATTCTTCTTTTTACCCCCGAAATCATCACTAGTAATCTCTTCAAACATATAATTCCTCATTTTTGTGATGTAGTCAGCAGACTTACTCAACTCAAACCAAATCAACTCAAACCAAATTCTCAAATCCCCTGCTTGTGAGGTTGAAACTAGCCAAATCACATGACTTATCATCATATACTCAGTTGCACTAAGCCAATTAATTTGAAATAAGAAATGCAACTTCAAAACATTAAGTGCAAAACTTTCCATAGTAATTGTAAGCCCTGAAATTTCCTTAAGAGACGTAAGCAAAACCAAGCAGATAACAATAGCATTTTTAACGTGGAATTGATTGCCTACCATATCATTAACATATACCTTTCTAGCACAATAACGAGATATACCGAAGTGCAAATTCCAATGAATTAGCATAAGTAACAATATGATTAGACGCTCCGTAAAAATCACGTATACCCAGTTTGTACCAAGAGCTCTCATCCATAAGTCGATTCGTAAATCTCCCTTGAACCAATAATCAGTTATCCCACAATTCTTATACCTCATCCGAGAATTATAAATGAGAAGGATTTGCTTGAAATCCATATTTCTAAAGCATTCCAACATAATATTCAAATATTCAAGGTTACTATTGTTCACATCGATAGAGACAAACAACTTCATATTCCAATTGTACACGATGGTTCCACCGGGGTCAATTATAAAATTAACTATATCATCACAAACATAGTGAAAACGAAGTTTGACCTGAACGTGGAAGTGTATATACCCTGTCGTTTGCTCAATATTATCATCAATCTTTTCATTTGCCGATGCAATTGTTGCGTTGAGTAGGTTAGTGTACGCCATTCTCTCATTGTCTAGGAAACTCCCAAAATCAGCATCACTCTTGTTACCACCTTCAATTCCTTTCAACTCATTGAGTCCTAACATAGCCATTTTATCAAACATATTGATACCTCTATTTTTCTTCACATACATTTCAGCAAACACCTTGTGGTTAAATTCCACCTCACTTGGTACACCAAAAATCTGAACTAATTCTTCATCGGTCAATTGATTTTCACTGATAATTCTAGTAGGCATTTTCTCGAACAGATATAGTTCATTGATTTGTTTCACTTCTTGCTCAGAAATTCCCTCATTTAGCTCAAATTTATGAAGTATCATGATTACAAAATCATCCCAAGTTGGTGTATCCCTCTCCTCAAAGTACTTCCTCAACCATATTTTTGCATCTCCATCGAAATAGATATAAGCTAAGTCAACCTTCTTATCTTCAGGAAATGTAGGTAATACCTGAAAATATTTATCACATTTCTCAACCCATGATTGAGGGTTCTCACCATCAAATCGAGGAAACTCGAGCTTATGTGTTGGATTAGCCCCCCTAAACGCCCCTGTTAGCTCTGCTCCCCCAATACTAACTCTCGAACTGCTTTGGTGAGATAGAGATCCTCTTTCCATATTCACACCCACTGGTGGCCCTCCTAATATAGATTTTCCCTTATTAAGCATTTCCATTTGAGTAGCAATGTTTTGTAACTGATGTTGCATTGCTACAAGTTCAGACTGTAGCCTATTTTGTGCCTGAGAGATTTCATCAAATCGTCCCTGGTTACTCCTTTCTCCTGCCTCCCTCATAGCTCGCTCTTCGACCAACATAATTTCAGTCCGTTTGCATGCTTCCAGTAGCTCCTTGTTTCGAGTCCCTTTAGCCATTGTTCCGAGGAACGTTGGCTCTTGATACCAAATGTAATGATCTAACATGGATTTCCCAGAATTTTAATAATAAAGCAGAAGATTATTGGTTTTGAATAAGAACAGATAAGAAGAAAATAGAGTAGGGAAGAAAGAGAAGAATTTAGGAAGGAAATTAGATATAACTTTCATTCATAATCCCCAAAATACAATGTATCTCCTTATATATAGCTAAATAAGACAAAATGCATAACAAACTCCCAGCTGCGTTCCATTCATTTCCTTCTCTTCTGGATCCAATCATCACATGCCAAGTGTCCCCCTTTTTCTATAAGTGAATAACTAAGACGTTGGATGGCCCAGATTAAATCATCGAACTCCCTCATCCTACGGTTCATATTCAAACTGGCAATAACAGCCATATTCATGACAGAAACGTGGCGTGGGGCCTACCTTTCATATGACGCGAGCCAATGGCGTCAAATTGCTCGCCATTTCGAAGTCATATAACCGAGCAAATATTGGTCAAAACGAAAAAGTTTTTTTTTTTTTTGGGTCAAAACTAAAAAAAATTTGGGTCAAAATCGAGTCAAATAATCGAGGATAAATTGAAACAACCCATCTTTAAAACTTCAAATTATCAATAAATTGAAAAACTCCCAACTCTATCCCTCTCTCAAACGTTTTCGCTCCCTCCATTTCTGGTCGTTATGCCGCCCCACCACCGTTCAACCGCCGCCACTCCGGTGGTTGCTGTTGTTGTTGCCACCACAGTCACCGCCTCCTTCTCCGTCCCCGGAGCGCCCCAAGAGAAGGTATAGTAAAGTTTTGCTTTATTTGCTAAATCTTTATGAAACAACTTTTGAAACCATGTGATGAAAAAAAGAAATAAGAAGAAAGTTGGTTATGCGTTTAAAGAACTAGTTGTATGTGTTGGTTTTTGTTTGAGATAGCTAGCAAGTAATTGGAAGCAATTATTTCATCTTAACTGCTGATTTATTAAGATTATAAACCCATGATCTAAAAGATCGAAAAAAACATTATCCCGTTTATCGTTGATAATGAACGTTTAATCTTATAGGGACGTACGACGGGAAGCCAGACACAACCTTCTCATTTACAGATGATGTTTTTATGAAGGTTGCCAGTGGGGAGATGAGCCCTCAAATTGCCTTCATGAGGTGCCTCGTTTTCTATCTTATCAATCGATACAATAATTTGTTCGACTTATTTGAATGAAATTCAACTAACTTTGTCCGAATATTACAGGGGTTCGTTGAAAATGACGGGTAGTATCAGTGCCGCTACAAAGTTTACCCTCGACATTTTCCCGAAGCCATCAAAGATGTGAGCCGTTGGATTACACATGAACTATCTATACTATCATTGTTATTGAGATTTTTATGTTGTAATCTGAAACAGTTTATGCATAATGCCTTGCCTTCTATATTTGATGATGTTTTATTGGATTTTGATGAGTTGAATTCAATAATATACCTAATGGGATGATTATATATTCATTAATCAAGGGTGTCAATGAGCTGAGAATACCCAAATTCAAATCGGACCCATAAAATACCCACAAAAAAATATTTTACCTAGACCCAACCTGGACCTAATCACATACCCAACGGGTCCAAAAGAATTAGACCCAACGGGCCGGGTACGTTTCGAGTTTGGTCCGTATCAAATAAATGCCCACAAGTATACTTCAGGTATTGATCGAGTATAATTCCGCAGGTATTTCCAAAGGGTAAACTTCTAGTAAGTTTCAAATAATATTCAGGCAGTTTTTGGGTAAAATACCCGTAGGTAAAAATTGGACTCGGATCCGACCCAAACTCGAAGTACCCAGTGTCATTGGGTTTGGGTTGGGTCCGGGTCTCATACTCTACAAGTCGGATCCGGGTCGTGTGAAGTTTTCCATTGAAATGGTCTGGGTCTGGGCAATCCCTGGACATTGGCTAGCCTAATTCCATCACAGGTAAATAAAGGAAAGCAATCAACAAATAAAAATGGTATATCATCAATACAAAATATTCAGAAATTATTGTACGTATTCAGCATGTACAAATATATATCCTCTCTCAGAATGCAAATCAATCAACAAATTTCAGAAACATAAAATCATATAATTCAAGACGAAACGAAAAAAAAAAAAACCCGATACTTACGCCTTCTTCGCCTGCACTTTCTTTTTCGCGAGGAACATAAAAATCCTCGGGAAAAACGATTTCTTCTTTTTCTTCGTAACCATCTTCTCAGGAGACGATTCAGTTTCTGAATTACTCGTATTTTCCGCATTTACCATTTTTGCCCTCGGACTCCTCTGATGCAGAGCCGAACCCGTATCAGCCATTGATCCCTCTTCAAAACTAGGCCTTGGACTTCTACTAGTATTAACCGACGGTACAGATTCACCGGTTTTCCTTCTCTGCTCGCTCTCAGCCCTCCATTTTCTCAACTCCATTTCGACGCCCAATTTTCCTTCCTTTGCTTGCTCGGCTTTTTGCAAAGCCGCTTCTAACTTATCCTTTCGTTCAGACATCTCACGGCTCACTTCTTCGAGCTTATTTAAGCTGCTTAATTCTTTTTCCTTAGCTAAATCGATTTGCGCTATAGCATCCGCCACGCGTGCGTTCGCCTCTTCTTCGGCCTCGTGGGCCCGCTTGCTAAGCTCGTAATATTCTTCCAAAGTTAAGGTTATTCCGTTCGATAAATCCTCTTCGTCGTTCTTTTTACCACATTCGCTCTCCTCTAAAGCACTTATGGCCGCCAAAGCCAACTTCTCGGAGGCTTTCGAGGCTTCTATTTCCTTTCGGGCCGCGATTAATCTACTCTCCGTGGTGCGGGCCCCGGCTCTGGCTTGCTCGAGTTCTTCCTTCGCCTTTTCGAGCTCGGCCCGAGCCGTTTGGACGAGGGCTCTCGCTTGTTCGGCCCGTTGGGCCGCGTCTTGTAGTTGTTTCGGAAGCTCGACCATCTTTTCTCTCTCCTCTTTCTCTCTCATCTGAACGAGGGCGATTTCGGACTTTGTCCTATCGATCTCGGCCTCGAGGGACGCAACGGCGATCGAAGCCATCCCTTCCCGTTGTTGGATGGATGAAAGTTCCGTTTTACCCTTCTCGAGCTCGGTTTTCAGTGACGTGGCGGCCGATTTCAAAATGTTGACCTCGGTATTCGCTTTCTCGATATTGAGCTTCACTTCTTCGAGTTCCTTCTTTGCCGCCTCAACCGCGGCCTCAACACCGGCCCGGGTTTTTTTCTCGGGCCCGTTTTCCGAATTTACCCCTTGACCGGTTTCCTCTAATTTTGACTCCATATAAGCCGCTAACTCCGCTTTTAACTCACACAACAAAGCCGTCGCCTTATCCAACTTCGATTTCAAATCCTTTTTCGACAACATTTGCTCGTTTAGTCTCTTAAGCTCCTCCTCGGCCTCCTTTAATTCCCGCTCCCAATCGAGCGTATCTTGTTCTTTCGCCATAACCGCGCCTATTCTATGCTCCTCGGCCTCCATATGCGCCGCATGAGCCGATTCCAACGCTTGTTTCAAAGTAATAATCTCGATAGTCAAATCCTCGACCGATTTTTCGGCCTCTTTCGATTTATAAGCGGCCTCTTCGGCTTTCTTAACGGCCGCGTCTTTTTCGGCTACCAATAAAGAAAAATCTTTTCTTAGCTGTTCCAATTCGTCGTTAACGGTTTTGAGATCCGAAACTGCAGCCGCATGCCTTGCTCGGGCCACCTCGAGCTGAGCCTTGGCTGCAAAGCTAGCCTCGTCGGCTATGCCTTGCTCCATCTCTTCGACTCGGAGCTTTGCGAGCTCGGAATCTTGTTTGGCTTGTTGTTCTTCGGTTTGTGCTCGTTCGAGATTGAGTTTTAATTCTTCTATGAGTCTTTTAGTGCTTTCGAGCTCTTTCAAAACTTGCGTTTTCGCCTCTTCGGCGGCCTCAGATTGTTGCTTGTATGACGGCATCTCCTCTTGCGCTCTCTCGAGTTCTAGTTCGATGAACTTTCGTCTCTGCATTGATAACAAAAACCACTTAGAATGGAATTTAGACGAATAATTTTCATATATATATAATACATTTGCCTCATACAGAGGGGCAATTTAGGAATTTCATGTTAGTTACATATAGTAAGCAATCTTTCGATGTCTACTCCTAATCCTCAATGATATACTTCAAATTGGTTTAATCCCGCGAAACTATTTCATAGAAGTTCACTAAATATCTTCTTCCCATAGTGCAAATAGACTTCGATTATTGAATAATCCACTTGAAAGTATAGAAAAGTGAACCAATTTTACTTTTCGGAAGGGTAAAATCGTCCATAAAGAAAAGTGAAGCTACTTAGAGAAGATAATACCTCGACGGTTTGCACACGGTGGGCTTTCCAATCAACGATCCCTCCAAACTTTGAAACAGCAGCCTTCACAGACTCGATAGGTGCCGCCGTGTCGATTTGACCTCGGGTTAAGTCAAGATTATTAGAAGTTTTCGAGCGCTCGGTTGACTTTGGGCCGCTACTATAATTGGCGGGGATTTTGGCAACAATCTCGTCAACGCTAACGTTTCGTCTGTGAGCGGACGGAACATAAGGCAAATGATAATCATCCTCCGGAGACGGCCTCGCCACTATTTTGACTTCATTATCTTCTTCCAACTTGTTCGATGAATCGGGCTCTGAAAGTGAAATTACAGTATTACCCTTGTCAATTAACGAAGATTCTTCATTGTTTTGAGAAGCGGTGTTTGAAGCTGATTGGTTCTTGTCCGGTGTAGGAGAAGGTTCCGGAGGAGCATTTTTGTTGATAATTTTATCGCCCTCCATACTGATTAAATACTAGAAGGAGCCAATCAAGTACCTGAAATAATTTGTGGGGGTATTAAAGTCTTTTTACAGAAAACGACGAATAATCTTTCTAGTTTTCAATCAAACTCTTTGCATGATATTTCAGAACTCAAGTCGTCATATATGCAAGTTTCCAAAAAAACAAAAACTACGATGCAATAAACACTCCATGGATATGGTTAGTCTAAGTAAAGAACATAGATTTCGGTTGTAATAATTTAGACAAACTCAACCTTGTACATCGGCGGAAATGGATGTCTGATTAACAAATTTACACCTCTAAATCCGACTTGTTTGGGCATAAATTTTCGTAATAAAACTTCATTTCATCGAAATCGTGAGCAATTAATAAACACTGGATGGATTCACTTATTATGATTTTTTTTTTTTTTCAATTTGATTATTGCATAAATGTATGGCAACAATATATATGTATATATATGTCATTCATTAGTCATTACCAAAAATTTAGCAAACAAGCAAACTAATGTAGTTTAAGCCTTATATTTCCATCCACCATATTCAAAAAATAAAAAAAGGGGAAAAAAGCATAATTTAATTCTGCAAATCCTGATGCAAAAATACACCAAGCTTCCCATTCAATCTCCACCATCAATACTATATATCAAATCTATCTAAATTTACAAGAAAATTTGGCCTAATATTTGCATGTCGGAAATTTCAATGTAAGAAGGTAAATTCAGGATAAACAGCCATAAATTCTAACGCCAATTAAAAAAGAATTAAATACGCAAAAAACAGAAAAAAGAACAGAAATTACCTAAAAAATCTCACGCCCAAAAAGTCTAATCATTTATTAAACCAAAGAGATAATAACAATAAAATTTAATCCCAAATAAAACCCAAAAAATCATCAGAAAAAAGCAAAAAGAAAAGAAGGGGCGTACCAAGAATCGCCAGAGATGAAAGTCAAATGAGAAGCTGCGAATGAACTTCTCAATATTTTTTGGCTTCTAATATTTCTCGACACACAAATTAAATCCTACACTTTCCCCAAAAATAGTAAATTAAAATAATGAATATATTTATTGTAATAAATAAATAAAAAGCAATAGTTTACAGACAGCACATATATTAATACAACGGTATTTTATATATGTATATGTGTATTAGTGTATATATATATACGAGGATATCGTAATTACACGTGGGTGGAGCCCTTTTTCTGGAATATATAAATATGATAATATATATATATATATATATCTGATTAAGTCTTTTTGTGGTGTAAATTAGAGGGAATCTTTTTTTTTTTTTTAATGTTTGTACTTTCCTTTTTGTGATGTATAATTCTAATTTCATTATAATAATCCACCATGAATATTACTTATGTTCATCCGTCCCTTATATAATTTTTCAAAATATAATATAATTAAATATTGTTTAATTACATTGAACAATATCTAATTGAATTAGATTCAAGTCATATTTATAAAATTTCAAATTCTATAAAGTTTTTTTTTTTTTTTTGTCAAAATCTAATGAGAAGTATATTACTAAATCTTCAACGTAGACTGATTATCATAAGCTTTCATGTTGAGCACTAGTTTGACTTATTCGATGTGATACTAGTTTGACTTGAATTATTATTACTAAGTATTAATAGTGACAATTTTTAAATAAATATTATTATTATTAAATATATAATATATAAAAAATTGTTACTAAAATTACTTAGTACTTGATGGTGCACGTGAGAGGCATATGCTACTTGATGGTGCACGTGAGAGGCATATGCTAAAGTTGGGCTTGAGACAGAGATTTCTATTGGGCCTTCTTTCCTGTTATTTTGGGCCTTCAACTATTTTCAAGAGACTTGACTTGGTTTTGGGCTATAGCTTGAATTATATTGGACTTTTTTCATGGGCTTCATTTTATAGAAAATATGTAAAATGATATGAATTCACAAAATTTAGAACTCTTTGAATTATCTAGATTCACAATAACAATTTTAAATGACAAGAATATTTTTTAAGTTATCTATAATAAACATAAATTGACAATGAAATGTCACTATATTGATGTCAATGATGTAACAGTACTAATCATCAATTATGACAACAACTTTTTTGGTTATTAATTATTACAAATGACAATATTTATACAAATATTATCAATAGTAAACATGTAAAATTTATTTTTATTACATAACAAAAACTCTTGTCATTAAGAATGCAATGTATATATATATATATATCAATATTTATAATTTTTTATACATTCAACATACCTAGATAAAACTAAATATTAGAAGAATAAAAAAATTTACAATTAAATTTTCGAACTGAAGTAAGATATGTAATTAGCACATTTACTTGAATTTTGTTGGTGGGTGCTAAATAAATGGTTATTTTTTCCTTGATTAGGTATACCAAATTAATTAGTTGGCTCAACAAACCATATTTATTTTTCCAATTTCTTTCACCATTATTTCATTTTCTTGCCCCACAACACAACCAATCATTTAGATTCAATCATAGAATCCTCCGCAAATTGGGGAGGATTCTACTTATTAGAGTTTTGGTAAGAACAATAGAAGATAAAATAAAATAAAAGATTGAGTTAAATTGTGATAAAACTATAAATATAATGCAAAATTATATGATATATAACATTACTCTTGTAATAATATATTTAACTGTCTAATAGTCTAGACCTAATTTCATAGGCTAGTGGAAATTGACTTGCTAAAAAGAAAAAAAAAATGTCCATTTAATTATGCAATTTATCGTTTTTCTCGACCTTAATCATTCATAATTTATTTAAGACCACTCTATTATGCAAATTATGCATGTGGGGTGCATTCATAAATATATTTATGAAAAGATTAATTTGGATTGTGTTATTTCAATTTATTTATTCAAAATATGGATTAGATGGTGATTAGTGCACCACTAATGGTTAAAATACAAATCCCCTTTTAAACTACATATAGCTTTAATAAGCAAAAATTAACAAACAAAAATAAAAGGAAGTAACCAAGACCAAAAACAATCTCTAGTAACTCATAAATTATCATACTAATCAACATATGACAAATTACATCTCAAAATAATATTTTCAAATTCACTACAGATTTAATAAAAAAAATTCAAATAAATCGTCTTGGATCAGTAATATTAATCCTCCAATGATAATCCTCAGAACCCCTTTTCCTCGCCATTTTCCGATCCCATTCCAACTCCTTCTTCCTCATCTCCGGCAGCCCACAAAACCTCTGCAACCCCTCATCCATGGCGGCGTAAACCCTCCACCACCGCTCATGCGCCACGTCACTCGCGTAAACACGTTGCTCAGGGATATCCCAGTTGCAGTCATAATCCCGATAACACAGCCATGGCTTCAAACCGAGGTAATGAATCGAGTAAACCTTTGGAGGATTTGAAGCGAATAACTGGTTTTTTACAGTGGTCTCACTGGACGAATTGGACCAAAAGTTCTTCAGAAAGTTAACCCTTCTGGGTAACCTGTGCCACCACACGAAAACCTCGTTGAGAAAACCCTGATCGCCCCCGTTGTAGGAGATGATCTCTTTCCTGCGGTTCATCAGTATGCGGAACGTACAGTTCGAAGGCTCAATCACCATTATACCCGAATTGAAAAGCGAACTGTAGAAGAAAAAAGTTATCATTTAGCAGCAAAAAACAAATTTTATTTCAACATGCATGGCTTGTATATAGCTGATATTAACAAAGATTACGTTGCCATATTTAAAAGGGCAGTTATTTTTTGCAAAATTTGATGCTAATACATTCGAAATATTTTAGCAACTATTTCTTTGTTTACAAAGTTGATATACAAAAACTACAAACAAAACTTCGTATTTCTAACTTAGTTGCTAAATATTAAAGATTACAGTTGAATTATTATGATTATTTTCAATTAACTATTATCAAAATGAAACCAGCAAAAACGAAATTCATACCCATCATTGCCGGTGGCCGACATTTGAGGAAAACTGAACAGTATATCCATGTTTCGTAAAACTATGATGTCTGAGTCGATGAATATGATCTTGTCGTAGTCAGTGAGCTGCCATAGCCGAAACTTGCTATAATTATATTCGTTATACGAATTTTTTTGGGCTTTAGGGTTTCGGATCCGTTTGATAAACCGGAGCTTCCACCCGGCCCGAGAAAGGGCAAGACGGGTCGGGTCGGAAATGGAGGTGTCGAGGAGGAGGATGAGGTCTCGTTGGGTTCGGGTTTGGAGTAGGGTTTGGGCTAGGGTTATTGCACCACAAGCATAGGATTCGGAGGAGTGGAGAACGGTGGCATATGCTTCTCGTTTTGCTGTGTTTTTTGTGGTTACGGTTTTGATTTTGGGAAAATCGTATATTTGATTTATTCCTGTCGTTGCATAAATAATCACGAGTTAATATGACTACAAGTAACTAAGAATATGAAATTATTCAAAAAATGAAATTTTTTGATGATTACAAATTAAAGTCTAAAGAACAAGTTTGAGATCTCTTTGTAATTGTATATACTTACATATACAAATCATATTGTAAGAAATAATTAACAAGTGTTATGTAAGAGAAAATAGTAATAGGTTAATTGGAGTAGCATTTTGATCCAAAGATTTGATGACTTAATTTTATTGTATTCTGCATAATTAGTCTCATGGATTAAGATTATCATGCATTTATCCATATTAAATCGTTAATATTAATGTTGATTTGGTGGAAAAAACTCGGGTAAAAACCATATTTTGGTTTTAAATAGTATTAATGACAATAGTTAATTACCACTAAAGATGTGTATGAAGTGACACAATAACAAATAAAATATTTTATGATGATTAGATTCTTGATTTGGATAGTTGCTAATGAAATCTAGTAAATTTATCTAACCTTTTTTCAATCATTATATTATAAATAATTGATTAGAAGTTGAGTATAGAGGAGAATTAATCGTGCAATTATAATTGTGCATGAATAGACGTTAGGTGAATTGTGTCGGTTTCAAATAGCAATTTTTTCTTGAAACAATATTATTATTATTATTATTGCATGTGAAATAAAGTCAAAATCTTTATAATAACAAGAAAAAGATAGGTAACGTATTTGATTAAATATATGTGATCTTCTACCACCAACTATTGAAAATGAGATTTTAGAAACGAATCAAAACCAACAACTACCAAACTTGCACTAAATTTCCAAAAATTCAATGAAACTTTAATTTATAGTAAAGGAAGCGTTTGGTAAAACATTTTTGGATAATTTTTGTATATATATATATATATATATATATATTATTGTTTTTCAACAACAAATAGTCTTAGTGACGATACATTAGCAATGTTGAAATTATCGTAAATATATTACATTCGTATAGGAAAATAATAGGTAAGAAAAATATAAGAAATTTGAGCTTTTTTTCTTGTTCTTATTGTTTTCGGAAAAAATCAGACAATTCAGATATAATTAGATAATACGCAAAACAAAAAACAAAGCGCCTGTAGCTCAGTGGATAGAGCGTCTGTTTCCTAAGCAGAAAGTCGTAGGTTCGACCCCTACCTGGCGCGTTGACTTCATATTTTTCATTTTTTTTAAAACTAAAAAAATTGCAAGTTCTTCATATTTTATTGGATTTGTTAGTTTTTTTTATTCACAATCATATATTATAAATAAAAAACTAAGATACTTGATTCCGCCATTACTTATCTCATTTCACTCAATATAGAATTATAGATGAAAAATTAGTGATTCTTATGAAATTTTAAAACGTAAAGTTTCAAAAACTTCTAAAAATGAACTCAAAACGCATAATTTAGACTCAAAAAATTGGACTAAATGTACATACCTTTACCCCAAAGAGGCATAGCCAAATTGCATGATCCAATAGGCAATCTAACCTTTTGCTCCAATTTCTTCACATCCAAACTATAATACCACCACTCCCCTTCCCTTCTCACCAACTCATCACACCTAAACAACTCCATCATTGGCCTACATTTGCTCAATAACACCACCTTTATCTTCCCGTCCAAATCTCTATTCCATCTCCTGGCAGCCAAATTTGCCACCACGAGATGCACTTGAAGCCTAAAAACATCCCTATTCCACCCTTCCTTTGTTACTTCACATGGCAATTTGGCCACAATCATGTCCATGTGCCCATACTTGTGGTACTCGGGCATCGGTATATCCGGGCACGTGGGGCCCTCGACCTCCTCCTCTTCGTTTATCCATTCTGGAAACAAGTCCTTCCATTCCAGCAGACTCGACACTCTGTCGAACGACACTGGAATGACCTGTCCGTGTGCTTTCCACTCAGAAACATCCTGGTCGTCCATATTTACCATTCCGATCCTCATACTGGTCCCTATTTCGCTCGAGAAACGCGGTTTTTCCGTCTTGATTAGCTCCCGACGGGCCCCATTCGTGTTTTCGGGCTCGTCTAATGTCGATTTCATCTTTGTTATCCCACTCCCCATCTAATCAAAAGCAATCCAAAATCAAAATAAAGTAAGGAAACAAAAGAGAGAAAACAAAAGGGATTGAATTGGTATGAAATTTTGAGAACATTGTGCAATGATTATTAGTAGTTAAAAAGCTTACCTTACCTTATGATGGCACCAACTCAATGAGCATCTAAGATGGTAATCAGAGGTAGAAGGGCAAAATAGAAGGATTGAATAAAGGGTCACTAAAACAACCAAGAAAAAAAGATTGATTCTTATAACCATAGCCTTAGGAGAAGTAGTCTTCATCATCTTTTTCAACACCATATTTGTATCTACAAAACAAACATATATGTATATGTAGATGAGCTTAGTTTATAGCTAATGTCTAAAGCTATACACAACATATATACGCTTCATATTATTGAATAAAGGGAAATATTTTTAAGACAAATGTGTAGAAAACCACTAAATGAGCTCCAAGTGTCACAAGTATTTTTCTTCTGGATTTTCCTTGCCTTGGAGACAAAAAGTCTTTTTTTTTTTTTTTTAAGGTTGGATTGGGTGAATCTCGTGATAAAAAGAAAACGCAATAATTAAATATTATTTTTTTAGCTAAAATTTATTGAAATATATATATATATATATATATAAATATATAGTTTAAAACATAAAGACAACCAAAACTTGAGAGGAAATTTTGCTAATTGCCGGCAACAGCAACTATATGGTTATAGTGTCAACTTCAACATGCAATTAAACGTCACTTTATCAATAGTGAGGTACCACCAAAACTTGATTTTATTTAATATCTCATATTATTTTAATTAAACTTTCTTAATAAGTTAGTATATATCTAGAGGGTTCACATTTAATAATTACCTTACTCAACAACTACTTTATTTATATTATAAATATATATGTATGTATATATGGATCATATTCAATTTTTGTTGCATGTTGGACAATTACAATTTCTACACTCAACATCTATATAAGGCAAAATTGTAATTTTAGTATTACTAGATGTGGCAAGCACTTTTGGAGTTTTTTTTTTTCAAACTTTATGAACTTTTATAAATAATTTTATCACAAATTATAATTCTTGTATATTTGATTCATGCTTTTAATTATTGAACACAATTAACCACGTAACTATTAGATTTTATTTATTCATTAATTTGATTCATGTCATACAAATATGGGATGCATTGTATTAGTTTTCGAAAAATATATAATATACTATGAGCAAAATACTTCCATAAATCTCTCTAAAAGTTATATAATATATATACAATAAGTTATTATATAACGTAAAAATATATAGTTATAACATGAAAATAAATAAAATGTATTACAATGACAAACACTAATAAGTACAGTAGAAACTCGATAAATTAATACTCGATTAATTAATAAACTCTCTAAGATAATATTTTTGGCCGGTCCCGACTCGGGGATAGGGTGTTAAATTAATAATTCGCTAAAATTATAAGATAATACATTTTTGATAATTTCTATAGGTCCCATATAATATATAAATTAATAATTCCTTATATACTGCATATTACATGAATGATTTATGAATTTTTTTTTGAAAAATGATTCAGTTGTCTTTTGTTGTTTTGTTGAAATCAATTTCACCTTGCAAATCAATTTGCAATTGTTCTGGAATTATCCTTGTTGTGCTTGCATAATTGCTAACATCCATTCTTACAATTGCTTTTGAGTGAGACTTGGATTATCCTTGTTGTGCTTGCATAATGCTCTTCGAATCTCGTCGGCCATTATTGTTTTTTTCACACCTTTAAGATTAGAAGGCATGTCGTGTGTGTATGATTTATTTGTGTTAGCATTATTATCTTGTATTTATATAAAAAATATTTTTTAATTATTGTACATGCATTGTACTATAATTAAGTGAAAGTTTAAATGGTGTTTGAAAATTGAATATTTCATTATAAATTAATAAAATATTAATTAATGTATAAATTAATAATTATTAATTTATACATTAATTAATAACTCTTTTAATTAATAAATTTTGGTGGTCCCAAAAGTATTAATTTATAGAGTTTATACTGTATTATCATTTAAATAAAATGAATTATTATTTTCCTATGGGCTTTTCCAACTTAGCCCAATGTTTTGCAAACAGAATTGGGCTGAATAAGGACTAATTGTTAGGCCCAATTAGTTGTTCTTTGCATTGTGGGCTGTCATATAAGTGGGCTCAGACTGAGATTTGGTTTGAAGTTGAACTCTTGCGGTGGTATAAGTTGTGGGCCTTGCTGATTTTCTTTTTGCAGTTTTCAATTTATTTATTTTTCATATTCTTCCTTTAATAATTTAATATTTGTGTTAGTAAAAATTGTTATTATGTTTGGGTAAGTAAGTATATGTAATAAATAATTGAATTTTTTATGGTTCCCAGTTCCCACTACACACATTATAAATAAGATATAATTATATCTAAATTCAATCCACATTGGATATGGGGGCTACAAAGATTTTCGAATATTTTTTATATATTAATTGAGCCCATATTCCACCCACAAACATTTTTTTTTTTTTATGACAAGGGAACCTGCAGCCGCTACTGTTAGGTGCGCACTGGGTAAACCCCGCTCTTGTGTAATAACTCACAAACATTTATATGACTTCAATGTTACACATTAAATGCATTTAATTTTTTGTACAATAGATATAGAAATAGTTAGTATAAAAAAGACTTTTGACGTTCAAAGTTGATAGTAACATTTCAATGATTTCACACATGATCTAGATCTATTGTTCCATTTGCATAGTTGAGAAATGGTCACATTAATTGGAATATTTGTTTCTTTAGTATTAAAAATTGGAACTTCCGATAGGCTGGTCGAGTTTATTAATCGCGTTACAAGTGAATTAAACATTATAATTGATTACCTTTTTGGAATGAAATTTGAATCTGTTTTGAGCAAATTATATATTGTTGTACATCAGATATATATTATGTACAAACATTAATTATAAGTTGATTTACTATTCAAGACAATCATTTGTTATAATCCTATACAATTTCCAAAAAAATCAAAATATTTCTTGAATAGTAGTTCTTAGTGGCAATCAAGAATTCAATTCTTTTGGATAAATTTAATATAAATCGAACGTAATAAAAATCAAAATCATATTAGACGATATATATACAAAATTAGTCTACTCAATAACAAAAAATCACAACCCTGGATATTGCAAAATCTCTTAAAACCCAATTCATACTATCATATCATGACCATCTTTCAATGTTTAAACTTCTGAAATCTCCTTAAAAAATGGCATGAACTTATTTCGAACTTCATTAACAAACCACCAAAAACCCATCTTACAAAATAGTTACACAATGGAAAAAATCAAAACTTTGATTAAAATTTCTTACCATATATAGAAAATTCCAAACCTATACATATATATTATATATATATATGTATAGCTATTATGGAAGGTTGATTTTATCATCTTTAGCAATGGAGTTTTTGCAATGAGCAATAGCAGCTTGAATTGCAGCCTGAAGTTCTTCCATTGTACTATCACTCTTTGTATTTGGAGTTACATTTCCACTTGCAACCAAAAGCCCACTATTTGTGGGAGAAATATTCATTGAAGCTGGTGCTGAAAAATATTCATGCTTCTTATTTTTCACTTTCAAATTCGTCGAAAACGAATAATTATGATCAAATTCAAAATCCCTTTTTTTGTTCCTCAATGAAGATAGATATGGCTTAACCAATCTCATGTACCTCTTAACAACACATCCCACGTCGAATTTGAATTTCCTTTTTTGCCCCTGATGACGACTATCGATATCATCCCTTTTGATCCACTTTGGCAATCCAAACAAGGAGAAGGGTTTCGATTTTCGTCTCACATTGCCCTCAAAAGGGTTGTTTTCTTGATGATTTTGGCTTGTGTGGTTGTTTTCGGGTATTTCTTTTATCGGGAGGGTAAAATTGTCCAATGAATTCGTCGAAGAACGTGGGGAGATTGATTGGAGGTGGGAGAGGAGGTGGAGGGGTAGTAAGTGTCCATGGAAGAAAATTTCATCGGCCGGAGATAAATCAATGGCTAAGGATGCATGAGGGGGTTTATTTTTATTTTCCGGGATATTCGTGGCCGTTGGATGGAGGGAGATGGTGAAGGAGAATTCATGTGAAGGAGAGGATGAGGATGAAGATGAGGATGGATTGAGTTGTTGTACATGGTGCTTTGTTTGTTGTTCATCTAGTTTGCCTTCATTGTTCTTCTTCTCTTCTTGTGTTTCTTTCAACATTTGATGTTGTGTTTCCATGTTGATTTAGTTGAGAGATAAGGATAAATATAAATGAGTAGAGTTTTTGTGTGTTTAAGGGATTGGGGGGTCTCTTCTATTTTGGGTCTTGAATTTAAGTGTCTTTTGTGTACCAATGAATGAACAACATTAAGCATTATGGACCTAATATAACTTGGCTATTAGGGGGCATGTGGTGGCTATGGGGTGGAAGTTTGAAGTATTGTGGGTCCCTTTCCATATCAACAAAATGATGGGTCCCACTGTATTTTACTGCGTGTAAAGGTTACAGTTTCAGGATTTCGAATCTCTAGATGTTAAAATCTTTACTGAGTTCGTGAATTTCAAATCTTTAAGTGATCAAAATCATCTATAAATACTAGATATCACGTGTATTTCACTATTTAATAAGTATAATTGCTCTGAATAAATGACTCTTAAGAATAAAAACCATAAGTTTTGTTGAAATTCATATATACACAAAGGTAATACATGTTTATATAATGTGCATGCATCAAGATTATTAAATAAGTGGGGTGGGGAAATTGGTGAAGGGTGACAATTTGTCCTCATGTTTTTGTATAGAAGTGATTCTCAATTGGGGTAAGGTTGAGAAGTCATGTTCAAACCAGCATATATTGGCATATATAATCATAAAATTTCCTAATGACTCTAACAACTTTTCTTAATTAAATCTTACATTTTATACTATTCAGGAGAATATTATTGAAAAATATTGAGTAAATATTTGTAATAATTACTAAATTTTCAAAATAACAATTATGAAAAGTACAATGATGTTTATGTTTTACGTAATCTTAAATTCTTTTGAACCCAAACAAATAAGTCCACATCAATTTATAATATATCAAGTACAGGTGTATTTTTCTTATTGGTTATCCTACGATGATGAATATATTGGAATATAATAATTCCCATCCCGTGAAGCAATCTTCATGATTCAGTGGCTGAAATTTTACTCCGTATACATATTTTGTACCAACTAATGTCTTCATGCGAATAATTCATTTTTTTATTAAAAAAAAAAACCATATTCTAAAACACTAGAAAATAATTAATAATCTAATTAACTAAACATTATTAACCATCATTGTCAATTTGTATTAAACTCACATATAGACCAATTGTGTAAGTAACAAAAGATATTAAATATTTATGTTAGATATGATTTAGTGTATTGTCCCCATCATAAGTTAAATAATATCAAAGAGACAACATGAATGACTTTCAACTATGACTTAGGATGTGATTGGTATACTGGAATGAGGTGGGAATGGAATGGGCATTCCTGTGTTCATTCCTATTCTAATGATTGGTATGTCTTTTTGTTGGGAATGCTCATTCCTATTGGAATCCATATTCCCAAAAGTATGGGAATAGTGATTCCTTCCATACTCCTTGGGTTTGGCTATTCCTTGCCTATCAGGAATCAATCATATCTTTTTTTCTTATGATATTATTTCATTCACACCAATATAAAAGTTTTGAAAATTTGATGAATGCAATACATATTTTTTTTGGATTTATGATTAATAATCACAAATTATTTTAAAATAATATAAATTATTAAAAATTCCAAAAAATTATTTAAATGCATTGAAATAACTAAAAAATACATATTATTTTTCGTACGTACTTAGTCGAAATATTTTCGTCAATAAGAATTACTTAATTATAATAAATATAATTTCAAATGTAACAAAAATAGGAAAAAAATACAAACATGAATTGAAAAAATACAAAATAATATTGCGTTTAACAAATAATATCTTATCCTTAAACTAGTTCATCAATAAAAAGTATTAGAAAAGGTGAATTATTATATAGACAATATTACATATATAACTCTTTCAATCATTATATAATAATTATATTTTTCCCATTTTTCATTTATTTTTTTTTATTTTTTCATCATGTCCCGTGTTATTTTTCTTTAAATAAAAAGTTCAAAGTCTCAAATCATTTAAATTTCATAGAATTAGATTGGATTCAAATTTGTATTCGGGTTTAATAAATAACTAAAATATACGAATATATAGAATTAAGAAAAAAATCTCATATCTCGAATTCATTTCCTTTCTCATTCCTGTACTATACCAATCATAGGATTTATGAAATTAATATCATTCCATTCCCTTCTCCATTCCATTCCTTATACCATTCCATTCCCACATAATTCCATTCATCCATACCAATCATGTCCTTAGAATCTTTCCTAGGCATTACAAATTGGTCCCAAAACAGATTCTTATCAATGTAATACATTCGAAACGTTAAATACTTGGGATTTAATAATATCACTCCATCTCGAATATGATTAATCTCACGTCTAATAATATTTAGTAAATATAAACAAGTATATATAATCAGTAATCACTATTTCAAAATTTGAAAGTACATAATTTCATGAAAATCACGTGTATATCTGAAATTGGGTGATTTGATGCATTAAATGATCTCAGAATGCATAATAACAAAATCTCTCATGTTAGAATAATGCGAAAAAACAATAATATGTAATCACCATTTCAAAATTTGAAAGTGCATATTTTCGTGAAAATCAAGAGTATATACACACCCAGAAACTAAAATTAGATTTGAGGTACTAAATGATATCGAAATGCATACCAAAAAATCGACAACTCAATCATATCGACATTATTTTGGTGGGCTCATAAACCACCCAAAATAATATGTCATAAAAAGTAAAGATAAGAAGAGATGGAAAAATAGGAAAAGAAGATTGCAAAGTTTTTGTCTTATGTTCATGTTGGTTGCTGGCTTTATCTTCCTAAGACATCTAAAAAGGTTTCACACTAAAGGATCTTTAAGGTGTGACTATGATGTCTTTGTTTCATACCATGTTTGTTTCTCTTCCCATGTTCCACACTTGTAACTCTTCAATTACACACCAAAATCAACACGTAAAATATTGATGGTTGTAATATCTCGACACTTATCCGATCTAAAGAGATAAAAGCAACCACAGAACATAAGTTTAGACAACAAAGAGACAAAATGAACTGAAATTTCCAATGTGAATCAATAAATCTTCCTCAAGAATGTTACATTAGCAAAAGAATTTAAATCGCGAAAAACCCTATAGTCGAAATACTATATCCAACGATATTACACAGAGGGTTAGCTTTCACTTGTTAGTTGTATTTAAGGGAAAGAAATAATATGAGTTAAAGGTACTTAGTTTGTACATAAAAGAGAATCAATCATTATTGATTTGCCAAGTATTTACCTGTGGTTAACAAACTAACTACAGAACTCATTACTCCATGCCTGGTCGAAGTTATTCACAAGAGGGTTCGGTTTTACCCTCACAGCTGAGCTTTATATATGGACAATGATGGAACTTTTTCAGACAATCGACCTTCTCAGTTATGATCAGTTCGGGAATTTCGAGGAGATTGACTAATCACTGTCACTATGATATCTACCAGCTGGTCAAATAAGGAAATAAAAAAAAATTACGGTTTGCATCGTTTTCAAAATATTGCATGAAATGCAGGGTACACTACATAAAAAGTTATAGGGTAAATTATATAACTTAAGTACGATGATATAAAAATTACGATAATTTCCCCTGTCAATACAAGCATATTACAATTTCACATTATCAGTAAAACCAATTACGATTTCACCTATCTTCTTTCTAGCTATCAGATCCGGCTGTCTAGGTAATTTACAAAAGTCTAGAGGCTAATGGTGATTTCTAAAAATATCAGGGAGTGTCCATATAATAATCCCTCAACAAATTTGTATTAAGTGACGATAACTCTTATTGTTATAATAATGATTTTTACAAATTTGACTGTAACAAGGGTTGTGTTTAAATTGTCAATTGTATTAAATGACAATAATTCCTTATGTTATACCTCCAATTTGACTTTAGTATCTTGTCACAAATATTCAAGTTTCTAGTTGTGAAAAATCAAAGAAAAGATGCATACCTCCAGAAGGTCTTTTCCCTTCCATGGCCTCTTTCTTTTCATGGCAGCTCAAGCAAAGTAAAGGACCATCCCAAGGCCGAAGCTTTCTCGAATTAACCATTCCTGCATGTATTGAAATACCTTCTCTCGGTTTTATTTCTACTTGGCAAACAGCACAGATGAATAGCTTAAACATATTGCAAATTGGGTACTTCGAGTCCAACCTGTCAGTCCGGTACAACAAAACAAAAGAAAACATTCATATCTCAGTTTTTGCTTATTAGCAAACTTAGGTATGTCTTTTCTAACAAATACAACTTATCGCCCAAACTTATGGATCCATACGCTGATTATTTTTCAAAATAAAATAAGAAATAATTTAGTCAAATGATATCAATATGAAAAATAGTATACGAAACTTAATACTAGTATTTGAAATTTCGGTGATATTAGAGCTGTTCCAGAAAACAATGTTCTACATCAGTTAGAACATTAAACAGTTTGATTTTATACCGTGGCAAAGATAGCTATAATTTTGGAAAATAATCTGATTGAGTATATTTATATGAGAGACCAACAAGAAACACAAAAGATAAAGGGAAAATTACAATATTGACTCCAATAGGATAGGGCATTTTGCAATTTTAGTTTCATTGTTTATTGAATGAACGGTCTCTGTCCATCTGTTAATGTTTGGGACTAAAAGTGCACATAAATGATCATATGGACTAATTTTGCAAAACTAATGTTGCCATTTTTCCAAAGATAAATTTGACGCCATTTTTCAAACCTTTCTGAAAGTGAAGCTGATCCTTCCTCAAAGAGTTCTTCAACCACATCAGGCTCACAATATTCTTCCTTGTCAACCTGAAAAGACGGCTCAGAAGCCTTTTTGCCAAAAATAGACTTAAAAACACCTTTCACTTGCTTCTTTGGAGGTGGTTTTGGAGGTTCTGGCTTCTCAGGAGGTTGTATATCCACTACAATACACGTCGTGTCATCGCGAAGACCTTTGACTTGTACGGCTTCCTGCAAGCATGGAGGGGTAAAATTGGATATAAACAAATGCATATCATTAACATAGTGCAACAATAAATAAATCCAACACACACACATATATATATATATATATATATATATATATATATATTACTTTTACGATATGTGAAGCAGCAGCGTCTGCTGGCATCCCTCGACAACAT